>OX424557.1:20830797-21430797 GCA_949152475.1 Terebella lapidaria | reverse complement strand
TGATTCCTAAGCTGTAAAATCGATAATAAGCGAGATATCAGCAATTTTGTCCTGTGACCTTGGAAATGAGGTCAAAGGTCAAATTCAAGGTCATGAGAATATTCTGCGTATATCATTTCCTATATGTTCACAATTGATTCCTAAGCTGTAAAGTCGATAATAAGCGAGATCTTAGCCATTTTGTCATGTGACCTTCAAAATGAGGTCAAAGGTCAAATTCAAGGTCATGAGAATTTTCAGCATATATCATTTCCTATATGTTCACAATTGATTTCTAAGCTGTTAAGTCGCTGATAAGCAAGATATTGGCCATTTTGTCCTGTGACCTTGAAAATGAGGTCAAAGGTCAAATTCAAGGTCACGAGAATTTTCAGCATATATCATTTCCTATATGTTCACAATTGATTCCTAAGCTGTAAAGTCGCTAATAAGCAAGATATTGGCCAATTTGTCCTGTGACCTTGAAAATGAGGTCAAAGGTCAAATTCAAGGTCATGAGAATATTCAGCATATATCATTTCCTATATGTTCACAATTGATTCCTAAGCTGTAAAGTCGATAATAAGCGAGATATTAGCAATTTTGTCCTGGGACCTTGGAAATGAGGTCAAAGGTCAAATTCAAGGTCACGAGAATATTCAGCATATATCATTTCCTATATGTCCACAATTCATTCCTAGTCTCTAATTTCAATATTAAGTGAGATATTAGGCTTAATGTGTCCCATTATAAAGCATAGGAAAATTTAACATGGGAAAGTCACATTTGGGCCGAGTTTGGGCCCAAAATGGCCCACTTCAAGCGATTCAAGGGAAACGAAATTTATACATGTCACAGAGTACATATGAGGAGTGTTTTTCATCAATGAAAAAAAAAGTTACTGAACAGATTTTGAGAAAACGACCGTCAAAGTCCAAAATTGGCCATTTTTCGACGAAAACGGCCGCTCTAACTTTGAAACCAAGGTCAGAGGTCAAATTCAAGGTCACGAGAATATTCAGCATATATCATTTCCTATATGTGCACAATTGATTCCTAGTCTCTAATCTCAATATTAAGTGAGATATTAGGCTTTAATGTGTCCCATTATAAAGCATAGGAGAATTTAACGTGGGAAAGTCCCATTTGGGCCCAAAATGGCTCACTTCGAGCGATTCAAGGGCAACGAAATTTATACATGTCACAGGGGTACATATGAGGAGTGTTATGCATCAATAAAAAAAAAAGTTACTGAACAGATTTTGAGAAAACGACCGCCAAATTCCAAAATTGGCCATTTTTCGACGAAAACGGCCGCCATTTTGAAAAAAATGCGAAAATCAAAAAACTAAAAAAACCTTTCCTGGAAATATTTTTAGGTATTTTTGTGCAAAATTTCAGAAATATTCGCCTGTAAACTTTAATGATAAAAATGTGGACGGACGGACGCCGGACGACGGACGCAACGCCACGGCAATAGGTTATCGGACCAAAGGTACGGTAACCTAAAAACAGAGTGGCAAAATGAATGGATTTCGAACACTATATAAACTACAAGTGCGCAATCACAGATCAAGGCAATGAGAGCATTGGACAATGGATATCCAATTTCCAGTCGAATTGTTTTGCTAATACTATACATCAACGACCCCTGATCGATCTTCGTTACAAATAAAAATAATATGCATACTGAATTGCAGGATTATATGTTAATTTAATGAATCATTTAAATTAGGTGACCAATTGCACGGGATTCCGCAAGTACTGTTTTGCATTTAAACCAGAGTCATTTAAAACTCACTATGAACAAGTTTCACCAACATCGGCTTTGCTTCAGGCAGTAATCTCTCTACATTATTTTTCATAATCATCCCGAGTGTCTCGTGGAATTGGAAGTTTTTTGTACTGGATCACATAGAACGGATACCGTCATGACCATGTAGCAAAGTAAATATACGTGAAATTGACGTGGATGAGTGGATTATATTTGTGCCAAATCAGGATATCCAACCCCTCTAAACGTCATCCACGCATGATATACAAACCACTGAACTGCATATTATATTTTACCTACTCTAATGTGTATCAGTATACGAGATCAGCTCCACGTGATTATATGTGACACCTTGGACAGTTATTTTATTACATTTGACGTAGTTTTGTTTATTTATTATGTGTATGTAGTTGTTTATTATTTTCACACAAACCAACTTCAAGGAGTATAAGTTCTTCCTGGAGCCAACATTGTACACCGTATGTACTTTGGTGTGATGTATGTAGGTTAAGTAGTATTTTGCCGTGGCGTTGCGTCCGTCGTCCGTCCGTCGTCCGTTCACATTTTTATCTTTGAAGTTTACGGTCGAATCTTTCTGAAATTTTGCACAAATACCTGAAAATATTTGCAGAAAAGTTTTTTTTTAGTTTTCTGATTTTCGAATTTTTTTCAAAATGGCGGCTGTTTTCGACGAAAAATGCCTGATTTTGGACTTTGGCAGCCATTTTCTCAAAATCTGTTCAGTAACTTTTTTTCTTTTTGATACATAACACTCCCCATATGTACTCCTATGACGTGTATAAGTTTCGTTGCGCTTGAATCGCTCAAAGTGGGCCATTTTGGCCCAAACTCGGCCCAAATGGGACTTTCCCATGTTAAACACTCCTATGCTTTATAATGGGACACATTAAGCCTAATATCTCACTTAATATTGAGATTAGAGACTAGGAATCAATTGTGGACATATAGGAAATGATATATGCTGAATATTATCGTGATCTTGAATTTGACCTCTGACCTCGGTTTCAAGGTCAGAGCACAAAATGTCTATTATCTCACTTATTATTCACTTTACAGCTTAGGAATCAATTGTGGAAGTATAGGAAATGATATATGCCGAATATTCTGATGACCTTGAATCTGACCTTTGACCTCATTTTCAAGGTCACAGGACAAAATGTCTAACATCTCACTTATAATCGACTTTACAGCTTAGGGATCAATTGTGGACATATAGGAAATGATATATGCCGAATATTCTGATGACCTTGAATTTGACCTTTGACCTCATTTTCAAGGTCACAAGACAAAATGGCTAATATCTCACTTATTATCGATCTTACAGCTTGGGGATCAATTGTGGACATATAGGAAATGATATATCCTGAATATTCTTGTGACCTTGAATTTGACCCTGACCTCAGTTTCAAGGTCAGAGCACAAAATGGCTAATATCTTGCTTATTATTGACTTTACAGCTTAGGAATCAATTATGGACATATAGGAAATAATACATGTCGAATATTCTGATGACCTTGAATTTGACATTTGACCTGATTTTCTAGGTCACAGGACAAAATGGCTAATGTCTCGCTTCTTAACGACTTTACAGCTTAGGAATCAATTGTGGACATATAGGAAATGATATACGCAAAATATTCTGATGACCTTTTCAGTAACTTTTGAAAAGGTCATCAGAATCAATTTTACAGCTTAGGTATCAATTTTGGACATATGGGAAATGATATACGCCGAATATTCTGATGACTTGAATTTGACCTTTGACCTTATTTTCAAGGTGATAGTACTAAATGGTCAATATCTCGCTTATTATCGACTTTACAGCTTAGGAATGAATTGTGCGCATATAGGAAATATTCTCATGATCTTTAATTTGACCTGTGACCTCATTTTCAAGGTCAGAGCACAAAATGGCTAATGTCTTGCTTATTATTGACTTTACAGCTTAGGAATCAATTGTGGACCCATAGGAAATGATACATGCTGAATATTGTCATGACGTTGAATTCGACCTTAGACCTCATTTTCAAGGTCAGAGCACAAAATGGCTAATATCTCGCTTATTATTGATTTTACAGCTTAGCAATCAATTGTGAACATACAGGAAATGATGTAATGTTGATATTCTGGTGACCTTGAATTTGACCTTTGACTGTATTTTCAAGGTCAGAGAACAAAATGGGTAATATCTCGCTCATTTTAGACTCTACAGCATAAGAATCCGTAGTGGACATATAGGAAATGATATATGCTGAATATTTTGGTGACCTTGAATTTTTTTGACCTTGACCTCATTTTCAAGGGCAGAGAACAAAAATTGTTAATATCTCACTTGTTAGGGACTTTATGGCTTAGGAGTTAATTGCGAACATATTGTAAATGACATATGCTGAATATTCTCATGACCTTGAACTTGACCTTTGACCTCATTTTCAAGGTCAGATCACGAAATGGCTAATATCTCACTTAATATCGACTTTACAGCTTATGAATCAATTGTGGACATGCTAGAAATGATATGGGCAAAATGTTCTCGTGACCTCAAATTGACCAATTACCTTATTTTCAAGGTCATGGGGCAAAAGGCTAATATCTAAAATATACATCGTCCGGTAAGCTTTCTTAGCCCTTGGGCTAATTTTTGTATATTGGGTTTGTATCTGAACACTTTCCTGTTTTTGGTTCATTGGTTCAGCTTCAAATGAAAGACTGTTGAGGCAGCACGTCTGAAGGCAAATAGTTTAGATTCCAGTTCAGATATTATGTTTATCGGTAATATTTATTAATTTTATTCTCTTTTACACGTCTAATCACACAACATATACATTTATTCATACTATTGCACGAATATTCGTAAGTAAGATACTTATATATACTAATATACTTGAAATATATTTCTATTGTTATATATCACAATAACGAAAATTATGTGAAACAGCTAACCTAATTATTCATTTTTAGCTTTCACCTATAATGGTATGTCTGTATGACATGACATATATGAATGATGTTAAATCAATATAAAAGGCTCACAACACATAGTAACATATGTACGATCTGTCATCTCTCTACTCTGGGGTACTATATCTATATCCTTGCCAGCTGTACCGATTATCAGAAACATGTTTTTCTCCAAGTTTACCATCAGGTGAATTTTATAGCATGGTACAATATCATCCCCTGGGGAAAACGGGTAATATTTTTTTACTGTAGTATTTTAGAATGTTGATTCTTTTACACATTTTAAAACTGCTCATCAAAAGGGTGATAATGAGAACTGTGTTGTACATCAATGACCATGTATTATGTGGTGGAAAACAACACGCCATTTCAAATCAATTAGCATATGGTTATCGAACAGAAAATGGGAATTGACTGGTGCAAATGTTGCAATTCGTACATTGATACCATTTGATGTCGTATTTGTAGATTGTGCTGTATATTTGCATGCCAATAATATAAAGACGTACATATACACGTAAATGCTGGCTTTGTGGAAAAAAAAACAACACCAAATACAATATGTTTTCTAAGGGTCAACAAAAATCAATTATGTCTGCTGGAATAAAATTTTACTCCAGTGTTACAATGACATCCTACAATGGGAGTGGACACCACAAAAAACACCTTTGTACAGCGTTTGTGAAAAATGCGGAGAAAAAAACGATACCAATGTAAACCAGCCGGAATTATTCCATGGCTTACAAAATACTTTTCATTTGTGAAATCCATATATAGATTCACAAAATACACCAAATGAAATAAGTACTTTATTGCTGTAGTAGGTAATTAAATCACTGGTGCACTAGTACATGTATCTTTATCTTCACTGTTTTATTTGTCAGATGAAGTTTGGATTTCCAGTTTTAGATGATTATAATATTATGATTTGCTTATGCAGTATATAATTACAATTAAGCCCATTGCAATATATCACAGGCGTTTTTCAATTTGCGCAGACATGGCTGTCTTGAGTTAAAACCAGAAGTATTTTGGTTTGAGTTCTGAACTAACTTCGGTCTGCTCACCCAGTGATTCATTGTGAATGTATCATAATTTCCTTGAATTGTTATAACAATCACACGTACTGAGCCGCTTAAACCGTGATGTTATTCAAGGTAACTGTCTTATTGACATACCAAATATTCTGCTCCACTTGTTGCTTGTGTGAGCGGCGTGTTTGCATTTATATATGTTAATCATTGTATACCTGCGATAGACACACATACATATATAAACGTACGTCTGGTCTGAAGGTACAATGGTTTGAAGGTGGAAAAAATTTCCTGAGTTATTTTCATCCGAATACATGAAATTATTTCTGAATTGATGAACCACTGCATCTCGTTGCATTATTGCATGTTTTCCCTACATTATATAATTCTTTTAGAATGGATTTTATTTAGGTCCTGTTTCATGTTCAGTGTGATTTTCAATATTGTCTTGAAAAATATTGTCTCATGCCGCTTGTATATCTACATCTTTAATGCACTGTCCGAGAAATCTTGCTCGTTGATTCAACATCGATACAACATGCTCTTCCAGCAATTGGGCGTCAGTGTATGCCAAGGACAAAACCTAATTCATCTCTATAGAATGGGAAATTCAATGAAATAATTCATATCTACTTGATAGCCCATTGAACATGTAATTATAATTATGCCCTATACATTCAGATCTGTTTTCAAATAACAATACCTATCCTCAGCACACCAAGCTAAACTTTTCTGTAAAACTGACTCGATTACGAAAAGAAGTATACTGTTCTTGGGCCAAAATGCCTGGGCAATATCACGGCAACAGTAGCAGCCAATGCCTCAGTCCGGCCATGCAAACCGTCAAATAAAACTGTCGTTATTGGATCATATATGTTAAATGTAGTTTTACAGCAGGAGTTTAATGTCCATTTCCCGTTGAATGTTGCCATAGCTTGTCTATATAAACAGAACGTCTCTTATTATTAGCACTGCTCTTCCGGGAGGAATTTCTTGCGTGGAGAGGAGCCGGGCTGTTAGCTGAACAAGTAACCTACAGTGGAGATAATTATTTTTGTGGCCAGCGGAAACATGTTGGGATGGGAAAGTTTATGTGATTAATGACCTCAATTTATGGATTGAATTGCTCATTATTCTCCATATAATAAACAAAAAAAGAACATATCTATAGATGTATATCAGGGCACAGACATTCAATGATTCAATGTTTTGGATCAAATTGATAGTTTATGCGTCTATTTTGGCGTAAAAAATATTTTTCATCACATTTTATCACTTTCATATCGTAAACTATAAAAGTTGGCAACCTTTGGTAATTGTTCTGTCAACATCAGAAATTTAGCTCAATATTTTTGTTGCGCTACGGTATGCGTATGTAATATGGTAAATCAACAAATATCGCAAAGCTCTCACAGTATTTGCGTTTACTCACAAGATTAAAATGTAAAACCTCATGGAAACAATCAGAGATATTATTTTTGAAAGTGCCGTGATCCTTTGTTGAGATTACTATATTTAACAAATGATAGCAGGACCGGGCCCACTCATATCTACCCTCCGTGGGTCTCATTTTAGGCAAACTTAGAAGACCAGCGCGAAGCGCTGGCCAATAAATGTTTGGCGGTCGTCATCTCTCATACATCCGTGTGCTATCTTAATAGACGCGTGCGGAACTCTTCTCCTGGTGTTTAACTTTGAAATTAACCCTACCTCCGGGATGATATTCGCTACACAGAGCATTTTTCTCCTCGATGAATTCATACTTGAGCTTATCTCCCAGAAAGAAGTGTTATTGGAATCATTTATCATAACGACGTTGGCACTCCAACAGTTGATGCTATTACATCTGTTACATCAAGTGCAGCACAAGCGCAACATGAAATCACGGTCATATCTTGATGAGTGTTGATATATAATACGGCAAAGCCTATGAGTTCCGAAAACTTGTATTCGTCTTTAGTTAGCTTTGTAATTGTTTTCAAATCATGATAGTATATGACTGGAGTTGTTTTGAAAACCCGAGCACGATTTTTTACAGTGTACTGGTACAATGCTGGATTATGTTGGCTTGAGCGTTGCAAGTATGATCAGCTGAAAGGTATCATGCTAAAGTACGCAATAGAGGAAGATCAATAAGAATGTTCCCATTATCCTCAGTATTGTATCTGTATTTCCTCAACAGCTGCCCAGTTTTGGGCGCGCACCGCAATTCAGAATCATTACTGGGCAGACTTCCAGCCAGGTGCCAATAGAAACATTGCAATCACGAACGGTTTCACCTACACTCTGCTATTTAAGAACTAAGCCAAGGTCGAAGCCGGTCATGGTGTGCAACATAAATCATCCGGTAAACGGGCAGACCAATAACGGTAAACGTGTACTTCAAAACAGACACAGGGCGGAATTTGAAGAGAAATCGGAATTGCGAATGTTGGCAAACACAAACAACTGCACATTGATAATAACGTTGCTGAATGCCATGTCTCGCGAAAGAGATTACATGTAGGCCTATATCAGATATCAATTAAACAGGCAATGCCGAACATCATAATTCAAGTATAATGTAGAGCATGGCATGTCGTCATTATCAGTCAAAACAAAACCATCCAACACCCAGAAGAAACACTTATGAAAATAATGTACATATATATCAGTTCTACAAATTTCCGTTGATTCGTGAAGATTTTGTGCTGGTTGAACTAGTGTTTTCCATTGGCATTTAGTAATGTGTAAGAGTTTTCTTCGTACCTAGAAACACGTAAAACACCCTAGTCATGGCGGGGACGAGGGACATATAATAAAAAATATATTTTTGTGAGTATTGTTTTCCCTTCACAAGATTTCAAGCAATTGACAATGTTTTGTCGAAGCCTAAGTGAGAGAGACACTGATGCATTGTGGGACAACATATGTAGTCTATTGTTCGTTCGAATGCATTTTAAAGCTGCTGCCTTCGAATGTATGCAATATTTTTTTTTCAAAACTATTTTTTCAAAAACACATCTAATGCAATATAACAAAAGGTGTGCTCAATGATTTTGACGATTACAGTCCATCCGAGTTGTCTTTTCATCCGTTTTAGTGTCCATTTTGTACCGGTTTTGTAAACAAACAAACGAAGTGTATCCATCAAACCCGAATGTAAACAAAAGCTCAAGTCGCGCCTAAAAGTCCACATCGAGTACATTTTCCAGGTCGTATGTGCATATACAGTGTAGTTATGAGAAAATAATCAGTGATATACCATGATGTGCGTGGAATTGTCAGTCTATCTTGCATTTCTATGCTTTGTTCACATCTGCGTGTGATGGATACAGTTCCTGTATTTACGCGAGAACCGCCTGTTCAAATGAGCAAAATTTCCCTGAGGACTGGTTATTTTCATTACATTTGATGTTTCATTCACTTAGTTTAACATGTTTATTATGAAATATAGTTTTCAAAAAATATTCACTGGTTTCGAAGGCAGCTGCTTTAACAGACAACGTGAACATATTTGCGTACATGTACCAGCTTTCATGCGACAATCCACGGATCAATTTGTGTCGTTTATTTTACACTATCTCACTTATTATATACATGACTGTGTTGGTGGAAAGTGCCATGTTGTCGATATTTGTGTATGCATTTCGCAAAGCATGGCTGGTGTCATATCAGTACTACATAATTATGTCAAATTTGTGACATTATCGGTAACCTTTCTCGCTTGATTCACACTCGAATGTCAATGCTCGAACAAGTGCCTGATACAATTATCCATTTGGGAGACAACTACCGAAACATAAACAAATTGACATGCAAAAGTATTGGAGAATCTATTAGAGTATCTTTATTTTCGATTTGGAAGAATGACGCGGAAATTGGCAATTTGAGTTTGGTTTGGAAATATTTTCTCATAATTTGGATATAGTTTGTGTCTAACTGACATCAGAGACCGTTTGTTATGATCGAGTTTCTCTGTTTTGTGGTTTGTTATTGCAATATGATAATGGCGTGCGCATTGTGACGTAACGATTTAGTTATTTTGACAAAATACACCTCTGCCCACGGGATCGGTCGAAGACATATGCGTTGCTTTTGTTTGTTTTAGTCCCTAGTTCCTTTGCCCATGGAGAAGGTGCTACACTGCGGTTTCATCCATAACAAACACGTCAGCCGAGAGGGACGAGAGAACCGATACACGGGCCTCCACTTCCCCCTGAGTCAACTGCAGAACGGATACCTCGCTCTAAGTCGGATCATGCCGAGGGACTCAGCGCAAATGCAATCCCACCACTATTGATGGATCACAGAGACGACTGTGAATAGTGGCTTTATCTCTGCTCAAGACGTGCTCCTTGCGATTGCACAACGCGGCTACCTAGCGTGGAGGAGCAAACTGCAGCTCGGGTGATGAACCGAAGCTCGGTAGGAGTGCCGACCGCGGCGAGGATATTTGCACGGCGAGCAGCACGAGAGAGTGAGGGGAAGAGAGACAGCAAGAGTTGTCGAGGCTAGCTGAGGTGGCAACAAGCTTGAGCAGATCGACGGCTCAGCACCGTGCGTGGCTCAAGCTACTGCTGCTGTCCGACGGAAAGGCCGCAGTTTTAGCACGCTTGACTCGCACCGCGGGTGCCCAGATAGAACGATTTCCTGGGATATCTGGCCACACAGCATGTCACTCTTATCGACGGTCGTGATTGACAGGTGCATAATGACACCCTGGGATGATATACAAGTGTTGATTAAGGAGCCGCTGGGAACTCACTGTCATGCGATCCGTCGATGTGGCGTCCGTATAATGCGATAAAATGAGAACTTTTCGGACGAGGCCAGAGCAAGATACCCTTGAAACTCGCAGAGATGTCCGTCACGAGAAAAATATCACGATGTTCGAAAAGCAGCAGTTCTTGTATTCTGATGCAGATCTGATGGGCATGGAAGCTCGGGATTATTCACACGAAATGTTTTTTGAGTCGCCGGACCAGGATAATTCTGAAGTTATGGATATCAATGAGTTCCCTTTGTGGAACACCTCACAGACCACAATGGTCGACCTCTCGGAGAGTGACGCCGCTTTCAACTGGTCACGCATCGAGAGAGTATTGGGTCCACGTCGACATGACATGTGGACGGTCATCCTCATCACCATAATCTACTCCATCATATTCATAATTGGCATAATCGGAAATACGACGACGTGCATAGTGATTGCACGGAACCGGTTCATGCAAACGACGACAAATATTTATTTGTTTAACTTGGCTGTATCGGACCTATTGATGGTAATTTTGGGCCTCCCAGTGGAGACGTACACTTACTGGTCGGCCTACCCTTATCTGTTCGGTGAGACCTTCTGCCTGGTGCGTACAATGGCGGCAGAGACCTCGACCAACGCCTCGATCCTGACCATCACTGCGTTCACCGTCGAGCGTTACGTCGCCATCTGCCACCCCATGCGTTCACAGACCTTGTCAAGTATCCGCCGGGCCATCAAAGTCATCATCTTCATCTGGATCGTCTCCGGCCTCTGCTCAATACCCATGGTCATCCAGTTCGGGATCGTCTACGTGGAAGAAAATGGCGCTATCATTCCACAGTCCGCCACTTGCGGAATAAAAAAGGAATACTATTATAAATTTGCGTTCGAGATATCAGGCTTCATGTTTTTCCTCGCCCCCATGACGGTGATAACCGTGCTATACGTATTGATAGGGCTGGCGATAAGACGGTCAGCATTGAATAGGACAGGGTCGGATTCTTCCCATAATAGCGATACTACGGGTTCGGAATTGCGAGCACAACAGCAGGCGAGAGCCCGGAGAGCGGTGCTCAAAATGCTAGGTGAGTCGGCAATGAGAACGGCGTAAAGATGCCATTCACCATTCCAGAGAAATGTGTATCTGGCCGCAAACTGTCCAAAACAAGTTATCGGGCTAGGGTTCGAAATTGTTGAAGGAAATCTCATTGCGCAGCTAGTTGCCTGTAGACGTGTTGGGTCTGTTCTGTCAGCGAACTGGAGCCTTCAGCCAAATTTAATGGACGTGAACAAAACTTCAAGCGTAAACACCATTTCCAGTCATTACCGCAGAAGAATCCTTACATCATTCCGCCCATGGTAAACAGCGAGGAATAAGTCAGAATAGGCGCGAGAAATTCATTGTCTTGTCATTTCTAATCTACATAAACTTGAGACGTTCCAACACACGCCCTTTGGTTGAAATAGCGACTAACAGATACGTTCAATCCCTAATTGGCATTAAATTTGATTATACTGAATATCTTTCAGCAGGGAATGCTGATAACAGACACGAATTATGAGAAATACGTAAAACTAAAAGGCACATAACATGTTTCGTATATCTATGATGATAAGAAATATTATATTCGCGTGAATTCGATGTTAAATTATGCACCTTCGTTATGCATCACAGTCAAATGCGGAATAATGTTCGATTATATTTGAAACGGGGATCATTAGTATCAGGTTTGAGTGAAGGACGTATCCACTAAAGTAAATCCCAATTCTTAGGATCATTATTGGATAGTTCAGCTGTTATTCTATTGCATGGAATATGTAAATACTAATCATTCCTCAACTAGCAATTATCCATAGGGTCTGTATAATTATCTTATTTCGGCAATAACCTATGGTATTTCTCATTCATCATATCATAGATATTACTTCATAATGGGCTAATGACCATGGGAGCAATAGAGTAGTCAGTTACACCCGCCATATATTAATTTTTATCACCGGTGCTTCAGTAATTCATTCAGTGAACAATGTGAGAACCATTGCTCTCGTACATCATAACATCTGCCATAAAGCCAGGCTGCTATTGATCCAATTCCCGAGTATACAATAACAATATTTAGCGATTCGATATTATTTGTGCACGTTATACATTTCATTGCCTTTCTGAATTGACTGCGGAGTGCGTCGGTGGCACAGGAACTCCGAAAACAATGCGTGCGTCAGTTTCATCTGCCCACAATCAGTAAAGAGCAGTTATGACGCAATATAAGCGCTCATTTCATGGCCGGCGATAATTACCTCGTTTCATATTATTTTTAGAATGTATATCTGCCCACCATAAAGCGATTGAACGCCTATGTACTCTCTATACTCAACCATCACGATAAGGATAATACAACTGCAACATTCCCGAGAGGTACTAACCAAATGGATATTGAATAGTTTCGCGTGCCAAGGCCGGACTAATTGAGAGTTTTATCGGGACACTGTGTGGGTTAATGTTCATGCTCAACCACGTGTAATGGGGTTAACCCCCACTTTATCATCGGAAGGATACAGACGCTTTAACGCCACTACACCGCCCAGACAAAATGTAATATATATGCAAAACATTGCATACCCAAGGGTGCTTTGAACGGGTGAAACGCCATATAGAATGGCCATATAGATGTAGATTGGAATATTTTTGCCCTTCGCATATCAACCAGCATGTTACTGTGCATGGCGACTTTATAAAGAAAGGACACCTGTTTTACAGAACGATAGTATTTCATTAGTCTACGGGATAACTCCATTTATCTGAAGGTGACCTTTATCAGTGTGCTTGGTTTCCGAGATTCCATGACCTATATGATGCTTATTATCTGCATTTTTACTGCCTCCCCTTGCTGTCCCAGATAAAAAGTCCATCCAGCGGGGCGATTGTCTCGGGATAATTGATATTCTTGGCGGAATTCATGCGAACAGTGAACTGCACACGGCGAATAGACAACATGGTGTGCTTTGTGTATCGTCTTCTGATTGGTGGCAATCTGTTATTCTCTATCTAACGTTATGGGATTGTCGCGGTAGGGGTTTCCTCTGTATAGGACCAGGTAATTGACTTGCACCAGGTCCTGAATGGTGACAGTCAATTGCCAGGCTTGTATCACCAACAGGGCGCCTTTATTTGACGTAATTGTTTTGTCCAACAACAAGTGACGATAATTGTACCGAATTGGCTCACCATAACACCCCAGGCCAACGACCCGCTTGGCTGGGTATGTTTCACCGGGCGCCACATTCAATGGGAGGTTGTTCAGTTGGGATGGTGCTCATTCGGACGTTGCCAAGATCTTCAGCGTGGAAATTGCCCTGGGTCCGTATATGTATGGAAAACATAATCAGCGGGATGTTGGAAAAATCAATATTGAAGATAGTGATTAAAATACACATGAATGCGAACACATGCCAATAGTTGGTCCTTGACCTTTCGAGAAAGGTCACTTCACCCCGTATGTGCCAATTACTGGTATGTGTGATTGGAATCGTTTTCTGCAGGTGCGGGAGCTTCGGGAATTGGATCCAATATCAATATATTGTTCTTAGCTACTTGTCTGTGGATGAGTCGGTTGTTTTTATCGTTTTATTTTTTATTGGAATAGTACTTGTCAATAACAAATCTCAACACATGACGACCTTGACGATTGGCCGTTAATAAAACACGAACAGTTCAACACGTGCATTAATAAAAATTTAATATAAAGAAACACGTGGGCCAGGGTGCGGTAAAAGAATTAGTAGACGTATTGGTGAAAATAATGCTGTTTCACCAGGTACTCTTTTCTATTCAAGGTAAAAGAATATATATGTACTTATAAACCCAATATACCTCGCAAATTGCACTGTTATTGTTAGCAACATTTGAAAGAGTAAAAGACAAGAATGCAAATGAAATATCGTACGTACCAGTAGGCCTACGTAGAAGACTAATACGAATTAGAGAACTGGAAACAAAAAAAAGAAACCCAATATTGAGGTCTGATCATATGTGGCATTATTCCTGTTTGTATCGTGTTACTTCAACGGTGCTTTACGCTACTTTGTGTTTCATTGTATCGTTTCGCCGATAGCATCAGAGAGCTACTTCTAAAAAAAAACTCCACACATGTGCTCCACACATGGGGCTAGAACTGAGCTTTTCTCGCCGTCCGTTTTATTGATTTCTAGCAGTGAAAAAAGTTTGAGGTGGGTTGTTTAATAGACTGTTATGGCAGCCTGGCACATCGTGTTCCGTGTCGCCGACAATAAATTTCCCCGGTTAATTATCTGGACCTCCATATCGTTACTTGTGGCGGGCTGCTGAGCTCGAGGCGGAATAATACATCGGCTTTGATCATGTGGCTACCCTAGCTCTCGAACAGAGCATTTTTACCCGCATGTTTCTCCTTCAGCATGACTCCGGGGTACTCACGGGTAACAATAAATGTCGAATGGGAAGGGACTGAAATAAACTTGAATTCGTCGGGCAAAAGAAAGTTCTGGGTTTATTCCAGTCGTTAAATGTGACAAAGGCGTGTGCCATGGTCATCTATGCACACAGAAGAAAGAGGGACGTGCCCTTCTGGTTGATGGGTGACGGGAAACAAGTCTTCTGCTCTGAAGAAAGCACAGTGGAGCCATTGCAATTTTCATGCAAATCGCACCATGCATTCGTGGTTATAACCTAACAAATTACGATTTTTTTCCCACGTGCAACCCGCCATCCCTTTGCTGGACGTTATCGACATGACTGTGTGTCTTTTTGATGTGTATGATTCATTGCTATTGGATCGCTGGTATGCGCCCCGAATAAATTATTGTGCGTCAGTAAGTGTTTGAGCAAAGTCAAGTCAAAAACTCTTAGAAAGCTTTAAGGTGGGCATAGATGTTGCCACGTTCAAATCCGAGTCAAATATGTCAATTATGGTGATGATCTTGAACATAATCGTTCGTGATCTTTAAAACAATGCATTTCCACATTTATCCGGTAACATTCCGGATTAATGACACCATCGGTCTGTTTTATCAGAGTATATTTTAATCAAGATTTTTCGTCGCTACTCGATTCAACGGCATTGACGTCAGATATAAAAGAGCGCCTACGCGAAAAAGAAAACCCAAACAATTTATGGCATATTTATAATGACAATGCTTCTCATATTTAGGTAAACAAAATAGTGATAAGTTAATTACGAGCATATGTGGCCATAAAATCATCGTTAATAATTCACTAGTCGTACAATAGAATCCATAGAGTATGTAGGGGGAAAACGTAAAACACTTGTAAGATAGCGGAC
Organism: Terebella lapidaria; assembly: GCA_949152475.1. Classification (NCBI taxonomy): domain Eukaryota; kingdom Metazoa; phylum Annelida; class Polychaeta; order Terebellida; family Terebellidae; genus Terebella; species Terebella lapidaria. The sequence goes on along the minus strand of OX424557.1, from coordinate 21,414,972 downwards.
ATAAACATGCGCAAGAACTCTTTTATCCTAATGGCCATAAACTGAGCGAAGAGTCGTTCTAGGTCGACGTAATTATGTCATGAACGAGCCTAGGGTTTTGTAACCCCAGTGTAAATGTTGTGGCGCCGGAAGCAGAATGCCTAAGTGAGGCTACGGGTTAAATCACCTCATAAATATTTAGTTATAGGACCACGAGTCAAGGCGCCGGATACATAACATCAGAGGTTTAGCAGTCAATTATGAATTATTATTGATTTATCATGGATTTGGTATCGGTGTTGAATTATAGCATCTCAAAATCCGCAGCACACGCCCCTTAAAGATAGCGACTACTACTCGTAAACATGTATTTCACGGTATGTGTCGAGCAACGTAAAATGCAGGTGTTACACGCATGCTAACCGCCTTCATGTTATGTTTTCGTTTCCGTGTAACAAAATCCCATTTATCTTATGTAATCTTCAGATGAATAATGCTACGTCACATCCAATTTATTACCGAGTAAATCAAGCCAATCATAACAGCGTTATCATTATTATGTACATATGTAGTTGGTATCGGCGGCGTATTTGCATCGAATATTCCCTACTTGAGTACTGTATTACAATTAGTACATTCTGTTCTATGATACACGGTTTGCTGATCATACAGAGAAAATCACGTTTCAATCGAGATATATCGGTTTCCGTTTATCTAATTTTGTCCTTTTAAATCATTGCAGCCTATATATGGTCATATTCGCCTACACAGCAGAAACAAACACCTTTAAAACGTGATTGTTTTGACAGCTGTGTTGATATATTGGTGGGAAATCGTTTCGCAACACCAGCATTGAAATATAGAATGACATTTTGTTTCCCTCGTGTGTGATTGAAGCTCTCCTACGTATTGCATAATCAACATTTGATGAAATATATGTATATTGCGGGTCCACCAGTCGAAACTACATATATCTTGCAAAGGTTTCATTGGGATTTCTGAAGCACGGTAGTCCAGTCCCACATGACTGATATGAGCTCTAAACTAATTCGTCTTGTTGGATGTTTCTGGTTTTCAATTTGTAAAGCTCTAGGCTATATCTCATGCCGAGGAGGGTTTGGGCGTTCGCAAATTGTTATTTATTTACCATGTTGCGAATATAAATAAATTAATATGGCGTAAATAACACACGGAAAATCAAACCAACTTACTCGTTCTCCTTGCTGTTCGTCTGCCGATAAATCCTGGCTGCACCTTCGAACTCGTAAACTAGCTACTTCCTCTAAGCCGGGCCTAATTATACCATAGCTCATCCGCATGATCCGCACGGTTTTGTGATGCAAGGCAATTTATGACGGGGGCAGTATTTAGTAATACGGAATCACATACAGATTTCTCCCCAAAAATTACACCGTAAACAAGCGTTTATCTTATCATGATCATCCCTTTCCACTGGCAAATATTCATTATCATGGCATACACACTGATTTGGTCTATCGAATGGAATTGAAGGCGATAATATCACTTTGTCTATAACTTTGAACATATCTCCATAGCATATATATTTCGTTCGTTTGAAGTAACGTTTGTATGGCAGATTCCTGAGATGAAACCGATAGGTGCGTGCAAAAAATAGTTTGTGGAAATTGCAGTTCTGATTTATTGAAGCGCAAACCTTGTCCAAAATAGATATATCAAGTATATACTGTATGCAGTCCCATACATTGCTTTTGCCCGCTTTCTTCAATTATTATGCTGCTTCGTATATCCATACACTCACATACCCTCTGTTTGTTATATTTATAGTCTAGATTTATATGCATTAACTTAATACGCCTTATCCATTAAAGCCTTATACCAGCACTCCTTTCGATACGGCGAGAAATATTTTGAATATTGTATTTAAAAACAAATTGCAATATTATTCACTCGGTGGTATTCTCAGTGTAAGGACACTCCTGATTAGACGATTTGTACCACGTGACCATCCTACATACTCTATATTGGACGGCGAAAGTCTATATTGGACGGCAAAAATGTATATTGGACGATGCTGTGTTTATCAGCCAATCAGAGCGCGTGTTACATGTGGGTTTTCCCGACTCTGGGTTTCTCCTATGTTCATTGGTAAATAATATAGCAAATGTTGGATGTTGAGTGTCGTTCAATATACAGTTTACGGGATTCAGAAATGTCAATTTGACCTCGGCTGGCGCCTCGGCCAATATGACATTTCTTCATCCCGTAAACTGTATATTGGACTCCTCAACATCCAATATTTGTATAATATATCTAGATGAACTGGACATCATTTCTGAGTGAACAGTGAAAACTTCAATACCAATATGAGATAGACGTCACATGTGCACCGCAGTGACATCCATCACATTATACAAATATTTGATGTTGAGGAGTCCAATATACAGTTTACGGGATGAAGAAATGTCATATTGGCCGAGGCGCCAGCCGAGGTCAATATGACATTTCTGAATCCCGTAAACTGTATATTGGACGACTCTCAACATCCAACATTTGCTATATTATTTACCAATGAATGTAGGAGAAACCCAGAGTCGGGAAAACCCACATGTAACACGCGCTCTGATTGGCTGATAAACACAGCATCGTCCAATATACATTTTTGCCGTCCAATATAGACTTTCGCCGTCCAATATAGAGTATGTAGGATGGTCACGTGGTACAAATCGTCTAATCAGGAGTGTTCTTACATTGAGAATACCACCGAGTGAATAATATTGTGTTATATTCGTGAGATTAGACAATGCTATTGTAACACGACTTTATATCACAAGGAACTCAATTTCCATAAATCAAAACTAAGAGTGATATGCCCACTCGAGATTGCCCGTTTTATTTATAATGGCTCTTCATATAGAAGAATTGATCCGTGCAATTTCATATCAGGACTTATATTTGTTTACACGTATTGATCTTTTGGGTATTTTTGTACAAATAATATCTGACCGCATAAAGTGACTTATTAACTGTAATTATCAGATTACCAAAATACATTTTTTTCCGACGATAACGACAAATGATTTCAGGCGAACACAAGTAGCCGAGGAACCAAGGAATGTTGATGTCGTTGTCACGTAGTTCCTTAATTCAACACACCATAATTATCTTGTCTTTGTTCTCACGGAACCAGAAGAAACTCAATTACTTAGATCTATGTTTATGGTATCTTTGCCAGGCAGCTAATCTAGCTCAAGACTTCAGCTGAATACTTGCAGTTTAGGGTGTTTAAAATACGCGTTGAGTATCGAATGAAACCATAGACCAAAGGTATGTGTAGATATGGTGTAAAAAAGCACATATCTCTGGCAAAGCATATTTTTTACAGTAGTTCGCAATACCAGTACGATACATTTTGCGGTCTGCAGTAAGGGCTGTTCAGGTTTTTCTTGAATGATAGCTGGAGGATTTTTGCTTTCATGTGGTATGGATGAAGAACAAAAAGAATGTGTTCATGAATTATCTGATTAAAGTTTACAACTATTTATGATAATGGGACATTACTTTGGGTTGTGATGAAATCATATAAGTGTGTATGGAAGAACAATTTATTCAGATCAAAGTAGGGCATCCAGACTATACTCAAAACATTATGTACCATTTTCATAAAAATAATGGGCAGACTTTATGTATATCCCGAGTGTGCGTATTCACGGCCAATTCGGTAGTTTTATGCTAAATATCTTTCGTTCCATTGGCAAATGATTTTATTACAAATTAGCTTCATAAATAGGCCTATACATCATTGATATCATTTCTTCTCAATGTCATTATTCACAAATGATTGTAACTCATTGTTAGACGACTTTATTTTATCGGTAAATGATTGCTATAACTAGTTAATAACGCAATAACTAGTTAATCATTTAAACACATTTTAAGGCTTCAGCTGAATATCTTCAGTTTAAGATGTTTAAAATACGCATGGGGTATCGCATGAAAACCTAGGAGTAAAAAAGGACACGTATCTCTGGCAAAGCATCTTTTTACAGTGGTTTCCAATACCAGTACATTTTCCTGCCTGCACTAATGATTGTTCAGGCTTTGTTTGGATAAATATACTGAACATAGTGTCTTGCTTTGTGAATGATAGCTGAAAGGTTGTTGCCTTAATGTGATATAAATGAAGAACGAAAAGAAGTTTTCCGTGAAATATCTGATTAAATGTTATTATCAATCTATTACCACCAATACAACTAGATTTTGAAAATAAACTTAAAAATATAATAAACCTAAAATAACAAACGTATAACATTTTGCATTCGAAAGAAAGCCTAATGGATTAGATTATCCGAAGACACACTGGCGTCATCAAGAACAGACTGTGTATGAAATGTATTTGTACTCTACACCAGATGGAATTAGCTCACAACTGCCCAACGAAAGACCACAAATGTAAAGACCACAACCATTTATAATAAAGGGACATTAATTTGTTTTATCGTTTCTATCATTTGAATGTGATGAAATCATAGAAGTTTGTATGGAACAAAAATTTATTAGGATCAAAGTAGGGCATCCAGACTATACTCAAAATATTATGACCTATTTTCAATAACCGATCTGTCTACCGTAAACATAATGTGCAGACTTTATGTCTATCCTAAGTGTGTGTATTCATGGCCAATTCAGTGGTATTATGTTAAATATCTTTTATTGACAAATGATTTCATTACCATTCAGCTACATGTATATACAACATTTAATTTTTTTTTCTTTTTGTTGTTTTTAGCAAATTCATTGGTAGATGATATTATTTTATTTGTAAATGATTGCTACTACCACCTACTTAATGACGAATTAATCATATAAATATATTTGTGTAATTTCTGTCTTTACAGTCGCGGTGGTTGTGGCATTCTTCATCTGCTGGGGGCCATTTCACGCGCAACGCTTGATGGTTCTCTATTTGGAGCACGACCAATGGACTCCGGAATTTGCGGAATTCGCCAAGTTTTTCTTCCAGATATCCGGTGTTTTATATTACACTATATCCGTTGTCAATCCCATTTTATACAACGTGATGTCGTTGAAGTTCCGCCAGGCATTTAAGAACACAATATTTCGATCGTGCCTCCGAGAACGCTCACGCAAACGGAAGCAGAAAGTGTTACGGACCTACAGGTTTTGCAATCACCGCTTTGCAGCGGACACGAACTTGACACTGATTCGAGCGAATGGATTTGCTGCGCTGCTTAGAGCCAAGAAACCGGCCCACGAGATCCAGTACATTGGCGCTCGAAGTCGCTCCAGTTCACATAGTGGCAATGGTGTGCCCGTCGGACAGCTGAGCCTTGTGGGTATTGGACACCCCAGTAGTGAGCCCGAGGGCCTGATACGGAAAGATGAGGTGTCGGGCATGCATTCTTATCACTATCAACCCCGTGCCTCGACCACAGCCGTCCTCGACCACAGGCAACACCACAGCTACGCATAATGCACCTGTCGTGTACATATGTTTATTTGGAATTGCCCGTTCGTGGTTGGTTCTTTTCACGCTGCTGCAAACACTGTGATTTCAGTATTATATACAATGTAGGTGGAGTTCTGTAAAAATGTTGTGGAACTGTTGCGAGATGTAAAGAGAATGACCTGTTCTCTCCAGGGCCAATTTTATGTGCTAATCAAATCACTTGAAAATCGTGATATTATAATGTCAATGCCATCGAAGATATCACACGAACTATGAGAAATGAAACGGACTTGTCAATGCCAAATAACTTATCCACCAGATTGGAATCCACTTGTTTCCGCTTATATTTAGTTACGGTAAAATCCAGCCAAACTTGCGTCAGTATTGGACAAAATAGAAATGAGAGACAGATTGACGAAAAAATGCATTATATAATTCGAAACCATGCTGCTATACCAATAATGTGCCGTTATGTACTGCATGCTTGCCATGTTAGATGTTCGTTGGAATCATAATGCGTTAATATTACCACTCGAGTTCTACTATCAAAACAGCTAAATGGATTCAGTGATGCGATGAAAGGATATGTTGTCTACCGGGGTGGCTGAATATTAACTAAATATGGTTGTAAAGATATTACATTATGAGCAAATACTAAACCATGATGCTGAGTAATGCTATTGTGAATATTGTGATATGCTGTCATTAATATAGTTGATTACCAGCTCAAAATAAAATCTTGCCAAAAACAAGACTTTTGTGTTTGATACGAGTCGTTTCAGATAATGTATACATGTAGTGTAAACAGGTAAAGTTATCAAACAAAAAGACAATATCGATATCAGAGACTGATAATATGGGAACCCTACTGGGATGCTCAATAATTATGCATGTATAGAAAACTAGTCCAAACAAGTAAACGAGTTCGGAAACATATATATATATAAATGTAACTAACAATCTAGTACCACCAGTACAACTAGATTTTGATGACGCCCGTTGCAAACGTAAAATACAACATTTTGCAATAGAAACAAAGCCTGACCAATTAGCTTATCCAAAGAGACGCTGCATCAGGGGCGACAGTTAGTGAAATGTAGTTGTTTTTGCTGTACATCTGATGGAATTAGCATACAACTGTCTAATTCAGTTGTATAAGTTGATCGAAGTACAATGGCAGGGAGCTATTGAATCCATCAACAGACGGATCACGTAACAATAAAAGTCAGCGTGCGAAATCGAACCCCAAAAGTCAGCAACAGTGAGACACTGGACACCTCTGTTGATTAGTATACCAAGGGAACGTGTGCACAGTGGACTGTTTTCTGTCCAACTACTCGACTTGCCAGCATGTATTGATCTCCCTCTACACTGTTAGTAAGCCAACCTCGTTAGCACTGACTTATAGTTTTACACGGGAGAGGTCAAGCTCTTGAACAGTGCGGTCAGATAACACGAATTTACTCCCACGCGTACGACGAGCCATTCGCATGGCAGTCCCACGAACTGACTTGATACTCTTAGAACCTGAATCGATGCTAATCATATTTCCTCGCCCCAAGGATACGCCGTACGAAATATAATCACCTGGTGCTTAAAGAGCCGTGTGTTTGATATGACAGTCCTAAGACTTTTTGTCTACGGGAATTGCTGGCAGAAGATGACACTACTTGTTAGCATCAAGGGCGCTTCAGAGAAAATCTTCAAAAGAGACACGACCTTCGAAATGATTTGAGTTTGCTACTATCATGACGTACTAGTTCAACAGACTCCAAGCATACTCACACCAAGAGTCATACGTGATATATCACGTGTTTTTGCGACGAATGTACAGATACAAATGGTCAATTTCAATAGTTCATACACTACTGACTACCGCTTGTTTTAACAGCCTAGTGGTAAGAAATAAACATACTATGTACACTTCTGAATTGTAACGTGTTATTCTCATGACAATACAATTGATCCAACTGTGCATTCGATCCTGAGATGACACGTGACGTACAGACATCTTTTTTAGGGTTTCCATATCTGATTTCACCTTTTTCTTCCGGTCGGGAATCCATTTGATCACGCTGGTCAATCATGACGCACCCCAACATGATTGACCATGTTCATATGATTAGAAATGTCCACCTTATTTTTAGGTTATCGGACCTATGGTGCGGTGGACGTATAGGAAATGATGTATGCCGAATATTCTGATGACCTTGAATTTGATCTTGAATTCATTTTCAAGGTCAGAGAACAAAATGACCTAATATCTCGCTTAATATCGACCTATGGTCCGGTGGACATATAGGAAATGATGTATGCCGAATATTCTGATGACCTTGAATTTGATCTTGACCTCGTTTTCAAGGTCAGAGCACGAAATGACCTATCTCACTTATTATAGACTTTACAGCTTGAATATCAATTATGCACTTATAGGAAATGATACAGTCCGAAAATTCTGATGACCTAGAATAGACCTTTGACCTCATGTTCAAGGTCAAAGAACAAAATGGCTAATATCTCGCTTATTATCCACATTATAGCTTGGGACTACATTATGGACATTTAGGAAAATGATGGTTGCCGAATATTTTGATGACCTCGAATTTGACCTTGACCTCATTTTCAAGGTCAGGCACAAAATGGCTAATATCTCGCTTATTATCGATATTACAGCTTAGGAATCAGAAACATATAGAAAATTACAAATGCTGAATATTCTGATGACTTTGAATTTGACCTTTGACCTCATTTTCAAGGCCAGAGCACAAAATGGCTTATCTCGCAAATCTAAGACTTTGCGGCTTAGGAATTGATTGTGGACATATAGGAAATGATATAGTCCAAATATTCTGATGATCTTGGATTTGACCTTTGATCTCGTTTTCAGGGTCAGATCACAGAATGGCTAATATCTCACATATTATCAACTTTACGGATTAGGAATCAATTGTAGACATATAGGAAGTGATATATGCTGAATATTGTCGTGACCTCGAGTTTGACCTTCGGCCTCATTTTCAAGGTCTCACAGAACAAAATGGGTAATATCTTGTTTATTATCAATTTTCCAAATTGTAGACATGCAGCAAATGATATATGCCGAATATTATGATGACTTTTAATTTGACTTTTGATTTCATTTTCAAGGTCACGTGACATTATTACTAATATCTCTCTTATTATTGAATTTACAGCTTAGTAATCAATTGTAAACATATCATATATGAAATCATATATGCAGAATACACTCATGACTCTGAATTTGACCACTGACTTTATTTTCAAGGCCACGCGATAAAATAGTTTTTTTTATATTGTCCCTTGGGATAATTTTTAAACTACTCGTTTTTTTTATTTTGATTTATTTGGCAACCGAACAACATATACAGGTTATGTAATTTAACGAAAAACATGACAATACAGAAGGTAGATCTATGAAATTTAACATGGTACAATACTAGGTATGGCTGCCGAGGATGACGCAAAAAACTAACTGTACTCACTTCCATTGCGGTCCACGATGTTGAATTTGTAATTAGATGGTATATTGTCATTTATAGATATTGTATAAATTATTTAGTAATAATGATATACAATACAACATGGTGACATACCCAAAATGTGTGCAATGAATATTTAAAACCAGACAAAAAACACAGGGCAGATTTTCTGACTAAGAATATACAAAATCTTGATATTCTGATGATACCAGGTTGGCAAACAGTAATTTGCTGCGGATTTAAACCCTTGTTTACAAGCAATCTTCCTAATTGAGGCAGGGAGATCGTTCCAAAGCTTTGTCGCGGTAAAGATAAAAAGTTGATTTACCAGAACAAGTTTTGATCCTTGGTACTACGAATGACTTCGAGGTGTTTCTGGTGTTTTGAGTTACAGGCGAGGGTGTAAAATATTCACAGAAATAAGATAATAATTCACAGAGATAATATCATAGTAATATATATTCCATGGTGGTTTTTTTTCAGATTTCTAAATTATTTTCATAGGTTGATTAATTTCATAGGTTGGCAGTTGTACACTAATTCCATCAGGTGTACAGTAGAAACGAATACATTTAACACACTGTCTGCACCTGATGACGCCAGTGTGTTTCTGGATGAACTATTTGGTCGGGCTTTGTTCCTATTGCAAAATGTTGTATTTTGCGTTTGTTATTGGCATCATCAAAATTTGACTGTATTGGTGGTAATGGATCGATACTTACAGTCATACCACTGAATCTGTGTCACTGCTAGCGGACGTTAAATCTGTCCCCGAGGATACCATCAACTCAGTAGCCTTCTGGCATGTGATTAGGTACATATATGTACTTGTCATATATCTATTCAATGGAGTTTGTCTCAGATTTCCGAATAATTTTCGTAGGTTGATGGGCAGTTGTATACTAATTCCATCAGGTGTACAGTAGAAACAACTACATTCAACACACTGTCTGTCTCTGATGACGCCAGTGTGTCTCTGGATAAACTATTTCGTCGGGCTGTGTTTCTATTGCAAAATGTTGCATTTTAAGTTTGTTATTGGCATCATCAAAATCTGACTGTATTGGTTCACACGCTGTTACACTGGTTACAATTTGACTACAAACTCATGTGCACCAATGTGATATCAAGGGTATACATTCAACAGAAAGCGAATGATCTTATTTTGACAGACTTGGAGATTGGCTTTGAGTGCCTTAGATGTACAAGTATACCTGCTTGAGCATAGTCAAAATGTGGTTGTACAAGTGCTGATACAATCAACTTTTCACAATTGAAAGGGGAAAAAACTACAGTTTTCTTCACAAAAACTTGAGTATTCTACTGCATTTTGAAAATACTTTGGAGGCATTCAAGTCACCGGAGAAACTTTGATTTATGTTTAGCCCGAGGTACTTAATTTCTGCCTTAGGCATTATGTTGCTGCCATTGCAGGTTATTTTAAGTTGCTTGAATTTGGCAAGGTCACCACGATTACCGAACAACATAGACTCGGTCTTACCGAGATGGATAGTAAGTTTACAACGAGCCATTCCCACACTGAATGGAGTTCTCTTGATAATGTTTGTTCGATTACTTTGACATATTTGTCGTGTACTAATTAAGGCGGAGTCATCCGCGTACAACAATAACTTACATCGTGTTGCTGCTAACATATCGTTTACATAGAGCAGAAGAAGAAGAAAAAGCGCTTATTACACCCTGCAACATATCTTAAGTCGGTGACTGACCTAGTTCTTTTGTCTAGGGGTCAGATCATGGTACTGTCACCCACTTGAGCTCAGAATTTTTGGAGAGAAGATTGACACACGGCAAGAAAAATACAAACTCTGAAATATAACGCATATATATAATAACTGAGGGCATGATCATGATGATAACATGTCCGAGATACTACTACCCATTTATGTATTTCACAGGCATCAGTAGCGTCGGAACAAAACAGTTCTCTTTATTCATAAGGAACTGAGCAATAAGATTTTGATATCGGATTTGGTTTGGACACACAATGTGAATTTCAGAATTGTCTGTCAGATATTGTAGAATGAGAAGAAACATGGTAAATAACTTACCAGTTTACTTGTATCTTGCTACATTTCTTGTATATCCGGTAATCCGTTATTTCAAGTTGTTACGCAAGTAAGGTTTTTAGCAAATGTATTCAGCCTATGAGCTCATGAAAACACGGATTGTTATCCATGATATTATTCATGTGCTGCATTATCACTTCACGAAACATCACAGTATACTGTAGCGAACTGGGGCTCCTTTTGCATGTTTTGTGGGGTTTACTTTCATAGTGTTTAGATAATATGGCCTCAGCCTGTACGACCCGTGACGATACCCTATAATTCTGGTGACCAATAAACAAACATCTTTTGTGTCACTTGACTTCTAGTTAGAGTTCTACTCAAATGTTAGTTGGTCACAAGAATTACACGCTCTATACTCACAGACATATCGGTGAGGCCTACTAGAGAGGGAAACAATTCAACTGCATATGGAGCAATCAAACTAATCTCACGAGAGGTAATGTTCTCTGAACAGCGAACTCCTGGAACGGATCAATGAAGTAGAACACACTAATACATGCACTCCAATGTGTCTTTGGATGAACTGTTTAGTCGGGCTTTGTTTCTATTGCAAAATGTTGTATTTTACGTTTGTTATTGGCATCATCAAAATCTGACTGTATTGGTGGTAACAGATTGATACTTACATCGATCACTGGGTGGGAGCTTGCCCATGATTCTTGACGAGTCAATTCGGTAAAAATCTTTCCTCGCAGGGCATTGCTCGGCAAAAATCTTTAATCACAGGGGCATCTGAAAGCCCATGCGACAAAAGATTTTTGCCGAGCAAAGCCCCTGCGAGGAAAGATTGTTACCGAGTTGACTCGTCAAGAATCATGGGCAAGCTCCCACCCAGTGTCGATAGGGCCTGTAGCTCACGTGCCGTCACGGTGTGATTCTGGTGATCAACAAGCTTCGAGAATAGATATCCTCATCTCAATTATTGTTAAGGCACACGACACCATTCAGTATATATGACATTCGTATTCTAAAGGATGTATGTTTCAGGTGAACAAAAGGAGTATTGTGATATTCAAATATGTTGGTGTTACTAGAAGATTGATCATGCGCAAAGCACAAGCAACTTGCAAAAGTCAGTAAGTGATATTCATCGTGGACAGTAATGTCGTCATAAATACGTTCATAGCTATCGCTGTTTACCTCAAGAAAGTTTACTGCTTTTATGAGTTCATTTGAACAATAGAAACCTGTCACATTAATATCTACTGACACTGAAGTATTTGAAGAATATCCCAACTGAAAGACGACCAAATTGTATCATGGTCTTTTGGCATATTATGATAATAGCATTGTACTGCTGTAAACTACTTAGCCGTTTCGGTCGTTTTATCTTATTATGTTTATAGTATGCTATTTAATTTTGTCCCAAATCATTGCAGCCTATATATGGTCATATTCCTCTACACAAGAGAAACAAACACCGATAAACTCGACTCTTTTGACAGCTGTGTTTGATATATTGGTGGGATATCGTTTCGCAACAGGAGCTTTGAAATATATAATGACATTTTGTTTCACTCGTGTGTGATTGAAAATCTCTCTCACGTATTGCATGTTAATCAACATTGATGAAATATATGTATATTGTGAATCCACCAATCGAAACTATACATATCTTGCAAAGGTTTTATTGGGATTTCTGTAGCCTGGTAGCCCATTCCCACATGACTGATATGTGCTCGAAGCCAATTACTCTTGTTGGATGTTTCTGGAGATCGTAGGCTATATCTCATTCCCAGCAGTGTTTCGTGCGTTCGCAAATTGTTATTTATTCACCAAGTTGCGAATATAAATTAATTAATATCACATCAATAACACAGAGAAAATCGAACCAATTCGCTCGTACTCCTTCCAGTTCGCCCGCCGATAAATTATACCTGCACTCTCGAAATCGTAAACTAGCTACTTCCTCTAAGCCGGGCCTAATTATGTCATGGCTCATCCGCATGATCTGCACTGTTTTTTGTGATGCAAGGCAATTTATGATGGTGGCAGTGTTTAGTAATACGGAACCACGTACAGATTTTCCTCTGAATTGCGCCGTAAAACAAGCGTTTATCTTATCATATTTATCCCTTTTCACTGGCAGATTGGTTCTAACGAATGGACCTGAAGGTAATAATATCGTTTTATGTTACTTTGAACATATCTCCATAGCATATATATCTTTCGTTTGAAATGACGTTTGTATGGCGGAATTCTAAGATGAAAATAATAGATCCGTGGAAAACATGTGATGTGGCAATTGCAATTCTGTTTTAATGAAGCGTAAACATTAGATATATTAAACATTTATTATATGTAGTCCGATATATTACTTTTCATGATTTTTTTAGTCTTATACCCACTTATCCTATGTTTGTTATACCCGTATATTTTCTTGCTTACCTTATGATATGTCACTCGAGATTGTATGTTTCATTTATAACGGCTCTTTATACATGTATAGAAGAATTGTTCTGTGCAATTTCATACCAGGAATTATATTCGTTTACACGTATTGATTGATCTTTTGGGTATTTATGGTACATTCAGTTTCACAGTACATGTACAAAGCTGAGGAACCGGGGAATGTCGTCACGAATTTCCTTAATTCAACATACCGTAATTAAATTCTGTTTGTTCTCACAGAACCAGATGAAACTCAATTGATTAGATGTTTTATGGTATCTTTGCCAGGTAGCTAGTCCAGCTTAAAGTCTAACTCAAGTCAGAATAAATTTCAAGTTATCATGTTTTGTGCGATAAAAAATGCAAAAGGTAATGTGTTGGCTTTTACAGAACCTTAATATCTTTCATAGACTGGCAGCCAAAGCAGGGTAGCACAACTTTCGTTCACCACCTTTTGTTTATACCTACAACCATTTTATTAGTAAAGAGTATACCTGAACACACCTTTTCAGGGTGGTTGTGGATTTGCAAGTGTATGCAGGAAACAAATGTGGCGATTTTAGTACATTTTGGCCTTCGCGAATTTCCCGTCTTTATTCAGAAAGTTCAGTGTCATGCTCTCAAAGCTCATCATACAAGGCCAGGCTTGGCATCAAATTTTTCAGTAGACCATACTCTATCAAAAAATACCACATTTTGATGTACTTCTTAATTCTTCGATAGCGAAAATACAATTATTTGACCATTTCATGTGCAAAAATACAGAAAATTTGACTCAAATAAATATGTAATTAATTCCAAATATTCAAAAATAAGGGTAAGACAATCATGGAACTTCTCCAAAAACATCTTATATGTTCCCTCAAAGCAACAAAGGTTCAACCATACCTATAGTTTATACATTCTTGTGAATATTGACTATTTAATAAGCATGTTCCATATCAACGACTCTACGAACTTATCGAACATTTTGCAGTATCTTTTACAACATTCTTCATGAATTGCACTGATACAGGACGATCATTTGTGGTGTCAACAATGGTCATTGACTCACAGAAACAAATATTATGTACTATTATTGTAGATACTAGTAATTCAACATAAACCAGAATTTGTGCTGAATATAGTCAAAGTCAATCATTATCATGCATGTTCTCGTCTTGTTGTGTCTGATATGGGTTTGAGCACTCCTGAAACAGGTTCATCGGGCCGAAGAGCATCTCCTGGCCTTGCATCCACAAGTGGGAAGTCTGACAGACACTGCTGGGACTGGCTTGGTGATAAAAAAAGCAATATTCTTTCATCCGCACCGGTGTACCTGCCACATTCCACTGGTGCTGCTAACATTGGTCGGGCAGTAACAGCAGTTAGCCCGATATTCATCTGATGCTGACATCCCTTGACGTGTTGTATTAGCGTATCATGTGTTAGAGTGAGCTTCTGTGTCTTCACTGTCATGTGAAACATATATGTAGTTCATTCACAGTACTCATTGTCCGAGTTGGGCATTACATCTTGACAACAAACAATTCTACATCACTTAATGCAGATATGCTGCTGCTAGTGCAGGTATTTGTATTGGTGGTAATAGATTGATTCTTACAATCAGATAATTCTGGTGCTTAATGTACGAGGACCATGAGCTGCTCTTGCCACTTCTTGCCATACCCACAAAACTGGCTTCTCCTGGGATGGCAGGGTATGTGACATAGTTGTTCAATACTTATTGTGGTTATTACTTACGCACAACATGAACGGGTATCCACCTTGGCTTCTTCTGTTTACTTGCATCCATAGACACTTCATCTGCCGTTTGGTGGTGTGTTTTCAGTAAAAGCACATCATTTTTCCTACAGCGGACCACAAGTCGCCGACTCCACTGTTTGCAGCATCTTCAACTTGGAAGCTGGACAGAATATGAGTCAATGATATGCCATGTCTTCATAGCTTTTGCTGTTCTAAAAGCTCTGGGACATCTTTTGATGCTCTAACCAGGATATCTATCAAAGTAGACATCAATCGTCTTGCACATTAGTGTAAAGTACCGAAACCCAGCACTACAAAAGACGTCAAAACGATATCCATATGTGCTTGTCATTGACATCCCCAACCTGCTGACACATGAATTAATATCTGTTCCATTGTCAATTGTGAAGTCTGAACGGACGCTCATTGTCATAGACTAATAAGTCCTGTCACACATCACTCGTGATGCATACATATCAACAGAGCTACTCCCTAGTGATGGGCAGACGCGTGTGATAATTGATGGAATGACACTGGTTCAGAGCATAGGAATACCACCTACAGCAAGTACATGTACACTTGGAGATCTGGCTAACATACGTCCTTTGTAATACTGTGTTTCGGTATTTCACACAAGTGTGCAAAAACGTTGATGTCGTCTCTAATAGATATCCTGGTCACAGTATCAAAGGTTGTACTCGACCTCGTAGAATTGCAAAAGCTAGGAAGATTCGACGTATTATTGACTCATTTTCTGTCCAGCTCTCAGAATTTCCAGATGATTTCAATAGCCTGGTTGATGATAAGAACCCAAAACGGTTTTTGTCACAAGAGCTGTTCCAATGTGCTAGATATCTCATTGATGGACCGGAACTGGCTGTTGCTTTTGGTTGCGAGAATCTTGAGCTCCCCCAATCTTCAGTTTCCTGTAGGTTGCATCCCATATATTCTTCAAACGAAGAGGCAGACTTGCATGATTCTGCATGCTGCAGATGCCACAGTAGAGGCATGGGTTGGGTTGGGATATAAGGATCACCCCCACACCCATGTGCCTCTCCTAAGACAAATGCCTGTGACAGATGCTGCGAACAGGAGTGAGGCAAGTTGTCGTGTACTGTAGGGACACTGATATCCTTGAACTGCTAACACCACCAAATGGCAGATGAAGTGTCTATGGATGCAAGTAAACAGAAGAAGCCAAGGTGGATACCCGTTCGTGTTGTGCGCCAATAACTACCACAATAAGTATTGAACAACTCATGTATGTCACATACCATGCCATCACAGGATGCGACAAGAGAAGCCAGTTTTGTGGGTATGGCAAGAAGTGGCAAGATCAGCTCCTGGTCCTCGTACATTAAGCACCAGAATTATCTGATACCTGCACTAGCAGCAGCATATCTGCATTAATAGATGTAGAATAGATGTAGAATAGTTTGTTGTGAAAGTACTGTGAATAAACTATGAGCAGACAGGATTCAAATGACAATCAAGACACAGAAGCTCACTCTAAAACATGATGCGCTAATACAACACGTCAAGAGAAGTCAGCATCAGATGAGTATCTGACTGAATAATGTACATGTAATTGCTCAACCGATATTAGCAGCACTGGTGAAATGTGGCTGGTACACGGGCGAAGATGAATAAATATCGCTGTTTTGTTGATCACCAGACCAGTCCCAACAGTGTGTGTCAGAATTCCCACCTGTGGATGAAAGGCCAGGAGATGTTATTCTACACGATGAACCTACTACGAACACAATATGCGAAGCTCACTGGGATGTGGATGGGTTCAGGAATGCTTGAACCCATATCAGACACAATCAGATGATAACATGGATGATGATGACCATATCAAGCACAACTTCTAGTTCATGTTGAATTATCTAATATAACAAAGCACAGAATATTTGTGTCATGGAACAATATTCTATATATGAAAGATTTTATAAACAATTGGTATGGTTGAACACTTTTTAGTTTCAGGGATTATACAAGATCATGTTACCTGTATTTTTGAAATGTTGGAATTATTTACATAGTCAGTCAAATCGATTTTATGGAGTTTTGCACATGAAATGGTAAAAAATGTGTACTTTTACTATCAACGAGTAAAGAAATGTACATAAAAATGTATTTCTTCATAGAATATGTTTTTTTGAAAATTCTGATACCAAGTCTGACCTTACATGGTGATGTTTGGTATGGTCACACTGAATTCTCTGATAAAACTGAGCAGGCCGAAAAGTGCCCGAACTATGGTATAAGAAACTTGCTATATTTTCTTCCCGCACATAATTGATATACTACAACCACCCTAAAATGATGTATTTGGGATCCCTAAACCCAGAAAACATGGTTGTGGGTATAAACAAGAGGTGGTGAACGAACTCAGAATTTAGAGGACATACGGATTTTGGCTGCCAGTCTATCACCATTCTCTAGATATTGTCCGTTTGTCAAGTTTTTTTTAAATATTTGTACTTGAATTATGTAGCTCATTAAGTATAATCAGTAATCATGACGTCACACGAGTAAGGCGCTTTAGTTTGCAACTTTCAGAGCCTTTTCTGAATGATCCGTGCAAAGTATCGCTAAATAATACGTACATACATAAATATGATAAACATGATAATAGAAAATATACCACACCTATAAGATGTTTTTGATCATCTTTCCAACCATCCTTAACATACGGCCCATAGCAACGTTCTTGCTAGGGGATTTAACTTGGGACTGGTATACAAAATGAGATTTTAAATTATTGAATGTATTTCAGGAAGGCTCTTGTCCACATTTTCACCAGTTTTGTGGTACCTAATTCGATATTCATGGTGCTGGTCCCCTAGCAACCACAGTTACTCTGGGACATGTCTCAGGAATACTTACCCTGACAACCAATTCCGGTAATTGAACACATTATATCTCATGCCAAACAACATATATGCCAAATAAAGCACATGTTATCATTCTACATGAAAGTAGAGGTTTTTGTTTTAATTAACTTAATAAACTTGTTCTACCCTTGTGACGTCATAAATACAGTCCGAATACTCATTATGCTAGTTAATTATGTACAAAACGGCTAGTCCAAACTTTCCACTGAATCTATTATTATTATTATTATTATTATTATTAAACCAGATTTATAAGGCGCCCTTTCACAAGAGACATCTATCATATCTTCATAAATAGTTGAGATATTGGTATGCTGTAAAACAATAGTGATCCATGAGATTCGCTCTATCGTCTGTCAAAAATAAATATCCTGACTTTAGTTGGACTTTAAGGATTGATTGCATGTAATGGTCATGAACCTGGAAGCGACCAACTGTCCATTCACTTATAATGTAAATATAAAGGTAACAAATTCATGAATTTACACACTTCCAATCAATGTGAAACTTTGCCTTCTGATTGTTAGCCGTCAAGGATTATTAACCGAGACTCCGTTTCTCACTAAACAATATGACATATGTCATTTTCCGACGTATATCTCAATATACAAAATACACTCACAACAGGGCGAGCGAAAGGATTATGTTGTATAGCAAATAGCTAGTGAGGCCAGTAAACTCACAGGTGATATGCACTCGGGTGTACCCAGGTGTTTTGGCTCATCGTATTCATCTCACAGAAAGTATAGCCCTAGATATTCTCATTATTTTCACCACAACAAAGAATAAATATACGCAGCAGCCAGTGTTTGTCAAGCGGAACCCACGAGTGCTCGTTTAGGTGAAACGTATGAAATGATTTATCTATAAATCATCAAATTGCACAGCTCCGGTGATATCATTCATGAAACCATGTCTCGGTTCATCATCCATGAGTAGACGTGTGTGTGTTCTGGGATTGTTTAGTCTTGGTGATTTTGTTACCTTTACTTTCACATTATAAGTCAATGGAAAAGTGCCTCAATGCAGTCACCGGTGAAATCAGTCCTCAAGGCTTCAGCTGAATATCTTCTTTATTAATTTGTTTTATCGTTTCTATCATTTGAATATGATGAAATCATACAAGTTTGTATGGAACAAAAATTTATTAGGATCAAAGTAGGGCATCCAGACTATACTCAAAACATTGTGACCTATTTTCAAAGCCGATCTGTCTACCGTAAACATAATGTGCAGACTTTATGTCTATCCTAAGTGTGCGTATTCATGGGCAATTCAGTGGTATTATGTTAGATATCTTTTATTGGCAAATGATTTCATTACCATTCAGCTACATGTATATACAACATTTAATTTTTTTTTCTTTTTGTTGTTTTCAGCAAATGATTTTAATTCATTGGTAGATGATATTATTTTATTGGTAAATGATTGCTACTACCACCTACTTAATGAATTAATCATATAAATATATTTGTGTAATTTCTGTCTTTACAGTCGCGGTGGTTGTAGCATTGTTTATCTGTTGATGGCTATATCACACGCAACCCTTGATGGTTCTCTATTTGGAGCACGACCAATGGACTTCTCAATTTGCGGAATTCGCCAAGTTTTTCTTTCAGATATCCGGTGTTTTATATTACACTATATCCGTTGTCAATCCCATTTTATGCAACGTAATGTCCTTGAAGGTCCGCAAGGCATTTAGGAACACAATTTTTGTTTGTGTCTCCAAGAACGCTCATGCAAGCGGAAGCAGATAGTGCTACGGATCTACAGGTTTTGCAATCACCACTTCGCAGTGGACAGGACTTGACACTGATCCGAGGGAATGGATTCGAGGTGCTGCTCAGAGCCAAGAAACCGGCGCACGGGATCCAGTACATCGGCGCTCGGAGCCGCTCAAGTTCACATAGTGGCAATGGTGTGCCCGTCGGACAGCTGAGCCTTGTGGGTATTGGACACCCCAGTAGTGAGCCTTAGGGCCTGATACAGAAAGACGAGGTGTCGGGCCTCAACGACAGTTGTCCTCGACCACAGACAATACCACAGCTACACATAATGCACCCGTCGTTTACAAATGTACATATGTTTGATTGTACATATGTTTGTTTGATGCTGCTGCAAACACTGTGGTTTCAGTATTATATACAATGTAGGTTGAGTTTTATAGAATTGTTGTGGAGCTCTCGCGAGATGTAAAGGAGAGTTCTCCCTAGAGCTAGTGTTATGTGCTAATCAAATCCCTTGAAAAGATCGTGATATCATAATGTGGACGCCATAGAAGATATCATAGGAACTATGAGAAATGAACTAGGCATGTTAATACCAAGGAAATAATCCACCAGATTGGTCCGCGATCCACTTGTTTCCGCTTATAGGGTAAAATCCAGCCAAACCTGCGTCAGCATTGCTGCTTGTAGGATAAAATAGAATTGAGAGAAAAATTTACAAAAAAATAAAGCTACATTATGTAATCTAAAACCACGCTGCCATGCCCATAATGTGCCGTTATGTACTGCATGCTTGCCATATTATATGTTCGTTAAAATCATAATTCATGGATATAAACACTGGAAGTATACTATCAAAACAGCGTAATGGGTTCAGTCATGCGATAAAAGAATATGTTGTCTACCAGGTGAACATTATGGGAATTAGTTTTTTTATTATTTCCAGCAAATACTAAACCATGATGCTGAGTAATGCTATTGTGAATATTGTGATATGGCGTCATTGATTTAGGAGATTGCCAGCTGAAAATAAAATCTTGCCAAAACAAGCCTTTATGTTTGGCATGAGGCCTTTCAAATTGTGTATTCATGCAGTGTAACGTTATCAAACAAAGAAAACACAGCAATATGAGACACTGATAATATGTGAACCCTACTGAGATGCTCATTGATTATACATGTATAGGTAACTAGTCATTGTTTTTGACCTGCAAATTTACCAGTCTTCTCGTGCACGTCATCTGAGATGTTGTTCTATCATTGGACTCGACGTGTGAGTCTATATGGAATCAACAAGTACATGAAATATGTGTACATGTGTTGATATCGAACGCGGAAACAACGTTCAATACAAAATGTCATGATTTTATGTTTGGTAAAATATATTATATTGTGGCATGTATACAAATAATCTATTGTAACTCACAGTGTTTAAGTACAAAAAAACGGCCCTGACAGGTGAAAGTGTTAGCACACTTATGTATAAACGTAAGTAACAATCCATTACCAACAGTACAACTGGATGTTGACATCGCCATTTGCAAACGTGGAATACAACATTTTGCAACAGAAACAAAGCACGGCCAATTAGCTTATCCGAAGAAACACTGTGTCTGGAGCAGACAGTGTGTGAAATGTAGTTGTTTCTACTGTACATCTGATGGAATTAGCAACAGTTAGACATTGGACACCACTGTATAGCTCTGTATATCCATGGGGTGCACAATTTTTTTTCTCTGTGGAACTACTAGATTGCCGGATATGTATTGATCTCTCTCTACACTGTTAGTAAGCCAAGCTCGTTAGCATTGACTTATAGTTTTACACGGGAGAGGTCAAGCTCTTGAACAGTGCGGTCAGATAACACGAATTTACTCCCACATGTTCCACGAGCCATTCTCATGGTAGTTCCACGAATTGACTTGATACTCTTAGAACCTAAATCGATGCTAATCATGTTTCCGTGCCCCAAGGATACGCCGCACGGAATATAAACACCTAATGCTTTAAGAGCCATGTGTTAGATATGAGACATGTTTTTTGTCTATGGGAACTGCAGGCAGAATGGAACACATCAAGGGCGCTTCAGAGACAATCTTCAAAAGAGAAACGACCTTCGAACTGATTTGATTTTGCTACTAATATCACGGACTATTTCACCAGCCCTCAAATATACTCACACCAAGAATCATGATGATATGTCACTTGTTCTCAGCGGCTAATGTCGGGATACAAAGGAACAATTTCATCCAAGGCTCATAATTCAATATTTGCTCAGCAACAGCCTATTGAAGCTAGTGGTAACCATGGTAACAGGTTGACATATTATGTGTACTTCTAAGTCGTAACGTGCAATTTTCAAATCTGTCCAATTGACACACACACATACATCACTGTTGACGATGATCATACTGCATGTTGTTTTTAAGTCACAAATTCAAATGCAGTTATATGGGGCACATCTTTATCACACACATCCAAATTAATTTTGGATGCGTCACTCAAGTACACGAATCTTTGGCATATATACGATTTATATTTATATATTTAATGTGTTTTGTTTCCGCCAGAATCGATAGCCACTACACATGGAAATTTTGGATTGAAAACTGGATGTTTGAAATACATGTTTGTCTCCATAGTACACCAGCGTGCCTAATATGTCAGATATATTTAATCACGCGACTACCTCCGCACCGATTGACGGATCAACATGTCTAGCCATGACTCACTAAATTTATATCGGTCACGTGCAAATAAATGATAAATAAATCCCCTTTATCTCCGATATTTTATGATCCCATCGATATCTCCCTGACACCACGGTGTCAAGTTCCATGTGTGATATGCACAAATGACGGGAAATGAAATATATTTATTCCACAGTCCCCATGGACGATTCAATGCCCTATATCATTACAGCTCTTTTCATTGATAGTTAGAGTGGTGTAAATGATATTGACCTGTCAGGATATCAGTAGTAGACGATAGACGTAGAATCAGTATCCAGTATCAAGTATTCCGAGCAAACAAATCAGGGTCCGTTATCCAATCCCATAGTCCGGGGACAGAAAGTCATATCAGGCATACGAAGTGAGAGAACACAAAAATGACAGGGAAACTCATGAACCCCTCAAAATAGCCATTAAGTGTATTAAGCCATATCAGTGTAGACCTATATTTTATTGCACTCACTGACACAATCATTGTGAGGAGAATTAAAATATAACTCGTTTCATATCAATGGATATGAACAATGAAATGATATATGCAACACATTTTGACGTGACACAATGTATGGAATCATGATTTAGAAATGCCAATAAAAAACAAGAGTAAGGGAGTGCACATGGTTGTGTCAAAATATAGTCGAAAACAATATACATTAATCCGTTTAGAAATACGTTAGACCATATCTCAATTATCGTCTGCAGTCTGTGCGCTACGTTACATCCAATTTATTTCTGAGTCAATCAAGCCAATCACATTATCACATTTTTATACCAAAATCATCGTTATGAATTTGGTGTATATTGTATTTGTATTGAATACTTCCTACTGATGTGATCAAGTACTTAACCCCAAAAATACTTTCCTGTTTTCCGATTCAATGAATTTCTCATTGTTCAGAGAAAATTAAGTTGCAATCCAGAAATATTCATTTCCGTCATTTTATCTTTCTAAATTTTGTCTTTCTAAATCATCCTTCACCTACATAGCAGAAAGAAACACCAATAACACTCGATTATATTGAGAAATGTGTTTGATATAGTGTTGGGTTATCGCATTGCAACAGCAGCATTGAAATATATGATGACATTTTGTGTCCCTCGTGTATGATTGAAGCTGTCCTATGTAATGCATAATCAACATTTGATGAAATATATGTATATTGTGGGCATACCAGTCGAAACGACATATATCTTGCAAATTTCGGATTTCTGGAGCTTGATAGCCCATTCCCACATGACTGCTGTGCGTTCGAAGTCAATTCGTCTTGTTAGATGTTTCTGGTTATCAATTTGTGAGATCCCAGGCTATATCTGATTCTGGGAGGGGGGGGGGGGGGTGAGGTTTGAGCGTTCGCAAGTTGTCATTTATTCACCACGTTGACGAATATATATAAAGCAATACTGCGTAAATAATGCAGGGGAAAGTGAACCATTTCATTCATACCCCGATGAATTCTGGCTGCACCTTCAAACTCGTAAACTAGCTAGTACTTCCTCTTAGCCGGGCCTAATTATACCATAGCTCATCCGCATGAGCTATGGTTTTGGGATGCAGGGCATTTTAGTAATACATCATTGGCATCATCAAAATCTGATTGTATTGGTGGTAATAGATTGATACTTACATTCATACCACTGAATCGGTGTCACTGCTGGCGGACGTTAAATCTGTCCCCGAGGATACCATCAACTCAGTAGCCTTCTGGCTTGTGATTGGGTACTTTTGTACTTGTCATGTATCTATTCCATGGGGTTAGTTTCGGATTTCTAAATTATTTTCATAGGTTGTTGGGCAGTTGTATACTAATTCCATCAGGTGTACAGTAGAAACAACTACATTTAACACACTGTCTGCCCCTGATGACGCCAGTGTGTCTTTGGATAAACTATTTGGTTGGGCTTTGTTTCTATTGCAAAATGTTGTTCTTTACGTTTCTTATTGGCATCATCAAAATCTGATTGTATTGGTGGTAATAGATTGATACTTACATAATCACGTACAGATTACTCCCCGAACACTGCGCGGTAAAACAAGCATTTATCTTATCATATTTATCCCTTTCCACTGCCAGATATTTATTATCATGGTATACCCTCTGATTGGTTCTAAAGAATGGACCTGAAGGCGATATCACTTTGGACATATAACGTTGGAACGTTGGACATATCTGCATAACACATCTTTCATTTGTAGTGACGTTTGTAAGATCTGTGAAAATCGCAGTTCTGAGTTATTGAGGTGTAAACCTTGGCCAATTAGATATAATATATTGGGGATATATTTTCAGTAGTCCCATATATTGCTTTTGACGGCATTACCATGTTACCAAATTTTGAAAATGGCATTCAGAATCATCTTTCAATATAACTAGATGAACTACACAGTAGTACCACGTGAACAGTGAAGATCCAATACTAATATGAGATAGACGTCACATGTGCACTGTAGTGACATCCGTCATATTGTCATATCCGTGAGAGTAGACAATGCTATAGAAACGCGACTTTATACCACAAGGAACTGAATTTCCATAAATCAAAGTCAGAGTGATATGCCACTGAACATTACCTGTTTTATTCATAACAGCTACTCGTATAGAAGAATGTATCTGTCCAAATTCATTCTAGGAATTATATTCGTTTATATGTGTTGATCTTTCGGATATTTCTTGGTACATTTGCTTTCACAGTACATCTACAAATAATACCTAACAGCATATTCCAGCAAAAAAAAACTTATTTCTGGTACCAATCAGACTACCGTAATGTATGTATTCCCCCGCGGTTTCGATCACATTATAAAATATTTCATTCACACAAAAGCCGAGGAACCAGGGCATGTCGTTGCCGTTGTCATGTATTCCCTTAATACAACACACTATAATTAACTTATCTTTGTTTTCTTTGAAACGGGAGAAACTCGATTGATCTTTCTTTTTGTCAGGCAGCTAATCCAATACTTCATACTACATAATACACATACCAAAAGTATATGATGTGGAGTAAAAAGCAGATCTCCCCCTGAAAGCATGTTGGTCAGCAAAATAAATACATTTTCCAGCCTGAACTAATGGCTGCTCAGGATTTGCTTGGATAAATACATGGCACATAGTGTCTTGCTTTGTGAATGATATCTGAAAGGTTGCTGCATTGATGTGGCATGGACGAAGAACAGAAAGAATGTGTCCATGAATTATCTGATTTTATGACAATCATTAATATGTTTTACTTCTACTTTTGTTATCATTCGGATCTGATAAAAACCATACAAGTGTGTATGAAAGAACCATTTATTAATTAAAGTACGGCTTTCAAACCATATTCCAAACATTATGACCTATTTTCAATAAACGTTCGTATCTAGGGTAGACTTTATGTCTATCCTGAGTGCTTATTCTGGGCCAATACGGTGATATTTTAAATATCTTTCGTTTCATTGGCAAACTATTCTATCACCATTAATGTAAGATACAAGATACCATTAAGCTACATACATCGTTGAGAGGTTTTCACTTTATTGGCAAATTATTGCTACCTGCAAATAATCAGACACAATTTTGAAATAATCATATGAATACATTTGTGTTGTTTTTGTTTTAACATTCGCAGTGGTAGTGGCAATTTTTATCTGCTGAGGCCATGTCATGCGCAACGCTTGATGGTTCTCTATTTGGAGCAGGATCAATGGACTCCAAGAGTTTGTGGAATTAGCCAAGTTTTTCTTCCAGTGTTTCATATTGAACTATATCCGTCGTCAATCTTAATTCATACAACGTAATGTCGACGAAGTTCCGCCAGGCATTTCAGAATACAATAATTCGATCCTGCCTCCGAGAACCTTCACGCAAACAGGAGCAAAAAGTGCTACAGACCTACTGGTTTTGAAATCACCGCTTTACAGCAGACACAAAACTTGTCACTGATTTCAGCGAATGGATTCGCTTCGCTACGTGGAGCCAAGAAACCTGTGCACAAGATCCATTGCATCGGAGCTCGAACCCGTTGTACACCTGAGCCTTGTGGGTATTGGGCACCCCAGTGTTGAGCTGGAGGACCTGATGTGGAGAGATGAGATATCGGACATGTATTCATACTACTATCAACCCCGGACCTCCACGACAGTTGTCCTCGACCACATACAATACCACAGCTATGCATAATGCACCCGTTATGCAACTCCAAATCAATGCAATGGGTTCATTCTGTATGGGCATAAACACGATAAAAGCCCTGAATTTGTTGAAAAAAACTTGATCCCATTTCCGAACTGAACTTTGACAATGGGTTAGATTGCCAACTTTTTCAATTTTTGAGATAGAATTCTGAAATTTGGTGAAAATTTACGGCATGATACTCAATTAAGACACACAAAATTTCAAGTTGATCCGATTATCCAAAACAAAACTACGGCCAAAGAGCGTGTTTCACTGATGGATGAACATGACATCCACGAACATCTACCCCAATGTTAAAATTCAGCCCCACAAAGGCATTTCAGGGTCTGCACACAAAAACGACTTTTATTTGATGTTTGAGTGATATACTGATTCAAAATAAACATGTTTACTTAATATACACTGCGACTATGCCTTCCGACTTCAAATCAAAGCAATAAATTCATTCTGTACTGGCATTATCATCATAAAAGCCCTGAATTTGTTGGAATTTGTTTGATCCCATTTTGGACTGGAATTCAACATTGAGGTAGATCGCCAACTTTTTCATTTCTTGAGATAAAATTCTGAAACTCGGTGAAAATGTACTGCAGGATACCCAATTAAGACACACAAAATTTCAAGTTGATTCGATTATCCAAAACAAAATTATCGCCGAAAAGTGTGTTTCACTGACAGATGAATTTGATTTTAGTCTTCTCATCATGCTAATGCAAATCATCATCTGGTGGTATCGACGTGGCATTCGTTCACCAAAGTTTAAATATTCCACACATAATGTAATTAGGTATTACTGTGTGGCACGTATGTAAATAATCTAGTAACTCGTGGTGAATAAATACATTCGAACGGACCTAACGGGTGAAAGATTATTAAAACATATGTAAAGTTGATCCATGAAGTACACTGACAGGGAGCTGTTGGATTCATGAACACATTGGTCACGTGAAAACACATGAAATAGACATAGAATCAATTCCCAGTATTATGTATTCCGAGCGAACAAAACAGTGTCTGTTATCCAATCTCATCGTCTGGGGACAGAAAGTCATATCAGGCATACGAAGTGAGAGAAGATAAATGACAGGGAGCTCATGAACCCCCCAAAAATGGCCATATGATTAGGAGGTGAAATCAGGTGTTCCGGAAAGAGTGAGCATTTCCTGCCCCACTAGTGGCACCCGTCATGATTTCTCAAAATCAACATGAAAATAGATCTAGTCGCATGGCAGTCATGGATTTGGTGTATTTATCAACCAGATCATGATGACGTCCATAGAATTTCTTAACGGCAGCTATAAGTCTTTGTAAAACACACCCTTGTCGCAGCAGTTTAGAGACTACCTGGACACTTCGATAAACAAAGTCCTCATATTTGCAACTAGCTCTGGAATAGCGTATAACTTGAGAAACAAACACACCATATGCTGGTGACACAGGAATTTTGCTGCTTAGAAAAGGGAAATTGACTATGGAAAAATCGAAATCATCACGTTTGTCATATAATCTAGTTGACAGGTTAGAAACACATGGAAATACCTGCGACCCTCGAAATCAGTACGACATTGGACACCTCTGTTGATTAGTATATCCATGGAAGAATGTGCACAATGAGCATTTTTCTGTCGAACCACTCGACGGCTATGTATTGATCTCCCTCTACACTTTAGAAAGACAACCTCGTTAGCAGTGACTTATAGTTTTACACGGCAGAGGTCATGCCCTTGAACAGTGCCGGTCAGATGACACAAATTAACGCCCACATGTTCGACGAGCCATTCGCAGTCCCACGAACTGACTTGATATTCGTAGGACCTGAATCGACGCTGATCATGTTTCCTCGCCCCAAGGATACGCCATACAGAATATAATCGTCTGATGCTTGAATAGCCATGTATTAGATGTGGCAGTTTTTTTTGTCTGTGGGAGTTGCAGGCAGAATGGAACACTGGTTGTTAGCATCAAGGGCGCTTCAGAGAAAATCTTCAAAAGAGACACGGCCCTCGAAATGATTCGATTTTGCTACTATCATCACGTACTAGTTCACCAGCATACTCACATGCATGATGTCACGTGTTCTGTACTCATGTTGGGATAAAAATGGTCAATCTCAATAGTTCATACATTAAACAATTCAGCATTCGCTCTATTAAGTTAGTGGTAAGATATAGACATGCTATATACACTTGTGAACTGTGACGATTCTCATGATAGTCCAATTGAGTGCACACGAGTGCACATTTTGGGGTTTTTTAGTAACATGTTGGTTCATAGGGGTAAGTTTTTACCACAAAAACCCAAAGTAAACTAGAAGTCACTCTATTCACTCATTTTGTATTTATGCAGAACCAATTACGGGAAATTAATAGATTTATTCCACAGACCCCAGAGACGATTCAATACCCAGTATCGTGATGGCTCCTATCACTGATAGATAATGTGGTGTACATGATATTGACATATAATCTATATTGACACATATGTATTGTTTATTGCACTTCGTGATACATTGACGATACATTCATTGTGACGTGAATGAAGATATGCTGTTTCAAATCAATGGAGATGAGGTTGTAGGGGTTGAAGCAATGAAGTGATGTATTATGCGACACATTTTTTATGGAAATCATGATATAGAAACTTTTTATGCTAATAAAAAGTAGCTCATATAAGTGAAAATAATTTAATCCGTTCAGAAATACGTTAGATCATATATCTGATTTAATTTTGATACATTTACATGTATGTGTAACAAAATATCATTTGTCTTCTGCAGTCTGCTGCGTTGGTGTATATTGGTGTTGTATTTGCATCGAATAGTTACTACTGCTGTGATCAAGTACTATGTTACAATTAATACTTTCTGTTCTCCGTTTATAAATACCTCATCATATATAGAAAATTAGGTTTCGAGAAACAGTCGTTTCCGTCATTTTGCTTTTGGATTGTTTATATTGTGCTGCCTATATTGTTGGGTTATCTTTTTGCACCAGCAGCATTGGAATATATGATGACATTTTGTTTCCCTCGTGTATGATTGAATCTTTCCTATATACTGCATAATCAACATTTGATGAATATAAACCAACACCGATCAAATCGACATACATCTTGCAAAGGTTTCATTGGGATTTCTGAAGCCTGGAAGCCCATTCCCGCATGACTGATATGTACTCGAAGCCAATTCGTCTTGTTGGATGTTTCTGGTTTTCAATTTGTCAGATCATGGGCTATATCTCATTCCGAGCAGACTTTGGGCGTTTGCAATTCGTTACTTATTCACCATGTTGCGGATATAAATAAATTAATATCACATAAATAACACATGGAATATCAAACCAATTTGTTTGTACTCCTTCCTGTTTATCGGCCGATAAATTCTGGCTGCACTCTCGAAATCGTAAACTAGCACTTCCTCTAAGCCGGGCCTAATTATGTCATAGTTCATCTGTATGATCCGTAAGGTTTTGTGATGCAAGGCAATTTATGATGGGGCAGTGTTTAGTAATACGGAATCATGTACATATTTTTCTCCTGAACATTGCGCCGTAGTCTGCTACGTTACATCCAATTTATTTTCAAGTAAATCAAGTTAATAGACGTGGAATCAATACTCAGTATTAAGTATTCCGAGCAAACAAAACAGGGTCCGTTATCCAATCTCATAGTCCGGGGACAGAAAGTCATATCAGGCATACGAAGAGAGAGAAAACAAAAATGACAGGGAAACTTTCTTACTGTTGTAATCAAGTATTATATTACATTTAATACTTTCTGTTCTCCGATTACACGAATGGCATCTTATAGATTTCCGCCATTTTACCTTTGTTTTGTTTTATAATATAGTATGCTGCCTATTTTGTCCTTCTAAATCATGGCAACATTTATAACGTCTTCCTCACCCACACAGCAGAAACGAACACGATTAAAACTTGATTGTTTTGACTATTGTGTTTTACATATTGTTGGGTTATCATCACAACAGCAGCTTATATATAATATATACTGCCATTTTGTTTCCCTCTTATGTGACTGAAGCTCTCCGACGTACTTCATAATCAACATTCGATGAAATATGTATATTGTGGGTCCACCATACATCGAAACGACATATATCTTGCAAAGGTTTCATTCGGATTTCTGAAGCCTGGAAGCCCATTCCCACATGACTGACATGTTTTCGAAGCCAATTCGTCTTGTTGGATGTTTCTGGTTTTCAATTCGTGAGATCCTAGTCTATATCTCACTCCGAGGACTTTTTTAGGCATTCACAATTGTTATTTATTCATTGTGTTGTCGAATATGAATAAATGAATATGGTGTAAATAACGCACGGAATATCCAACCAATTCGCTTGTACTTCTGGCTGCTCAACGGCCGATAAATTCTGGCTGCACCCTCGAAATCGTAAACTAGGTACTTACTCTAAGCCGGGCCTAATTATACCATGGCTCATGCAAGGCAATTTATGATGGGGCAGTGTTTAGTAATACGAAATCACATACAGATTTCCGCCCAATCGGCGTTTATCTCCTCATATTTATCCCTTTCCACCGGCAGATATTCAATATCATGTCATATGCTCTGATTGGTTCTATCAAATGGACTTGAAAGGGATGATATCTCTTTGGATAACGTTGAACTTAGCATATCTAAATTCTGAGTCCGATTGATAGACTGTGGAATAGACTGTGGAATATCGATTGATAGACTGTGGAATATCCAAGTCCGATTGATAGACTGTGGAATAGTTCGAATATTGTGTTTAGAAACATATTTTAGTATATTTAGATGAACTGGACAGCATTGCCAAGGGAACAATGACAATTTTACTAACGAGTCTTCTTTAGCACGTTATTTGAGATGCTGCCCTGTTAAACTTCCATGAAAGTATGGCTAAAGTGCAGGATCAGCACTGGGCCCTAAGTCGCCAGTCTTCAAGCATACTCACATATATGATGTCACGTATTCTTTAGCAAACTAGTGTTGGGATACAAATGGTCAATAGTGAATACATTATTCTACAATGGGGGTGTTCTATACTAGCTAGCAGCACTGTTTCGTGGGGTTTTTTTCTTGTGTTTTAAGCGTAACGCTACCGCCATACTTTATATCACTGTTACTACAGAGGATATCTACGGAGCCTCTGAGAGGACATGGAAGAAATATTTTTAGCACATTGTTATTGCGTTCCCTCGCAATATTATCGCGTTCCCTCGCAATAATATTGCGTTCCCTCGCATTATTATCGCGTTCCCTCGCATTCCGGATCGCGTTCCCTCGCGATCTTATTGCGATCCCTCGCAATCCAGATCGCATTCCCTCGCGATATTATCGCATTCCCTCGCGATATTATCACGTTCCCTCGCGATCTTATTGCGCTCTCTCGCATTCTGGATCGCGTTCCCTCACATTGTGCTGACGCCAATGACTTCTGAGGTTATTCTACAAGATCGCGAGGGAATGCGATCCGGAATGCGAGGGAACGCGATAATATCGCGAGGGAATGCGATCTGGATTGCGAGGGAACGCAATAAGATCGCGAGGGAACGCGATCCGGATTGCGAGGGAACGCGATAATATTGCGAGGGAACGCAATAATATTACGAAGGAACGCAATACCAATGTGCTGAAAATATTTCTTCCATGTCCTCTCAGAGGCTCCGTAGATATCCGTTAGTGATTTGGAGCCAAAACGTATCGTTCATAATCATTATCGTTCATGACGAGGATACTGAGTGCACATTTTTGGGTTCACTAGTCACATGTTGTGTCACAGAGGTACGTTTTTACCACACACAACTCAAAGTAAAATAGAAGTCTCTCTCCTTACTTGTTTTGTTTTTGTTTACACAGAGAGGTTGAATTGAGGATTAGATGTTTGAAATACATGTTTGTCTTCATAATTCCTCGAGTGTCGCTGTGCTTAATATATCAGCTATAATGCCGAATGACATCCACATGCCTGAATGCAGCTTTGAGTCGCTGAAATTATAGCGGTCACACACGCAATGCAACTCATAACAAATACATTATAGGCCCTCTGATATTGTTTGGAGCCCGCCTATCTGAGTCGAACTATGGTGTCAAGTATCATGTGTGATGGTAGTATATCATTACTGTGCAGAACAAGTGACGGGATGTCAGTGTATTTATTCCACAATAGCCAAGGACGACTCAATGGCCCGTCTCGTGACAGCTCCTAGTTGAAAAAAATAATTTAATCCGTTCCAAATACACAAGAGCATATATCTCATTTAATTTTAATAAATTTCTATGTAACAACATCCCACTTGTCTTCTGCAGTCTGCTACATTACATCCAATTTATTATTGTAATCAAGCCAATCATATTATCACATTTTAAAGCATTATCATTATTGAAAAATTGGTGTATATTGGTGTTGTATTTGCATCGAATATTTCCTACTGCTATGATCAAGTACAATATCACAATGTTTTCCGATTACATGAATAGATCATCATATAGATAAAATTACGTTGCAATCCAGAAATAATTGTTTTCGTCATTTTTCCTTTGTATTGTAATAGTATGCTGCCTATTTTGTCCTTCGAAATCGTTGCAAAATTTATACGATCATTTTCACCTACATAGCAGAAACAAACACCAATAATACTCGATTGTTTTGACAACTGTGTTTGATATATTGTTGGGTTATCGTTTCGCAACAGCAGCATTGAAACATAGAATGAAAATTTGTTCCCCTCGGGTATGATCGAAGCTTTCCTACGTACTGCATAATCAACTTTCAATGAAATATATGTCAAACCAACACCGGTCAAATCGACATATATCTTGCAAAGGTTTAATTGGGATTTCTGAAACCTGCATGGTAACGCATTCCCACAAGAAATGTGTTCGAAGCCATTTCTTCTTGTTGGATGTTTCTGGCTTTCAATTTGTCAGCCCCTGTTCACGGCACAGCGGTAAGTAAATTTTTGACGTTATCGGTTCTAAATTCTTGACGTTATGCGCAAAATTCTTGACGTTATGCGCGAAATTCTTGAAGATATACTTTTGTGTAGCCACAGAAAGGACAATTGAGTACCTGATATGGAACAATTAATATCGTGATAGTTATGCGTATAGTACGCAGATACTATATATATCTTGATATGTAGTCCAACTGTGGATTCAAGCACCATTGTAAGTAATATACAATTAGCGTTCGATGGTTAAATCAAAATATTGTTCTCCAGCTCTTAAAAAGGCGCAAAAAATGGTCAATAAGTATATGTAATGACTATTTGATTCATCAGTAATTTGTACAATGATGTTACATGCGGAAAAAGTGGTTACTAATAGGGAAACCTACGCATCCCCAATTTTGCAAGGCGCCAAATTTTCGACGTTATGATTACACAAGTTAATCATACTTGACGTTACATCACAGAGAAGTTCGTCATGCTTGACGATATTGGTTTTATTGATTTAAAGAAAAAAACATGTTTATAAAAGAAAGAAAAATGTAATTATAGTATTAAATGTAAGTTTGATAAGTATTTAATATATGTTGACGTTTAACCTGTAATGAAGCGTCATGGTGCTACATAACAACCGTGTACTCATTCCATGGCCTAGAAACCTTTTTGTACGCAACAGAAATGTTTTTCCCTGCCTGAAGAAAGTCCTTTAGGGTATATGTGATTGATGACGGTCGTTGACATCATCACCCTATATGTATTTTTTCCGACTTCTCCGACGACTCTTTCAAATTCAGCATAGGCCTGCATTGGTGTAAATTTCGCGAATTTGCAATAAAAACCGAGACATTCCGGTAATCTCGTACAAATATACTGCTAATATTAATGTCTTAAATTTGGTGACAAAATTAAGTGATGTTTTAAATTAGTTTGCGGCTGGTATGCGACAGTTCCTTCATGTATCGGTTTTCTCCTGCCAGTTATTTATTTCGGACCTATTATCAATTTGCGTTATATAACTACGCCAACAAAGTTACCCCTAGAAATGTGTTGTATTGCAACGATGGACAGTGATACATTGGTTTTGAGCATGAATTTAGTAGCACGTTTTTTTAACAGAATTGCCGACGGCTACGAAAGCTCAGGGCCAAAAACCAGTCCTGGCGGTCTGGCAAGGATATGGCACATCTAAATAGATTTTGGGGTAGATAATTTGGCTGAGGGTGTTCACAATTTGCCGTGTCATTTACTTTGATGTGACTGATTGTATGACGTTCTATATGAACTGTATAGATATTGGCGTGGCGCTTTCGTATGGGAATAAACTGTGTAACCAAGATTTATGTTTTATATGACATCTTAGAATGTGTCAGGATTATTTCTTGCATGTTGTAATACGTCATAAATATTTCCGAATTTGTTTTTACATATGTAGCATCGTATATTTGTCATATCGGTTATCTGCAAGAGGAAACCACTCTTTAATTCAATTTTACTACTAACTTAAATTGCAATCATGCCTCAAAAATAACGACAACAATTTCTAACATGGCTTTCAATAACGTCAAGCATGACGAACTAACGTCGATTATACCGAACTTATCATTGTTGGTGGAAAACGACTGACAGGTATGTTTAACTTAATATCTGGGCTTTGAACCTTTCAATGCTTAATCAAAGATGAGCTTAATCATAATCATTTCAATGCTTAATCATAAATGAGCTAAAGCTCATTTTCAGTACATAGCTGATTCATTGCATAGAAATAAAATGCATTTAGTATATTCGGATAAGTGCAAGGCACGATCTTCAACTTTTTTACATCTCATCGCGTGATTGGAATGTCATAATGCTTCGTCTAACTCATAAATCGAATATATAGTCACCCTCTTACTAATTACCTGAACAAAATTAGATAATTTATGCTGAGATCGCGATAGAACAAAGCATAAACAAAGATATCGTCAAGAATTTCGCGCATAACGTCAAGAATTTTACGCATAACCTCAAGAATTTAGAACCGATAACGTCAATAATTTACTGTCCGCTGTGCCGCGAACAGGGGGTGATTTGTGAGATCTTAGGCTATATCTCATTGTGAGGATTTTTCTGGGCGTTCACAAATTGTTATTTATTCATTGTGTTGTCCAATATAAATAAATTAATATCGCGTAAATAACACACGTGATATCGTACCAATTCGCTTGTACTCCTGGTTGTTCAACGGCCGATTAATTCTGGCTGCACCCTCGAAATCGTAAACTAGGTACTTCCTCTAAGCCGGGCCTACTTATAGCATGGCTCATGCAAGGCAATTTATGATGGGGGCAGGGTTAAGTAATATGAAATCATATACAGATTTCCGCCCAATCGGTGTTTATCTTATCGTATTTATCCCTTTCCACGGGCAGATATTCAATATCATGGCATAAGCTCTGATTGGTTCTATCGATGTGATTGGCTCTGATTGGTTATAATATCACTTTGGGTAACGTTGAACTTAGCAGGAAAAAGATTTTATGTGGAAATTGCAATTCAGATTTGTTGAAGTATAAACCTATCACAAATTAGATATATCGAGTATAAACTGTATGTAGTCCCATATAATGCTTTTGACGACATTCCATTTACCCTATGTATGATATACTCATATATTTTAGATTTACATGTATTAACTTATTTACATCCGCTATATCATTTAAAGTCTTTTGCCGTCATTCCGATTGACAGATTGTGGAATTGTTTGAATAATGTGTTTAAATTAACATATTTAAATATATTTAGAAGGATTGGACAGCATTGCGAAGTGAACAGTGACACTTTTAATACCAATGTAAGATAGACATCACGTATGAACTGCAAAGACTTCATATTGTGTTTTATATGTGAGAGTAGACAATGGTATGGTGACATTTTCTATCACGATGGAACTCATTTCTCATAAATCGAAACTCACAGTGATATGCTACTTGACAATGTCTGGTTTATTTATAACAGCCCTTCATATAGAAGAATTGTTCTGGCCAATTCCGTTCCAGGAATTATATTAGTTTATATTTATTGATCTTTTGGATATTTCTTGACCAATTCACTTTCACAGTAGATGTACATATAATATTATCTGGTGTCATATTTCAGCGAAAAGAACATTATTTCTGGTAATGATCAAACTACCGTAATACATGTATTCCCCATCAGTTTGAACCACATTATGAATGAGTGCAGGCCAACACAAGTAACCAAGGGATGCCCTTGCCGTTGTCACGTATTTCCTTAATACAACATACCACAATTAACTTGTCTTTGTTCTCTCCGAACCGGAAGAAACCCAATTGATTAGATGTTTTATGGTCTCTTGCGAGGCGGCTAATCTAGCTTAAGACTTCACTGCATAGCCACATTTACTGCGTAGGGTGTTCAAAATACGCGTTTGATATCGACTAAAAACACAGGCCAAAGGTGTAGATGTGAATACAAAAGCACATCTGTCTGGGGGAAGCTTTTTTTTCAGTAGTTAGCAGAGCCAATACATTTTGCAGTCTGCAGTAATGGCTAGCCAAGTTTTGCTTGGATAAATATACTGCACATAGTATCTTGCTTTGAGAAAAGGTTGTTGCTTTCATGTGGTTCTGATGAAGAAAAAAGGAATGGGTTCATGAGTTATCTGATTAAAGACTACGTGATAATGTTACATTAATTTGTTTCATTGCCTTTGTCGTCATTTAAATGTTATAAAAGCATGTAGTGTGTATAGAAGAACAATTTATTCAGCTAAAGTAGGGCATCCGGATTATATTCATACATGATGGCTTTTTCTCAATGGCCGATCTCTCATGGGTAGACATAGTGGGTAGACTTTGCATTCACATCATTGAAATGTTTTCTTAGTAGCGAAACCAAGGCCTGATTCGGAAAGGTGAGGTATCGGGCATGCATGCTTACCACAATCAAACCCACTATCGAATCGGGGCCTCAACGACAGTCGTCCTCGACAACAGACAAAACCATAGCTATGTATAATGCATCTGTTATTGTTGTTTTCTTCACGCTGCTGCGAACACTGTGATTTCAGTATTATATACAACGTACATTGAGTTCTGTGAGCATTTTCATGAGCATTTGCGAGATTTAATGGTAAAGCCCACCTGTGACGTCACTCTATTGTTCTTACTCTCCATTACCAATAGGTAATGGAGAGCTGCATGCCAATATTGGAGCGATATGTTTGTTGTATCGGAGCTGAGCACAAATGTGAAATTTTGAGAGAAGTTTTGCTCGCTTCATTGATTGCAAAACCACGGGATTAAATCATGTGCGCCCGCATGGGCCCAAGTATCATACATTGCGCCTTAATACTACTCGTCCACTAAAAGCATGCCATTAAATCCGTCTGTCACCGTTTTAATCCTCATTGAATATAGAAGAAGGCACAGTGTATGACTTGGGCCCATGCGGGTATGTGCAGTATCATGAGTATTGCCAATTGACAAATTGCAATCGACATGTAGCCACTCATGCTTGAAGTCTTCTCCCATAAATCGTACTTGACCAAAGTACCTTGTACTGCTCCATAAATAATACTCGAGCACACATCACATTCAATCCGTCTCACACCTTTTTAATCCTTATTTCATATACCGGAACGACGAGCAGCACAAGTTACTTGGGGCACTGGTCTAACAATTCCATATAATATGCATTACATGTGAAACAATATCCAATTTCGCAATATCCATCGCATTGTGTGTGCTTATCCAAAATAAACAAGAAATGTCCCTGCAAGTTATAATTATATCCGCGGCATGTAAGCTATCCAACTTTGAAATATCCATGATATCGTGTGTGATTAAGTTATGCCTGCAAATTAGAATCATATCCACGACTGGTTGCATTCAGCTTTCACAGCAGAGGATGAGTATATATTGTATCGTGAACATTTGAATATAGTGTGAATTTCACTTGAACAATACGATGTCGTCCCTTCGACTTTTGTTTGTGCAATGAATGCAGCCATTTCCCGTACATCTCTCTTATATAAAACATTTGTGCTCACGTCTTCACAACTTGTACATCTTGAGCTATAGTGATTGTGTGTGGGAGGGATTATTTTTGGGGGTGGTGGACTTTACATTAGTCAAAGCCCTCGTCACGCTCCATTACCTATTGGTATTGGAAACCTCGGGCTTCGCCCTCGGTCTCCAATACCAATAGGTAATGGAGCGCTCCTGGGGCTTTAACTAATACAGGACAGTCTCCGCGGAGCCACTTTTATGTGCTAATCAAATCACTTAAAGTATAGTGATATTATAATTTCAACGCCATGCGAAGTATGAAAAATGAAGTATGTGTCTCATTACCAACGAATTAATCCACCAGATTGGTCTGTAATCTTCTTGTTTCCACTTATACCTAGTTATCTTAAAACCCAGCCAAAACTTCCTCAGTATTGTTGGTCATTGGGCAGGATACAATTGAGGGACAAATTGACGAGTAATACGACCTACATTATGTAATTCGAACTCATGGTATACCAATAATGAGCCGATATGTACCGCATGATTACCATACCAGATGTTCCTTGAAATCATAACGCTATTGATTCTATCAGCAGAATGATTGACACGTGAAAAAGACAGGAAACAAATGAAAATGCATGCGAAATCGATCCTCAAAATCAGTACGACATTGGACACCACTGTATGTCAGTAAATCCGGGCAGCTTTTGCACAAGGGGTATTTTTCTGTCGAACTACTCGACTTGCCAGCATGTATTGATCTCTCTCTACACTGTTAGTAAGCCAACATCGTTAGCACTGACTTATAGTTTTACACGGGAGAGGGCAGACTCTCGAACAGTGTCGGTCAGATAACGCGAATTTACTCCCACATGTTTGACGAGCCATTTGCATTCATGGTAATTCTGCGAACTGACTTGCTACTCGTGGGACCTAAATCGATGCTAATCATGGTTCCTCGCTCCAAGGATACGCCGTGCGGAATACAATCACCTAATGATTAGAGAGCCATGTGTTAGATATGACAGTCCCAAGACATTTTGTTGTTCTCTAAGAGAATTGCAGGCAGAATGTGACACTGGTCAACTTCAAGGGCACTTCAGAGAAATTCTTTAAAAGAGACCCGACAATCACTTATCACTATCATCACATCATGCAAGTCTCATGCATGATGTACCATGAGTTCTTTAACGACTAATGTTGTGATACTGTGGGACAATTTCCAAACTTTATGATTTGCTGTAGCTAACGTGCAATTCTCGTGAGTGTGACTGATCCAACTGTTTCATCGATCGTGAGAAGGCAGGTGCAGTACAGACATCACTGTTGATGACGATGAGAGGGAATGCAGGTTCTCCATATGGGGTACATCCTTACCACAAAGTCAAATAGAAGTCACTCAGGTGCATGCATCTCCCGCATATTTCCATTTATTTAATATGTAGATGAACTGCTTCTTTTCGCCATAATCGATAGTCGCTTCACACAGAAAGTTAGGATGTTTGGAAGACATGTTTGCTTTCATGTTGCTCTAGTGTGCTTGATATATCAGCTATGTTTAATGGCGATACTTCCAGCACACCGCATGACATTAACTTGTTTCAAATCAATCGATAGAAGGTTGTAGCGGTTGGAACCATGAGATAATGAGGGTTTTATTCATTATGTATGGAAATCATGATGTGTCAGAACTGCTAATAAAAGTAAGGGTTACCCGCTACACTTGGCTGTGTCAAAATATTTGCGAATGAAATTTTATTTGTCGTTATTTGCAACACGAATGAATCAAATTGAATATTGGGGTTCCATTACTGTAATATACCATACATGAGTTTCAAGTGATAGGACAGTGTACTTTTCTATATTTTCAGCTACATTTTTACAATTTTGCAATACTGCATGGGAACCGTTCCATACGAAACTATTTTTAAAATCCGATTCTCAATGTCAAATTTAGACAAGTTCGTGTGCACAT
The DNA here is from genome assembly GCA_949152475.1 of Terebella lapidaria. NCBI lineage: Eukaryota > Metazoa > Annelida > Polychaeta > Terebellida > Terebellidae > Terebella > Terebella lapidaria. The sequence continues at coordinate 21,374,343 of OX424557.1, read as the reverse complement.
TAGAACTTTTGCACTGTACGGCTGCTCAGGGAACAGCTATTGATCACTTTGACGGGAAAACCAAAAACCGATTATTCCACTTTAACGAATGTAAACATGACCGTTCCTTGCCCAATAACTATAGACCCGTGTCCCTTTTGAGCGCAGTTGGGAAAACCATGGAAAGATTGGTTTTCAGCTCTTTGATGTCATTTTTCGAGGAGAATTCTCTGCTGTCAGTATGGCAATCTGGATTTATACCAGGTAGATCTACGGTTACACACCTCGTAGAAATGTATAATAGTTTTTGTGAAACTGTGTCGAGAGGGAGGGAAATCAGGGCTATATTTTTAGATATAAGCAAAGCTTTCGATAGAGTGTGGAATAGCGGTTTATTGTTCAAACTAAAGAAATATGGTATACGTAATGATTTGCATGTATGGCTCACTGACTATCTAGAAAATCGCACACAACGAGTTGTCATCAATGGGTAATCGTCAAGCTGGTCACCTGTAAGTGCGGGTGTGCCACAGGGATCCGTTATTGGGCCGTTGTTATTTCTCGTCTTTATTAATGATATCACGCTTGCTGTTAAGAATTGTAATATACGTCTCTTCGCAGATGACACATCTATTTTCATTGAAGTAAATGATAGAGAGGAAGGGGCGATTTTGATCAATGAGGATCTACAAGCGATTTCATCATGGGCTGACAAGTGGCTGGTCACTTTCAATGCTTCAAAATCCGAATCTCCCGTTATATCCAAGAAACGTGATCTCGGGCACCATCCCCCTGTATTTTTGAATGGCTCCATTATTGAGGAGACTACCAGTCATAAACATGTTGGCGTAACTTTCACTAGGGATCTTTCTTGGAGCAGCCACATATCAGACCTTGCGTCTAAAGCTACTAAGGTATTGAATGTTATCAAGCCATTCAAATTTAAAATGGACAGATTATCTTTGGAACGTTTATATATTTCCTGCATTAGACCTATTATGGAGTATGCAGATGTTGTTTGGGCTGGGGCCAATTTAACTGATTTATCAAAACTTGACAAAGTTCAAAAGGAAGCCGCTAGACTAGTAACAGGCGCCACTGCCCGCTGTAATTCAGCCGCGTTAATGGCTGAATTAAATTGGATTCCTCTCTCCGAGAGAAGAACACGTCATAGACTATGTCTTTTTTATAACATTGTCAATGGTCATTGTCCACAATATTTGATTGAATGCTTGCCGGAGTCTGTAGGCCAAAGATCAGCTTATGCTTTACGATCATCCTCTAATTTCACTGCTATACCATCTCGACATAAGTATATGTCATCCTCTTTTTTCCGTCTACGATTACGTCTTGGAACGCATTGCCCATAGACGTGCGTAATGCTACTAACAGAAGGATCTTCACTCACAATCTTTCCACTAATGATACTATGCGCAACCCCCTGTATTATAGGGGTGATCGCTTTGCAAATGTTCATTTAGCCCGCATGAGAATTGGCTGCAGTCTTTTGAATGATCACTTACATACTAATTTACATGTGGCGGATAGCGCAGCTTGCCGATGTGGCTATGTGAAGGAAGACCCAGACCATTATTTTTTATCATGTCCACTTTTCAATGATGAAAGACAAATGCTATTCGATAGATTGGGTAATATACAAATCAGTTCATCTGACATCTTGATGCATGGAAGCAGATATTATGATTACGCTTCGAATATACTTATCATCGACGCGGCTCTAGATTTTATTGGGCAAACTAAAAGATTTGATGTTGCGTGGCGAGTCCCTTATATCTAAAAAACTGGATATCATGATATAATTGGTAATTTTAAACAGATTCAACTCATGAAGCGATCATTGAGTACGTTAATATCTTGATACAGGTGTCACCTTTTGTGCTTCTGACAGCGATCATATTTTGCTCATATTTTTGTCATAGAACGATAATGAAATGATAATTTTATATTGTGTCACTTTGTGTACATAGTATGTGTGTTTCTGTTTTTCTCGTTGTGTTGAGACCCATTAATATAAGCTTTTGCTTTTGCCCATTAATATAAGCTAAAGTTTATATAAAAAAAACAAAAACAAAAAAACACAAGCTACTGAAAAGTCGTATTGCTGTTCAACACTTGTTGTATCCGTGACGGCGATCATGTCTGAAAGTAAACCTACTCATCCACTTTCTCAGTACTATACAATGCTCAGCCCGGAAGAAGGCTCTCATCTCTAAAGTGTAGAACATTAATATATGTATGAAATGGAGAAGCCGTTCATTTTTTCATAAGGGGGTATTTGCCAAGTACAGTTAATCAAGTACAGTTCTGTTTGTGCTCCATTTTCTGAACATGTTTCTCATGAGACTACTTACTATAAACGAGATGAAAGGATCAAATTAAGAAGACACATGGATATGGTGTATAATTTATTATCAAATTGCAATATGGAAGACGTGGCATGAATTCTGCATGTTTATTCAGAACCAGCACATTAGAAGGTACATGCCTACTACCCGCAACACCTCTTCAATACGTTCCTGAAAATTGTTTTTCTGTCTATAGTTTTTAAATTTCCAGATAGTAAAGGAAAGGTGTCCAACGTCAGATACCTGTCGTCTTACAATTTTTGTCCATGAACCCAGCGCATTTCACACGACAGGAGTGTACACATGTGCTTATGCGAAAACATACTGCAACGACTTAGTAATGAATCAGATAATGATATTAATGCGGACAGCAAATGTCTTTGTAATGGTGTCAGCGTGACCTGTGGGATGAAGACGGGGCTGATTACAGCTCATATATCGTTTACTGGACGATATGCGCCTAATGTCGTACATGTTACACTATGTGTTAAATCTGGGACAAAATTAATTCCCTTGTGACCACGGGAGATTATGAATGCGGAAATTACTTGCAGTTCAAAGCCTTATGACAGACATGTTTTTCTTTCATCCAACAAAATTTCATTTCTTTGGGTTCTATGTGGTTTCCACTAAATTAGGGCCTAGAGAATCATTTTTCCTCGAACAATAATCTGGAAATAGGTAATCTATGGTTTTTATTGTACGAATCATTATATCACACATTGTGTTATCACAGATGTAAGAGATTCTTTCAAGAAAGTGAATAGTAAAAGAAAAAGTATTTTGTTCTTCGCCCAACTGCGAGACTGCTGCCAACATCAACATGTCTGAAAAGCAACGGCTCACTACAGTTACATCAGCCCCACATGCGAGACAACACATAATAAGTATATTATAGTTCTGCACCCATCGTTATCTCGCTCAAACTATGGTGTCAAATATCATGTGTGATATGAATAAATCATTATTGTTCAGAACAAGCGACAGGAAAGGAATATATTTATTTCACAGTCTATAGGACCAATACAATGCCCGATATCGTGATAACTCATATCATTGATAGATGATGTGGTGTAAATGATATTGACGTGTCAGGACATCAGTGTATATATTTACTTGCACTCATTGACATAATCACGTTAGAATCATTGTGACATTAATGAGATATGGCTTGTTTCATGTCAATCCATAATACTGTGTAGGGTATGGAACGATGACACGATATGGATGTAATGGCTTTTTTGTACAAACAACATGATAGATCAAACAAATGAAATGAATTCACGCAGTACACTTGGCTGCGTCAGAAATAAGATATAATATATTTTCCCCGCTCAGAAATACGTGAGAACCTACATCCAGTTTTGAAATGTATTATTTTGCTACAATCCATGGCAAAAGGCAACAGGATGTGGAACAGACACTCTTTTGCAAGAGAATTATGTAGGTAGATATAAATGGAGACATGTGAGCTCAGGAAATATGTTTACAACAGCTGTATTTCATACCCACTGTTGCGAATAACCAGGTATGTTTTCAACTATAACGATAAAAATATTGGTCAGAAGTGATAATTTTATAGACATGTGGGTCCAAGGATTTTTAAGAACATATCCTGTGAATAAAATCATTGCTATAACACATCACTACCAATAGGGTATATGACATTAACATCCCAACGATTGTATCAGAGGAACATTAAAGAATATTTTGATTTTCAAATGGTGGGAGTTATGACATATGTAGAGTACACGTGCCTTGCAAACGACACGTTTCATGGCCCGTGATAGGCGATACTAATATCGTCAAATATCTGATAGTAAATGGGTCGTAAACATTTGAGTGTGCCCTTCCCGATATATTCAAATGTACATCTGGATTGTTTTGCAACAATACATCATTATCGCTATGAATCTACATAACTAAGAGCGTTTCATCCTCTGGAAATCCAAAATCGAACAGATGGGAAGATGAGAACATGGCCATGACTACAGATAGTCGATGGGGATATGGGATGCAAGTGTGGTTACGTTTGAAGATGTTCCCAATTGCCTTTCACATGGATCTTTGTGTTTTATACAGGCATGAAATTCTACAGCGCGTCATTACCACATGAGCTTAGTAATGCCGATATAATCAAGGATCAGAGAAGATTCTCCCAGCATTCTTGGTTTCGAGTATGTAGTTACCAAGAAGCACATATTGGTTTTGCAAGATATTACGTATTTTTCATCATTATGTCGTAGTCGAGGCAGTGCTGAAGGGTGGTTCGAATACCACTCATCTTACTTCACCCTGTGTGAGCCACGAGATTATAAGTGCATACATTAATTTTTGTAATGCGAACAACCGCACATTGTTAATATTTTGTACAATGTGAACACTGATGAGTATTCACACCTCACTTGTGTACTCTTTGGTCGCGTAATATCAGGTATAGAAAGTGTAGAAAGCTGTATTATTTTGATTCTCATGGTTTTTCTTTTGATTACTCATAGACATGGACATCTGTATGAATCAAATCTTCATGGGACCAGGCGAAACACCCACTATTCAATCAAGTATGCAAATATCGGTCAATTGTTACTATTATATCATGTTTTAAATGCTCCAATTTGCGTTTTGAAAAACGACGTTTGTCATCATCATACTCGTGTCCTGCAGATAAAGTTAGACACGACCACTTGCTTCGTTACTCGTCGGTAGATAGGCTCCGAACAATATATGCTTGAAGCACGCCCGACAACTACAAGATACTGTAGCGAACAGACAAAATCAAATAAAATGTATTATGTTCATGGTGGCTAAATGTGCTAGGAAAGGCCTATGGTAGGAACACTGATATATTGTTTGAAGTTTTAATATGTTGGCTGGCTGTCAAACCAGCACGTGGCACATCACATAATTGTATGCAGTACACTTAATACCTCTGACTGCAAAAACTTTGAGTATCCATCACATAATACAGACAGCAGATATTCTACTCTTAAAGTCAGTGGGAACTGTAGTAAAAGTAGGCTGATAATAATACATAGTATATACCGTTAACTCGGGCATATATTTGTCCCGAGTGCACAGATAAGGCTTTTTATAATAATGAATCGAATTTATTTTTACAACGTGGGCAACCACCACTCGCGTATATTGTGGTAAGCCAGAGGCTTGTAATTTACAGCTTCACGTTGGGTGACAAATTTTGAATTTGGTAAGCACCGTTTAGTAGGGAAACCTTAATCATAATTAACCAAGATGAAAAACCCCACTTACTAAGTGCCGACCCGAGACGCGAACTCCAGACCTCCCACACTCTGAGCTTCGTTGCTTCAAGAGCCACCAGTCCTATCCACTGGGCCACACAGGCGGTTGTGTTGGAACTGGGTGCAACCATTTCCTTTCTAACAAGAAAATGTATCAATTCAGAAATCACTGGCAAAATATAAGATCCAGAAGTTTTTTGTCATCCAACAAAAGGTCCCCGTTTTGAAGCATCGGTTCTCCACCATTAAAAATCCAATATTCCATTAGTTATATTCGAACGTTTGAAAAAAAATCGTTGAATGATTAGAGAAAGAATAATGTAGAGAATAAAATCAAAATCCTATTCATCCAATTGCAGTTGAGTTGCGAAATAAATGATTATTCATTTTATATTGCAGAGTGAAATAATATAATTCATGTACAATATAATATTTGTGCAGTCACACATCCAGGTGTTGTTCCATGCTCAAATAATACACATAACGCTAACAAAAAAAACTGTACTTCGCACGAATATATGAGATAGTTACACACAGTTATCCGGGGTATCCTCAATTAACATTGAGTATAATGTTTGTAATTACAAAGCATCCGACGATGCAATTAGCGGAATGAGACATTCTGATGTGTGGCGTGATCAATGAAGCTCATTGTTCACGGTTTCAAGGATTCCGTTGACAAGATTTGGAACATATCACACAGATCCTAGGTTGGTCTTGTACCTAATTACCTTGGAGGTTAATTAAGTTTGGTTCTTGTATCAGTCAGGATGATTCGCTTCGGAACCTTGAAAACTATTGATACTATCACCGTATCTCCTGCATCCAATCGGCAATTAAATTGATTAAGCAAATATTACCTTATATCCTTCCATGGTATTCGAATAGTTTATTGATCTCTGCCTCAAAGTGTTGATGTATAGAAATGATCAATTATATTATTCTGTCTGAAGGCCAAATGGCGAACTGTCATACACACAAATTCATCATTAAATGATACCACTCATTTTAAAATTAAAAACAAACCAAAACAGGGACTAAAAGAACCCACCCTCTGTACTTGGAACGATGTATTGATCAAAACCAGCATATTTTGTTTTTCATATAATACCAATTATTAGTTCAAACCAAACGATAATTTTCCCCTTTTTGAATATACTTCAAATTCAAATGAATGACTCTGAAAAAACACTTGGCCGATAAGCTGATGAAATAATATGTGTTGAATATTTTGTCAAACAACACAATGCATGCAGAAATATAATGTCAGATAATAAATTGAGCTTCGAAAAGTTTGAAATATACGAAAGCAGTGTGACATCTTTCAATGCGTTTGCACAGATACATGTATATGTAGCAAAAACATAAATGTGCACCTAGGATAACAAAAACTCTAACTTGCAGGAGATAATTGTGGAAAGCCACAGAAAGCAAAAAGGGCATTAGATAATCAATCGAGGTAATACCGGTGTAATCAACGACCAAAGAATATTCTTCAAATATCTTGCAAACAGACAAAAATCAAATATAATATTTGTGCAGTCACACATCCAGGTGTTGTTCCATGCTCGAATACCACACATAACGCTAATAAAAAAAACTGTACTTCTCACGAATAGATGAGATAGTTACACACAGTTATCCGGGGTATCCTCAATTAACATTGAGTATAATGTTTGTAATTACAAAGCATCCGACGATGCAATGAGCAGAATGAGACATTCTGATGTGTGGCGTGATCGATGAAGCTTATTGTTCACGGTTTCAAGGATTCTGTTGACAAGATTTGGAACATATTACACAGATCCTAGGTTGGTCTTGTACCTAATTACCTTGGAGGTTAATTAAGTTTGGTTCTTGTATCAGTCAGGATGATTCGCTTCGGAACCTTGAAAACTATTGATAATATCACAGTATCTCCTGCATCCAATCGGCAATTAAATTGATTAAGCAAATATTACCTTATATCCTTCCATGGTATTCGAATAGTTTATTGATCTCTGCCTCAAAGTGTTGATGTGTAGAAATGATCTTGTGATATTATTCTGTCTGAAGGCCAAATGGCGAACTGTCACACACACAAATTCATCATTAAATGATACCACTCATTTTTAAATTAAAAACAAACCAAAACAGGGACTAAAAGAACCCACCCTCTGTACTTGGAACGATGTATTGATCAAAACCAGCATATTTTGTTTTTCATATTATACCAATTATTAGTTCAAACGAAACGATATTTTCCCCTTTTCAAATATACTTCAAATTCGAATGAATGAAAAACATTTGGCCGATAAGCTGATGAAATAACACGTGTTGAATATTTTGTCATACAACACCATGCATGCAGAAGTATAATTTCAGAAAATAAATTGAGCTCAAGAAAGGTTAACATATACGAAAGTATGGTGACATCTTTCAATGCGTTTCCGCAGATACATGTATATGTAGCAAAAACATAAATGTGCATCCAGAATAAATAAAAACTCTCACTTGCAGGAGATAATTATGGGGAGCCATAGAAAGCGAAAAGGGCATTACATAATCTGTCGAGGTAATGCCGGTGTAATCAACGACCAAAGAAAATTCTTCAATGTCTTGGGTCTAGGACCAGAACAAACTACCTTTCACGAGAATACAGATGATTTGAGCTGGAATAAAATAACACATGCTATCTATATTTTTCCTCAAATAGTACAAGACCTCAACCAAGAGTCTGAAAACTTGAAGTGAATCACATGCCTCACTCTGATTCGAGAACCATCTTGCACAACCCAATACATTAGGATGTACAGTTTGGGGGGGGGGGGGGGGGGTTCTTTGATCCAATTCAGGTGCTTCTGGTCAGGTCTTCTGTTTCAAAAAGTTTCCTTTATATACCTTTGTGACAAGTATAATTTCGTTGTCGTTGAATCACCAGTCTGCACGTGGCGGCCATTTCGGACTTTTGTCTAAAATCGCGTTACTATCCATTTTGGAATATTTCTAGTAGACAAATATCACCCTTTGAAAAGAAAATTGCCACTTTTTTCATTCATAATGGGAGCTGCCGCAGCTGCACTCCTACAAAGCATGAAGACAGGGCTTACTAAACAGGCGTTAAAGATATTCAGCACCCGGTGTAATTAGATGCGTTGTCCAACAGTAGGCTCTATCCGACGATTATCTCGGACAACACTCGTCCACTTTATCAGTACTATACCGTGCTCAGGCCCAGAATAAGTCCCATTTCCAATATGTAGAGTTTCTTACTTTTGTCATCTTTCGATAATGCATGATGTGGGGAAACAAGACATGTTTTCATAAGAGGGTAATTGCTGCAAACCTTACTAACCAAGTACATTTTTGTTTCTCTCTCTCTCTCTCTCTCTCTCTCTCTCTCTGAACAAGTTCCTCATGAGGTCACCTATCATAGATATGATGAAGGGATCGAATTGAGATGACACAAGGAGACGGAGCAAGAGGGCACATTTTGCCAAATTCCAGTTTAGCTCAATTCATTTATCAAAATGCAATATAAGTGATGAATCAAATAATGTTGACAGCAGATGTTTGATAATGGTGTCAGCGTGACCTGTGGGGAAAAGCCGGGGCTAATTATAGCTCATATATATCGTTCACTTGAAGATGTGCGCCTCATGTGGCACTCTACAAGGTGTTAAACTGGGACAAAATTAAGTTTCTTGTGACCACGGGAGATTATGATGCGGAAATCACTAGCAGTTCAGAGCAACTGCAGTTGCTTTTCTGCCATGCAACATAAGGTCACCTTTTTCAAACGTCCGTTGGTCTAGAACGAAATTGGGGTCTAGGGAATAATTCTTTTCCTTGTACAATATTAATCACCTTTCTTTACATAAAACGTGATAAATTAAAGACAATCAAATAAATTTACCCAGTACACTTGGCTCTGTCAGAAATGTGATCGAACATATTTTTCCCATTCAGAAATACGTGAGAGCCTACATCCTATTTTGAAATGTATAATCCTACTACACTGCAATCTATGACAAAGAGGAACAGGATGCGGAACAGACACTTTTTTGTAAGGGAAGTATGTAAATATTAATGGAACTGTATGAGCTCCGAAAAAACTGTTCACAACAGCTGTATTTCATATATGTTGTTGCGAACATCCCAGTAAGTTTTCAACTATAACGATGAAGGAATAGGCCGGAAGTGATTACTATATATACATGTAGGTTCAAATATGTTTAAAAACATATTCCGCGAATCAGTTATTGTTATTATATATCAAAACCAGTAGAATACATAACATTCACATCATAATGGATGAACATAGAAGGTTATTTATAGTTTCAAATAACTGGAGTTATAACATATGTAAATTACATGTGCTTTGCAAGTGTGACCTTTCATGGCCAGCGATAGGCGATAATTATCCTCAATTGTCTGATAGAAAACAATAATATTCTTGGGACAATAATATCATTACTGCTGAGAATCTACTTGATTACGAGCGTTTCAACGGCTCGAAAAATTCAGAATCGAACAGCAGTGTGGTACTTCAACCAACATAATGATTCCATCAGATGGGATATGGCCATGAATATGACTACAGAAAGTCGATGTAATTGTGTGATAACAATATAGTTATACATTTGAAGACATTCGCAATTGCTTTTCCCATGAAACTCAACGTTTTATTCAGACGTCCATTTGTACACCACTTCATTACCACATCAGCTTAGTAATGCTGATTTGATCAAGGACCAAAGAATGTACTTCAACAGTCTTGGTTTCGAGTAGGTAGTTATCATTCAAAAGACAGACGTACATAGCAGACCCCATATTGTTTGTGCAAGAATATTACATACTTTTCATCATGATGTTGTAGTTTAGACAATGCTAAAGGGTGGTTCGAAGTAACACTCATCTGACTTAGCCCCTCTGTGAGCCATGAGAATATAAGTGCATACATTCTGTAATGCAAACTGCACATTGGTAATATTTTGTACAATGTGAACACTGATGTGTATACATACCTCACCGGTTTACTTGTTGATGTGTAATATCAGGCATAGAAAGTGTAAAAAGCTGTCATGTTCTGAATCTCATGGCTTTTCCGTTGATTACTCATGGATATGTACATGTATATATGTAAAAAAAAACATTGTGTAAAATTGTTCATATAGCATGTACATCTACTCTATATGAACCGAATCTCTTTGATCGACAGTCGGCATATAGAAAATCAAAGGAAGTACTGATTATCCAGTATGCAAATATCGGTCAATTGTTACTATTATAATATAACACGTTATGGATGCTCCAATTTGAGTATATGCAAACTTTTCTTATCATCATACTCGTGTTCTGCAGGCACGATGACTTCGACGTTTACCCATCAGTTCATAAGCTCCGAACCACCCTGCATTAATAACTGACGTACATGCATTATACTATCAGATGACGATCATGGTGACTCAAGAATTTTCATGACGGTATGTTTGTATGATTGAACTACGCCCGGCAACTACATAAATAGAGTAAAAAATGGATAATTTCATATAAAAGATGTACTATGTTTATGCTGGTATATATATATGGTAGGAAAGACATGTTAGGAATATTGATGTATTGTTGGAACTTTTCATGTGATCTGAATTTGATATGTGATTTTTTCATACCAGCACATTGCACATTACATCATTGTATGTCGTACATCCAACATCTGAGACTCCATAAACCTTGGGTATCCATCAATGTTTTGGTATTAAAGTCAACGTGGACTGTAGGAAAAGGAGGTTGATAATAATTAAATTTAATAAATTTGACTTGACTTTATTATATAGCACATATTAATATATGCCGTTTATGCTCGAGAATGTCTTTCTCTCAAATGCACAGATAAGGTTTTGTGTGTTGGAACTGGGTTGCAACCCATTTCCTTTCGAACAAGAAAATGTATCCATCCAGAAATCACTGGCAGTTTTTAAGATCTAGAGGTCACAGGTTTCTGTCCAACAAATGTTCAACCTAGTCATAGACACTTGCCTTATTTTAATGATAACCAAGTCATCTTTTTTCTCTTTTCAATCATTTGCTTTTAGGTTACCGGAACTTTGGTGAGCCATGAGATATTGTCCAAGTCAGCTCATGATAGTCAAGGCTGCAACAGCACGCTCCCCTGTACAAGGATGCTAATGCATATCGCCCAATACTGCGTATCAGCAACAGCAATAGTGAGACAGTAGAAAATTATGCATAAACAGTCATATTGCCTTAGTATATGGACACAGTTGAAAAAAAATAAGTACCTGTTAATACATGGTTATTTATACCAGTTTTCAGACTAGAAATACTTTGATTTAAATGCTGGAAAATATTTTTATTATGATATTTCATCTGAGTGTGAATTGATCTGACACGCCATCGATCTGATAATGAGTTTATTTTAGAATCACTGTTTAGAAACACCAATCCATATCAGACCAGAGGGACATATATATAGCGCAAAAACCATAACAAGTAATGATCAAATGCACTTAACATGATACATATGTTGACCGAGAGATTTCTCTGTTTTAAGTCATTCAGAAAACTACTTAGCCGTGACTGGTTACTTTGAATTGATCCGTTTCCCTTCATGGCAGGGGGATATGGTTCTAGGAAAGAGGATACTAAAACAGGAGCAAAACATTTATTTTAAAAATATATTTTGACACATATACCGCAGGTGTTCAATGTCTTCAAAGAATTTCGGTCCGCCGGGCTGATATGTGTCCCTCTGGTCTGATATGGATTGGTGTTTCTAAACAGTGATTCTAAAATAAACTCATTATCAGATCGATGGCGTGTCAGATCAATTCACACTTAGATGAAATATCATAATAAAACTATTTTCCAGCATTTAAATCGAAATATTTCTAGTTTGAAAACTGGTAAAACTAGCCATGTATTAACAGGTACTTATTTTTTTTCAATTTTGTCCATATACTAAGGCAATATGACTATTTGTGCATAATTTTCTACTGTCTCACTATTGCTGTTGCTGATATGCAGCATTGGGCGTTATGCATCAGCATCCATGTACAGGGAGCGTGCTGTTGCAGCCTTGACTATCATGAGCTGACTTGGACCATATCTCATGGCTCACATGAGTTTTATATCGAATGAAAGCTCTGAGTGGGCAGAGCTCTTTGAAGCAAACGCTGATTACAGCAGACATCATCCGATGGTACCTCTGAAATGTTCGGTAACGTTACGTATAGAGTACCGTATGGACACGTGCAGTTCAAGTACCGACATAGGTCTACATATTTTTAACCTATTTTCTCAGCTTTAAACGCCATTAATCCAGCTTTAGGCCTGACAGACGACCTAGAGATAGTCAATGAAATGTATACTATACTACATTGCACACATGAGTTATTAATGTCTCCCACAACCATAAAGTACGACACCAATTCCCATAATTCGGACACATGTTATCTGACTAACAAACATAATACGTGTTTGGCCACGTTTCTATTTTAAGTGAGTTAAGTTATGGTCTTTATATACATCTTCAAAGTTTTTTATTGATCGTCTTGTAAGTTCATACATTTGTACAAATGAGTCAGTTTCATTGCTGGTTGAATTCGAATCTGTTCCTGAGAATACCGTCAATTCTAACCCTTCGGGTTTTCGATTGGGTGGTTGCTCCTATGTAATCACCTTTAACGGGCACTGAAATTCCACCTCAGAACTCAACAATACAAAATGTTATTCCTCTGACCATCGCTTTCTGTTTCTTCATTATTGATCATTGTTAATGTGAGGGATCACAATTTGAAGAGTACATTGACATTCACATAATAACGAGTGTATCTGACGATCATATATCGAGATCATTTGCACAATCGAACATTTGGGCGTGTGTGGTACAAAGTCATAATACCAATTACACGCACCTTGCAAAAATCACCTTCTAGTGCCAACAATAAGTGATATTTATCGTCAGCTGTCTGAGAGTGAATAGAACAGGGTCGTAAATATCCTGATATTCTTCCACAAAACTCCACGTCTTTCAGAACTTCTCGAGAACAATGAGAAAAATGCATCACACTATCCTGTCTTGAAAGAAAACTGGGGAGAACCCTGAAAAAAACTGATCAAATTGTATCCCGCTAAAAATCCTGAAATTTACATCGGATTTGTCAGTTGACAAAACTGAACTATAATTCAATTACTTTCGTAGATATCATTCTCATGCCTAAAAGTATTTTAGGGTCGAAAATAAATAAGTTCCGGGAGCAGAATATCAACTCAAGTTCACTGAATTTACGATTGGGACTAGGACCTTAAACTCATGACCAAAACTACATGACGAATTGATGATAGTGACATTTTAAATACGCCTAGCTGCCTGCATTGCTGGTGTTTGGTGTTTCTGGTAATGTTAATTCGATCAAGGATCAAATGATGTGTTCAACTAATCTTGGTGCCAAGAATGATGCGTGTTACCTTTCGAAAGACGACAGCACATTACACAACTACTCTAAGTGCGTCTTAGTTTAATAATGAGTACGATATAATTTTTTATGTCGTACTCAAGGCAGCACATTATCTGGACCTGATCACAGGCTCATTTCTAAACAAAGTGTGCATCTGCATCATTCTGTAATGTGTCCACATCAGTGCGAGGAGGACAGCAATACGGGAAGGGCCGTGTGGCCGCCGTGTATGTCCGTGTATGTCCATGTTACATATGATCACATATTAACTTCGGTTGTAGATCACATATTAATTTCAATCGCACATTGATTATATGAATCAGTACGTAGAATAGTCATGGGGTTGTTTGAAAGAAGAGATTCGTTGACTGCTGAGAGGATGACTGATGAAGTTGATAAAATCTAATCTAATCAATCTGATAACATATTTGACAGTGAAACACAAACATGAGTCCTGTACAATATATCATTTTACGTTCACAAACATTGTTTTGTGCTCAAGAAGCACACAAAAGGCATAAGAAAATGTTATTTTTTAGGGGTAGATGAGAAATATATGGATGGATGTCATTCTAGGAAAGCAAGTGGTTACACACAATTATCTAGGGTATCGTAACAATGAGTAATGAGAGTAATGTTCTAATTACAAAGCAGCCAAGATCGAGACATTTTGATCCTGATTAGATGGGTGACGTGATCGATGAAGCTCATTGTTCACAGGTTCAAGGATTTGGTTAAAATGGTTTCGAAAAAAAAATCATACATATACCAGGTTGGGCATGTACTCCTCAATCATCTCTGGCGGTAATTAGGTTTTGTCGTTGCATCAATTGCATCCTTACGAATACCTGCTTTGGAACCTTCAAAAGTATTGGATACTGTAAAAGTACCTGCTGCATTCAATAGACAATCTTTGTTGCTCAATCTCCGGGAAAGATATTGATTAAGCATAAATTGCATAATATCCTTCCATGGTATATGAATAGTTATTGATCTCTGGCTCTGCTAGTGAATAGAAGTGATCAATTATATTATTCTGTCTGAAGACCAAATGGCGAGATGTCACGCACACAGACTCATCACTAAATGATACCACTTATTTTTTACTTGGAAAACGGAAACAAGGATTGAAAGAAACTTTCCTCTGTACATGGAATGTATTGATCAAAACCAGCGTATTGTAGATTCTTATTATACAATTTATTAGTTCAAAATAAACGAGAAAAAAAATCTCCTTTGATAATGTGCATCAAGTTTAAATGAAAGACTAAAAACATATGGTTGATAAGCTGATGAAATAGTACATGTTGAATATTTTGTCAAACACCATGCATGCAGAAGTATAATGTCAGATAATTTACCGAGGTCAGAAAAGGGTCTATTATAAGGACGTCTCACATGCGGGAAAGGCATGTAATTAAGGGAAGCCATAGAAAGCAAACGGGGCATCGCATAATCTGTGGAGGATATGCAGGTGTAATCAACGACCAAAGAGTATTGTTCAAATACCTTGGGTTTAGGACCAGAAAAAACACGAGACTTTCACGAGACTTGTTTTTGAACTGGAATAAAATAACACTTGCTATCCACATACAATGTAGTGCAGGACTTCCACAAAGAGTCTGAAAACCTGACGTGAGCCACTTTCCTCTTCATATTTGATCCGAGAACCATTAGACACAAACCGATACAATAGGATGTTCAGTTTGGGAAATTATCTGACCCAATTCAATCGCAGAAGTTCAGGTCTTATTATTATTATTAATGACGAAATAGAGAAACCCCGAGGAACAAGGGGTTATTAAACACAGTCGAGGGCTATGTTGAATAAGCCCTGTCACTCGAGGGGTTCCTCTGTGTTAAATCATACAAAAAACAACCTAACCGTGACTGGCCCTGGTTTAACCAACAGGTAGCAGTGGTTCTAAACACCTGTGGGAAAATGCAAGTGTGCTTTAAGATATAGAAGAACCCCGAGGAACAAGGGCTTATTCAATGTGGTCGAGAGCGGCAGTCCGAGACAATGTTGAATAATTCCCTGTTTCTCAAGGGGTTTCCCTGTTTCAAATCACACCAAAAGCTACTCAGTCGTGACTGGTGATGTTGAGTTTTATGTATGATGTCCAATTTCATGTCGAACATAAAATAATCCGTTTCTTTTCATGGTAGGCTGATATCATTCCAGGAAACATATATTATAATCTGTGTGTTTTGTAAATCCAAAGATATTGAAATTAATGCTGGAACAATGGCTTTTAAGGAGCAAAAGATTGATTTTAAAAATATATTTTGACAAGTGATTCAGGATATGTGATTAGGTGTATACGCATCTATGCAATCACACCAGAACTCAACAACACGAAATACTAATCCTATGACCATTGCTCACGTCAAATTCTTTTTGTTGTTGTAATTTTTGTTATGTAGTGGGTCACTTTGTGAAAGGCATTGACATTCATATATTATTGGGTGTACATGTATCTGTGGGACAGAGCCGTTATGCCAAGTACATGCCCCTTCCAAAAGTCACGTTCTAGTGCCAACAATAAGCGATATTTATCGTCAACTGTGTGACAGTAAATAAAAATTGGATCGAAATATCTCTATATTCTTCCACAAAGCTCCACGAAGAACAATGAGAGCAATGTATCACACTATCCTGTCTTGGAAGAAAAGTGATCAATCTGATCGGATTGTATCATGCCAAAATCCTGAATTTTACATCTGATTTGTTAGTTGACGAACCTGAACAAATAATTCAATCACTGTTCTGGATATTATTCTCATGCTCAAAAGCACCTCAAAAAAAACCCCAGACAGTTCCGGGAGCAGGATAACAACTCAAGACAATTGAATTTACGAATGTAAACTCATGCCTAAAACGACATGACTAATTGATGATAATGACATTTTAAATAGATCTAGGTGCCTGCAATGCTTCATTCCGGTGTTCTAGTAATGTTGATTCAATCCACGACCAAAGGATGTTTTCATGTCATCTTGGTTTCCAGTATGCTTTGTCATCCTTCAAAAGACGAAAGCACATCACACAAATCCGATTTGCCCTTCAGGATTATAACCAGTGTTTCATAAATTATGTCGCAATCGAGGCAGCGCATGTCTGGACCTGATTGCACGATCCAATCGAAACGAAGTGTGTAGATGCAGCATTTTTGTAATGTGTCGGCTTTATAGGACAGGTATTACTGCTTACAAAAAAAAGATTTGTGTATATATATACCCAACGGAAATGTGACCAAAATATTTTGATTATGACGATAACAAACATGGAATACAACATTTTGCAACAGAAACAAAGCCCGATCCATCAGTTTATAAGTGGTACCATTTTGTTTGCCTGATAACGATGTGCTTTTTCATTTTCGAGAATACTGAGGCTTACCGTGTTATCTCACCAACCATCTTCAAGCAGGGGGTAAGTGTACGCAAATAAATACTATATCTAAATTGAATAAAGGTGATAGCAGATGTTCTGCTAATGGTGTTAGCAGAACATGCAAGAAAGGAACGAAAAAAACGAGGTTAACATAATATTTCTAAGACACTTCGCATTTTAGTGTGGAAACTTGGTTGAAACCAATTTCCTTCAAACCAAAGGAATCCATGAACCCGGAAATCACTAGCCGTACGTATTTTGTCATCCAAGGATATTGTCACAGGAGGGGCATGAGGTTTTTCGAAGAAAAAAAATCGTTGGTTGTTGAGAACATAAATATTGTTTATGCAGTCGTAGAAGATCACACTTTTTTGCTTAGTGGAAAACAGTGGAATTTCAACAGAAAACAATATTTTTCTTTGCTCAAAAACAGACACGAGAAAACAATATAAATAGTATTTTCACCAACCGATGGTCACATATAAATAGGGATCTTAGGCTAGGAAAGCAAGTAGTTACACACAATTATTTAAGGTATCATAAAAATGAGTAATGAGAATAATGTTCATGATAACAAAGAAACCAAGAAAGCAATTAACAAAACGAGACAGTCCAACGTGTGCCGTGATAACTGATGAAGCTCACTGCTCATAACTTCATTATGTTATTATATAATGAACACAACATCACCTGGGTTTTTTTTCAGCGTCAGCCCCGATATTTCCCCTTGATCCTAGCATTTGCACCTTGGCCTTCGGCCGCCGGTTATAGTGGGGATCACGGGCGAAGACCAGGTCACATACTGGGAAAATCAGGTAATATTGTCTACAAATGTCATTTAATTTACCAGCCCTGGAAAAGTTGGAAAGATTTGCAAGTAACATGACAGCTTTCCACGCAATTCTATGGATACATGAAGCAGGAAGATGAATGTGCACCCAATATAACAATCTCTGCCTTGCGGGAGATAATTACGGGAAATCATAGAAAGCAACAAGGACATCGCATAATCTTTTGAGCTAATGCGGAATCAAGTATCAAAGATTATACTTCAAAGGTCTTGGTTTTAGGAAATATTTCAGAAGACTCATGAAGACTGCAGAAGACTCGTGAGCTGGAAACAAGCACATTTGCTACACAGGATTTTCCTCAAGCAGTACAGAACTGTAAAGAAGGTGGTAATGAAAACCTCAGTATGATGAAAAACCTTAATTTAAAAACCCAGTGTGAATGAAACATCAGACACAAACTAATATAAAGTAGAGTTTGAAGGATAATCTGACTCATCTTTATCACTTTTTGTCAGGTCCTATTAAAATATTGTTGTTGATGTGATCCACTATGATATGCCATGTACATGTATATCTTACCATAATTTTAGAGGTAGCTATTGACAATGTTGATTCAATATTACTCGACTCCAGTACAGATCCGATTCTGTACTGCTGTCGAGTGTCGGCACAAGTACTATACTGTGACTGAATATTATGTCACATTTGCCATGCATTTCATGAATGAATGAATGTCGTTCATTTCACATCGCATAAAATAGAGTCATATACACAGTAAAAACCTTTTATCAAACTCAAGCTCTATGGCAATTTTGTTGACAGGTACGAAATCTGACAGCTGTCAAAACGACCCAGCAATAAAATATCATGGAAATAAAGTAATAGTGTCAGATATGAAATGAAAATTCCCCTCAAAAAACAACCGCCTTCGGAAAACAAAGACCCGTATATAACTACAGACCAGAAAGAAACCCGTCGCAACTTCTCTTGAGACTTAACCATCCACAAAAAAACTGATGAACGATATATAGTTCGACCTCACCTAATTTGTTATGGGTGTCTGTTTCGTCCCTGTAGCAATGTGCAAATGTCACAGTGTTTATGTTGGAAGGAGGTCTTCATCTATAGGTTCGTCATCCCGATACCCATAATTGCACAAGATGCACATTGATGGGAAAAATGCTGAAACAGAATCAATACTCTCTACTAATAGTGTTATATCGTTGCTTCTGATGTCGCGTATGGTGTCCAATTTCATGTCTGCTGTGAAATAATCCGTTTTGTTTTATGGCAAGGGTGATATGATTCTAGGAAATAGATAATATAATACTCTTGCTTTATAACTTCAAAAACATTGCATTATATGATACCTGACAGAATAGACATATAGAGTCAATGAAATGTACACTATTAGTATAATGAAATATACTATTGCCAAACATGAATTCTGCACTGTCTGGCAGCTATAACCGTACCACACTGGCGTTCATATTTCGGAAATATTTTTCTGATGAACATACATAATTGGTGCTTGGTCAGGCTTTGTTTCTCTTGCAATTGATCGATTCATGTTTTACACCATCCCAATTTTGTAGTGATGCGAATAGATTGATATATTCCTACAAATGAGTCGGTGTTACTGCTGGTTGAGTTTGAAGCTATTCCCGAGGAATACTGTCAGTTCCTGACATTTCGGTTTCCGATTAGTCACCAATGTAATCACCTCTAAAATCATGATCACAAAATTGAACAACACACTATACTAATCCTAAGACTATTGTTGTTAGGATTCGTTACCATTTTTATGTGAAGAGTCACAATATGAAAAGTATATTGACATTCTAATGCTAACAGATGGGATGATGAAATATTATTTCAATAATCAAATTATCTGGTGTTCCTGTGAGACATGACATATATAAAGTACATGTACCTTTCAAAAGTCACGTTCTAGTGCCAACAATAAGCGATATTTATCGTCAACTGTCTGGAAGTAAATAAAGAATGGGTCGTAAATATTGCGATATTTTTCTACGGAGCTCCACGGCTTTCAGAACTTCACGACAACAATGAGAGCAATGCATCATAGTATCCTGTCAGTGAAGAGTGCTGTAGCTTACCGACAGACTTCAAACGTGCCACTGATCTTTAACATGGAAGGTATTCTGAGGTAAAGTTCAAGGTAACCAACAGATCCACGAGATTTAATTCCCTTACCTGTTTGTAATACAGTCATAAGATATGTCTGTCATTAAAACAGAGGCCAGTTAACACATAGCTCATGTGGAGATTGATCTTGAGATTCGCATATCAAGGTCACCCGAGTTCAAGTTCAAGATCACCATAAGATACTACATATACATGTATTATTTCCTATGGTACAAACCCAAGCACTAGCTACAAGCATTTTGTCTACATAGGCCAATTTACATAATTCGGGTTAGATGTTACCTTCAAGTTCAAGGTCTTAAAGGTCAAGTTCAAGGTCACCAATACACCCATCATACATCACTTCCTATACGTTCATAAAACATTTAGAAGATAAATGCCTGCACAGGCCAATTAGGCCAACAATTAGGCACAAACATGACATTGAGGTTTACCACTCAAGGTCCCCTGATGTCCAGTCCAAGGTCGAATAGTTTGAAGAGTTACTGATTGATCTATTTTATGATCACTTTCCGATTTTCTACCATGTCAATGATTTGCAGTAAGACATAATATAGTCAATTTTCAGTCTGATTACTATACATTTTCTCGACATTGGCCGACTACAGTGTTCATTGTGTTGACAAATGTCAAACTTATGACGTCACAAGGGATCGCACATTCACACCAATACCCAATTTTCGTGACATATGCTCTTTAAACCCATGACCAAAATACATGGCCAATAATTATTGATGACCGTGATATTTTTGATGGGGTTACCTGACTTTGGAGACATTCCCATAATACTCCTTCATTGCTTCATTCACCTGTGTTTCTGTTAAGGCTAATTCAATCAAGATTCGAAGGATGTGCTAAAGTAATATTGATTTCAAGTACGCCGTGTGTTACTCTTCAAAAGACGGCGCATATCCCACAACTCAACTAGTGTTCTTCAAAAACATAATTATGTCGTACTCGAAGCAGCACAAATCCGGCCCTGATCACACGGTCTATTCGAAACGAAGTGTGTCAGTGCACTATTCTGTAATGTAGTGACCTCATTATTACATCAGTGACACAGTGAAAATTGTTGAATACAAAAATTCTCTGCTCAGAAAAATTGATGTGTGTAGTTAATCAACGGGAATGGTACTAATTTGAAGTCCCTGTTATTTCAATTCTGTTGTGATACATATAAAGACAATATAATAATGACGAGTACCTAGGCGCTTCAACATGGAAAAATATATGCACAAAATTGTCACAATCGCATACTGAAAGATAAAACCATGTTTGATTTAGGAAATATTGATAACTCGTGACATTGCATAGTTCAACTTGGTAAGTGGCTTCTTACCCTGGGGCCCTACTGGTTATTGATTGCTGAGATGAACAATATCGTTTTTCGACTATTTACAATGGACCGAGTTATCTCTACATGTTATAGGGTATTCTGTTCCACAAAACCACATCCCAGCAGAACTTTGTGCCCCTTACCTGAGGCAAAACTCAATACTAGGCGATAACTATAACGTAAATTTTAGACGTGAGTGCATGGTTCTTATGTAAGACCCTGTATTTTATTTTCGAAAAACATTTCGTCAACATATATCAGTTTGCCAAACAGTATTTTATCTGCCAAATAATGTTATGTTTATTCAACTTAACACTGAACTTCTTGTGGGCTGCTTCACATTGACGATTCTGTTGTGGACGACGATGGGCGAGTTTCTGGAGTGGGTGGCGTACATGATTCGGCAGGTGCCATGGTGTCACCCTCCAAAACTGCCTTGAAATACAAATGTGCATATGACATTTCAATTTTCAATAAAATTGGAAATGGCGTGTGTTTGTGTGCGTGTTCTATTGCTGTTCGCGAGTGTTGAAAATGACAAAAATATATATAATTACAGGAAAGGGGGGTATTTGAGAAGCAAAACTTAACTGATTTTTGTGTAGCCTGGCTTCACAGTTTTGAACACTTGTTTCAATTGACGGTCGTTGATGCGCTTGTGCGAGGCAACGGCGTCACTGTGACCGGTTCGGTTCTTGTTTAGAGAAGTATCCAGTCCATCACGGAACATACAGGTGACATTTGTAACTCGTAGGTTGTGGTTCGTGAAATAGCCAGGATTCTCTGCATAATATCTTTTGTCAATTTTCTCAAGCGAATGCAGACCAAGTGGCAACTTACAGAACCATGTGTCTGGCAAGTTGACAATAGTTGTACAAGTTTCTTCAAATAAAAAACTTTGTCTCTCATGCCATCAGGGCATTTTCGAGATACATTCGTTGTGTTCGGACTGCACAGCGTTCTGACTGGGCAGTGTTTTCAGAAGCTCTGGTGATATGAGATTCGATCTTCCTGTGTTTTAGCCCACCCTGGTTTGTCTTGGAGACGTTTTTGGTATAGAACACACAATCAAATCCATCAGCGTCTGCATGAGCAGAAAGATTTGAAGGAATAAGTTCCCATTGCTCCTTCCACTCCTGGAGGCGATATTCACCCCCATTGAGGGGCGGTCATATTTATCTGGATTTTTTATTTGACCCCAATATATCGATAACCAATGTATGACCCCCCTCCCCCACCAAGATCCAAAATGAAAGTATGACCCCCCCCCCATTCCCATATATGAATAAGGCTATACTTCACAATTGATAGCAATTATAAGGCACCAGTATCATAATATATATGATACTTGAATGATTTGTACGCTTTATCCATTTATTTTGAAACAATTGTGACTTTTGTCGAATTTATTATACTATAAGGTCAGTGAATATTATGAGTTGTGCTCTTCTTGTATCCACCATTCCTTTGCTTCAATTGTGAATGTAATTACAAAATTATTACTTCTATGCATACTATATCGGTATGGTCGAAACACTTAATTATGAATGGTGTTTGAGGGCAAAAACTAGAACCACCCCCACTCTGACATCTATATACAGGATCACTTTCCTCGGATACTAGTATCTTCTTTTTCACTATACAACCCATCGTTTCCGATCCCACTTGAAACACTTGAGACCTAGGTCAAAGGTTATTCAGTTGAATCATTGACTCAGAAATTTTTGATGGAATGAAAAAAAAATGTATGAAAACCCTCACGGACTAACTGAACGCCATCATGAACTCGGAACTCTTCCACATATCACTGATGAGCAGGGAAGGATTGGTGAGTCAGGCCATCCAGAACTGGTATTTTTCTGGTCTCGAATCAGGTCTGTGTTGGCTCTATGATGGGCTCATAATGATCTGCTACCATCTAAGTCAGATTCACTACCTGGGTCATCCGGGGGAATCCAGGACTCTTTTGCCATTCTGTATGGAAAGATCCACGTTCTTTTCATGGTGGTTTGTGACAGTCCTGACAGGTTCAGTTGATCTGTGGTTTGTCTGAGACAGTACCCTGCTGTTCCGGTTCATCCTTGCTGGCACCGTGTTCAGCTGTAGTGCTGCTCTGTTGGGGCCAAAGTTTATCCTTGGTGACATTGTTCCAGTCTGGGTCATTATAGTGATGAGCATTGATGAATGTATATAAGGGCTCGAAATTGCAACATGTGGGTAGCCATATGCTCCTAAATTTTCAGATTTGCTCCCAGGCAATAGAACCCACGAGCCAATTGGCTAATGAAAATCTGTAAAGTAATATTGAAATATGCTCCTAGGAACCAAATGGCTCCTAAAATTGTTGGATTGGAGCGAAATAGGAGCCCTTTGGCTCCTGGAAAAAAAATTAATTTTGAGCGTTGATGCACACGGATTGCGGCATCTCATTATGTTGTTGTTACTGGATGGTCCTTTGCAGGATCAAGTTTCAGTGAGATTATGATTTTACTGAAAATGTTATGAAATTCCATCGCCTACTCCAATCATTCCATGTACTGGTATTGAGTGGATTGTTTCCACCTAATTATTTAACTATTTTGCCATTCAGATTTTCTCAAAATAACTCAATTCCAAACTCAGACCCCACGTTCCATCAAAAATGAAAGTATGACCCCCCCCCCCCCCCAATGAGGTTGAAAATGAAAGTTTGACTACCCCCTAGTTTTTACCCCCCCCCCCCCACTTGATGAATAATGACCGGCCCCTAAATAAGAAGCTGTTCGCAGAAGCGACTTCGGAGTAGTGTCACCCAAGAAACCTTTTGCCCACATGACTCCGTGCTGATTGGGTCTGTCGTTCTTACTGAACCAATTTCTGCTGCTGCCGACTCTTCCATTTGCAGGTCCAACTAATAAAACAAGTGGACAACTGCTCGTTGTCTAGTCAGTGAAAGTTTTCTCCCCCGAAATGCTTCAAAATATTTTTGAAGTTACATTAGTACTGCATTAAAAGTTGGATAGCAGCCTGTGTTATCCTGCTTATGCATTTGTTAAATGATCTCCCTCGTCTTTGATGTCACGGAATGGCGTCTCAGGTAGGCCAGGCTGTTAGTCGTCTGGTCTGCAAAGCGGTTGAGATTAATTTGAGGAAATTAGCTATCAAGTATCTTGTAATGGAGTGTGTACAAATGAGCATTATAAAATTTTAGCCAAAATTAAGCTGGAAATTTAGCCTTTTTTTCGTAAACTGCTTTACTCATTCAAGTGAAACACCAGAGAGACATGCAGCCACGAAGGCACATATTATTTAGACACATATTTTTTTTTTTTTAAAAATAATTGTATTGGGTGGAGTGTATGGGGCATCGTGTAATAAGTTGCTGGCTAGTTTGAAACGGACACACCATATTATAACGATTGTTATTAACGTGTAATCCTAATCCTGTGGACATTGAAGTCAAAACGATGCTTTTTATTCAAAGCATCATTTCATACATTCCGAAACTGATTCATCATGTCACGGACTTCACTTACCCGGTATCTCTAAAATACCCTGTTTCTCATTTGAATGAAACTACAATTGTTTCGTCTTATCCTGCTTAACCAGGACCTAAATTTCAGTTTTGGTGTTGAAATTTGAAATGACAGGTAATGGGGAATAATAACCACATTTCATCATGTATCAAATATTAAAGTGGGCTATGGAAAATTGTGTGGTGTATTATGTCAATTCTCACCTCATCGAACTTACACTTTCAATTGACGGTTGATGTATATTCAATTGTACATTTCAAATGTCTTCAACACGATTTTGCACAAGAGAAGAGAAATTGAATGTAAGCTCAACCCACGTCAGACTATCACGGCGCACACAATCCAGCCATTGTATAATATCTCGTAGGTCATAAAGCGTCCATGGAAAGAACAGTTTTCATTCCATCATTTTATTTAATACCAGTCATACCCTACCTTCATTTTCCACCATAATTAACCGTTTTTGTCTGCATGAAAACGGCATGATTCTATATTCAAACCATCCTTTGAAACCAAGTCTTTCAATGCACGGGTAAGTGTATGCGAATAAATATTATGTATTCGTTAAGTAAAGCTGATAGTAGATGTTCCGCTAACGGTGTTAGCAGAACCAGAAGGAAAGAAACGGGATTGAGCCTAATAGTAAGTATGCTGTATATTTGACGACATATCTCTATGTTCATGCAGACACATAGCAGTTTGCTTGAAACTGGGTCAAGATCAATTTCCTTCGGACCACGGGAATCCGTGAACCCAAAAATCACTTGCCGTATTTTGTCACCAAAGGAATTGTCAGGTGAGGTGCATGAGGTTTTCTGAAGAACAAAGTCGTTGATGTATGTCAACACAATTAGTGTATTTAGAACGATTTTGAATTCAGATCAGATCATCATTTCGCTTGCAGAGTGAAACACAATATACTTTCAGGGCGATACAATATTTGCACAGTCACACTTTCTGATGTGGTTCTATGCTCAAGACGCTAAGTGATAAGCACTTATCATGAATAGGCTGGACTGGAGAGGTGGAACAGCAGTTGCACACGATTATTAAGTTCACTCATCATAACAGCCAGTGAGTAATAATTATGTTCGTAATTAAGAAGCAGCCACAAAAGCACTGCATGAATGGAAATGGTGAGTTTTTTTCAGCTAATTTTAGTAATACCATGCGTTTACGATACACTTGAACACTGATATTGAGCAACACATACGCAAATGTTTAGGTAATGGCATTGTGGCGAGATGATCGATGACGATAAGTGTTCGAGGCCAAGTTCAAGGATAATGTTAATTAAAACAGGAACATATCATATAATGCAGAATACATCGTGTATTTCATTATCATTCATTATGTATTATTCTTTCACTCACGGAAGGTAGTTACAATTTACTTCAGCTGTGCTCAATCCTGTCTCAGACTGCTGATGCATAGAAACAGTCCCGTTATTCTGTCTAGAAATAAAATAGAGAATTGGCGGCCATACAAATCTTGGAAGTGGTATGAGTCAGTGTTAATGGAATGACAATATCATGGCGATCGATCAGCATCGTAGATAATCCAACAAAAATTGAAGTTATGAAAAGACCCTCTCGTGAATGTGTTGTGTATGGTTGTAAAATGTCAAAATGTTATTGAAATCACAGTCAGCATGAAATGGTTGGTGTAAAAAATTATAACTTATACGTTGTCGCATGCTAAGCAACGTGGATTGAAAATAAGCAAAATTTGACAAATGATCCTATAGCTCACATGATGCTTTAACATCTTTGTTTATTGTTGATTCCAGGAAGAATAAAATTATACAATACATGCACCACCTCACGGAGTAGGGTCAAAACCTAAATTTATTATCCCAGACAAACCATATGCCTGGTGTGCTTATACAATAACGCATGTATAAAATGGACAATTCCCCGTGCTCTGTCTGACATATGGCCAGAGTGGTTTGTGAGAGCATATTCATGAGAACAACACTTGACACTGAACATTCCTGGAAGCAGAGGGACATCTATTCAAGCCTTATGACAACTACCTCCTGTAGGAACATGCATGCACATCCGATATAATAACGTGTAACTTGGTCATAATGTGAAGCTCGTGAAAGCAGAGTGGGCAACCTTTAAACCTCTGAGGTAATGCTGGTTGGTCCAATGATCAAAGAATGTTCTTCAGATTCTTTGTGTAAGTTGAAATCAGGTGCTTTTCAAAGACCAACAAAAGACACATGAGCTGTCAAAAACCATACATGTTATCTAAGATTATCATCCTTCAGGTTTGTGTTAGTGCCATTGTCCTCAGGCAGTATGGGAAATCTATGTAGTCTCAACACATGTTGTTATTTACGTTCTTAGCTCTATTTGTGACGCTGATGTGATAGGTAATATACATAAGACATGAGTCGTTAATATAGCTGTCATGTATCCATAAAACCAAAATACGGAACACTACGGAACATATGCATCATTCCTGGTAGGTTGGTGTATTTATTGCTCGACTCAATTCGTTTGATTCTGATCAGGTTGTATTACTGCTATTACATCTTACCAGAGTGTCAAAATTAGACTGCTATTGATTAGGTTTATTTACAAACTGTTTAAACTGGATAATGTAACGGCTAATGAAGTAATGAAGTCGACTTTCCACAAAAAATGCAGAAGTAATATTTCTTATTGTTATCTCACTCTATGCAACGTACAAACATCCATCATTTTTTTCTAACCAATATATAACTTTACTGGGATAGGTCTTTCGCTAGAACTACAGTTAATCACACACATGAAGGTAGTCTAGTCGCAGCCTTGGATCACACACAATATCTCAAAAACTGATCATGGGATAATAGATTGCAGAAGTACACCCAAATTACAAGCTTTGTGTCCAGTACATAACGACGACATATGCAGAAGATAATTACAGAAACGCCATCTATCATGACAAAATTATCAGGAATTGTGAAAGTTACGCGTTCTTCATGCCAATCAATATAGTTTCTCATTTTATATAACACATGCACCAGACTAGGATATTGTAGACATATGTAAACATATAAGGATAACATATAATGTATAATAACACTATTTTGTTTGTCAACGAGTTTCCATGTCAATGCATCTTCATGAGGCACAATTAATTTTATAGCTTACTAGGAGATTTTCATTTGGTTCGTCACGATGCTTGTTGCTCATTTAATCGCTGCATATGGTCAACGCGGTTCATTTGCAATGGATTACATTATCAAGAGCCACAAATGATTTGTGTCTTTCTGTATTTAGACCCGACTCGCTTTACATGGGTATTCCGATGTCCAAGAGTTAATAAGGTATGTCTAAAATCAATCAATATTCATAGATGATCAGCGCTAAACAGTAGATGACTAAATCACTGCCTTTGCTATGCAAGAATGATTTCCCCACCAGAGGACGTGAAATGCAAGTCGGGTCTCTGGTCAACGACTGGGCTCGATTGAGTGCAACTGTCGTTTTTGTATTTACGTTCCATTACGCATTGCCTAAAAGCTTTGGTGCTGTTTGAACGTAATGCCCCCATATTGAGGATAACCAATTGACATGATTATTGTGAAATGTGTAACACAAAACAACCATCCATTTGCGAGGAGGTGACCATGCTAGGCATTCATGTTCCTTAATAAAAAAATCCTCAAAAAGATCACTATGCATGTGTCAGTTTCTGGAGAATCTGGTAAATCGATAAAAAAATCTTGCTTAGACAAATTATGCCAAAAATGGTAATTTAAAAACGTTGGGATTTGTTATTCAGCAAAGACAAGTTTGACCACTATTTTTTGTTTTGTTTCTTTGGCTGAATCCAAAGTGGTTTAAAATATGCACGTGTATATCATTATTGCATTCCATGTGTATTAAGACATATACAATCATCACATTATAACCCCATTGATGCACCAGATAACTAGTACCATATCTGGATAAGTTTACACCTACAAGATTATTTAATATATCGCACCCATATTTCATCTGCAAATACACAGAGAGAATATAAAAGACGGTTGGTGTTCATTGCCAAGAAACTGTCACGCTGCGTATACGCGAATGCACTTAGATTCATGAGTCTCGGGACATTTGGAACAAATTAAACCCGTCGTATTCAGTTTGACATTTCTAATGGTAAGAGCATCTATTGTCTACCACAAACCATAAATGATCTTGTGTTCTTACCAGATTAAATTATAGAAGCCGCTTTTCTACGCTATCCAATGAATGGATGGAACAGCTGCGTTCTTTCATTATCTGCACATGTATTGCATGATAATGTATTGCAGTTGCATACACAGTATATGACATTGCAAAGATATATGTATTGGCTAGAGCCTGGCTTGCAATGTCGAGCTGTGTTGAACTGAATTATTTTCCCTCTGCACCCACACGGAAAATAATTACAATCCAGTTATGATATCCAGGAAAGTAGAAATGTATAATCATCTTATTTGCTAAAAAAATCAAGGTACCACAAACAGCATCCTGGATAATAATTTAGCTCCATAATCTTGTGTACAGTAGTTTACATGTGATCAATTTTTTTTTGAAAAATGGTCTGTAAGGTACAAACGTTTTCGCTTGCAAGTTTCCGCACAGTCATGCTCACAGATGAATTTGATGAATTCTATGCATGTGCATTATAATGATTCAAATAATTATGTGATTGAATCCATCTCATTTTTATGTATGGGATGTTTTTCTGAATATATAATGCCACATTTTTGTAGAAGTTATTCGTCATTTGTGCACCACGCGGGCCTTTCAAGGGTCTATTAACTCAGCTGAATATGTAATGAGTTTTTCTCTAAGCATAATTATGTCAGTAGTCGGTTGACCTTGGTTCAATTGCACAATTACCATAGTAAGTGAAGAAAAGACACAAAACAGCCCCACAGTGACACAGGGTATATCCCATAAACACGGGAGACCGCTCTGGTGGACTAACGTCCACGTGAGTTACTCCCGTTAGCCAATCCTAAGAATGAAACCAATCATCCTCAGGAATGGGGTAATGGTTTGTTTCTGTTTTGTCTTGTATGATGTATTTCTGGCTGACAGTGGAGCAGGTAATGAACAGTACATGCTCATTTGAGAGAAATTGTATAAAATATATTGTCACGGACTATGATTAGTACGGAAGAGGATTAGGGCCAAGCAACCAAATGTTTTTTTTCTCGATTTGTCGACTTACGTATCTCGATAAATCGAGATACTATCTAGATAAATCGACCTATTTATCTCGATAAATTGACTTATTTATCTCGATAAATAGAGTTAATTATCTCGATAAATCGACTAAATAACTCGATAAATCGACTTAATATATCGATAAATCGAGATACTATCTCGAGATATAAATCGAGATACTATCTCGAGATATTTATCTAGATAAATCGAGTTAATTATCTCGAAAAATCGACTTATTATCTCGATAAATTATTGTAATGACTGTTAAACTCCATATAATTTTCAATAAGAGTAATCAGTATATATTCTTTATCCTATCTTTTCCAAGGTAACCAATGAAATGGTACATGGCTTGCCTATATTACAGTCGATGTATATTCATTTTACTTGTACTTTAAATATCTGAGCCATAAGTCGATTTTATGAGATACGTTAGTCAATTTATCGAGATACGTAAGTCGATTTATCGAGTTACGTAAGTCGATTCATCGAGTTACGTAAGTCGATATATCGAGTTACGTAAGTCGACAAATAGAAGAAAAAAACTTTTAGTTTTGTGGCCCTAATCCTCTTCCGTAGATTAGACTGTGTTGTCTTCTTGTTGGTTCTCTGGTATGTTTTTTTTTACTTTAAAAGGGCAGCTAAAAGAAAAAAATATGACGCATAATGCAGCAGAAGAATGCAATTGACTCCAAGCGTTTCTTTTTCACATCGTTTAGATGGGAAATATAGAACAAACTATCTAACGTATATTTGACGTCAATTTCCTGATATTTGCATGAAGGACGGAACTATTAGTTTGCTGCCTGTGAAACTTCCGGAAACCTACATAATGCAACAAAAAAATTGTGGCGGAAGACAGAATGATATCGAGGCTGGAATATACATGATGGCTTTGGCACTGCTTGTCTAGGAAGGATTTTGTCTAACTTTCCCCATCCAAGCTGTTGGACAGCTCAAGTTCTGCTCCACTAACGGACCCTCCGAACTCATGATTATCCTTCTAGGTAAACTGATTCATTCAATGTGTAATTGCATTTCTCACTCAAGTAGTCTCACTATACATGTATTGTGAAATAGTCAACAATTTGTATGACTACGGACTAAGCAAGCATTGTTGGAGTCAGCATGTGAGTACTTCACCTAGTTGCAAATTCTTGTCACTTTGTCCTTGACAGGCAACATTTGCGACTGGTGCAGTTGCGTATTTAATGATCTCTGTTTGGAAATGTCAAGGCTATTTCCAGCTAATCCTAATGATAGAATGTGTTTGAATCACTCATATTAGTCATTTCATTCTCATATCCCTGTAGTTATGAACTTATATGAACCAATACGAACTGTATGAAAGTAAGAATTTCGTGATGTGAAAGATACTCAGTAACAGTTTTACTTATTATTTTACTGTAAAACACATATCCCAAGGGGTTTGTTTCGGTTTGTTTGACCAGTTGTTTAATAGTTGGTTACAGAACCGAACAGGTGTTCAGTGGACACCCATACATTTTATCCATGTCGGATCATTCACCAACAGCCAATTTTAGGGAATAGAAAAGAAAAAAAAATCGCGTCGCCGCAACACTTTCGGGGACCCTAATATCCAGAACCATAATACTATTTTTAGCCTAATTTGTTGATTCTTACAATATATTTCATTCGTTCCGAGTTTGTGTAGATACGGCGTTTTGTCATGAACTTTGCAGAAACCAATATCCTTCAAACTAAGGAGATTGATACGGCGTTTTGTCATGAACTTTGCTGAAACCAATATCCTTCAAACTAAGGAGATTCATGAACTCGGAAATTACTAGTCATCTACTGTTGTCCGAAGAATGGTCACCTAGGATCACTCGATTAAGTTGGTGTCCGTGAACATAAGTTCTTATATCATGTAATATATTCTGGTAATAGGCCAGAAATAGTTATTATATGATTCAGTATAATATGCACAAAAAATATTGAATGATAACTTAAATATAATATAAGAATGAATAAAATATGTAGACGTTAGTAAGTAGAACAAAACATACGATTTTTTTTTATTCTCCCCGAGAAAAACATAGTACATGTATAAAGATGCTATATATCTACAGCAACAGAAACAGATGCCGTGCTAACCACACATTACAGATGTTCCTTTTCACGAATGGGCCAGAACGAGATAAACAGGGATCATAATTTTGGAAACGAAAACATTAACTACCAAGTAGTTACACACAATTATCCTATATATCATAACATTCACTGAGTAGCAATTGTGTTAGAAATTACGAAGCAGCCATAAAAAAAAAACAATTGGCAGAACCAGACGACTTCGAGTGTGGTGTGATAATAAATGAAGATCAGTGCTCACAAAGTTCGATCGAGGATTATATTGATTGGAACCGGAACAAATTAATACGAATATAGTCGTGAACTTAACTATTAGTATAGATTATTGAGATTGGCCTTCGTTGATCACAAATTGAACGGCACACTGTATAAGCAGCGTGATTGACTTGAATGCTCATTATATACAGCAAAGACGTATCGTTCACTGTCCGAAGATAATCATAGCTAGTCATAGTTTATATGATTGTTTCAGCGGTGTCCAATAGTTTCTTGGATCTTGTTTCAGATTTCTAATGCATATAAATATTTCATCTCATTTTTGCCTCTGAAAAATTTATCAAAAATTGGCATAAATAAAAATTGTTATTTGAATAACAATATCTTGGCAATCGATCAGCATTTCGTCAATAATCAAATCAAAATTGAATCTAGGGAAAACACTCATGCGGTTTGTATGGTTGTATAGCACGAAAGTGTTATTGAAATCGTGGTCAACATGAAATGACTCCTGTCAAAAATCATAACCATGATAACGAATATGTAATCAGGATATGCAGCGGAATGTGATAATATGCAAATTGTGTCAAATGATCCTATAGTTTTAATAAACAAGGGTTTATTGTTGGTTTTGGATTAATAAAATGTGCACCATCCAATATTTCCTAAAAGTCCATAATGAAAATCTTAATCGACCATTTAAGGCAATCCAAATGGCTAGCTATCTAACTCAATAATACCTGTACATGATAGGATGATTATCCGTGCCCTGATATGCCCTGGATGAAAACGTGACAGCCTATGCATGACAGCTGGACGTGGAGGTGAAAATGATCAGAAAACAGTGGGGACAGCTTTTAAACCTTTATCTGTTTGTACAGAATTGGATGTGCATCAGATATAATAACTTGATACATGGTCATTACGTGAATCCCTTGAAAGCAAAATGAGCATCGCCCCAACCTTTGAGGTAATACAGGTTTGTCCACAGATCAAAGAACACGCCTTGGGTAGTTTTTGCCGCTTTTCAACAACCAACAAAAACACCAGATTTGGCAAAAATCACACATGCTACCTAAATGAATGTAAGATAATCATCATGTGGGTTTGTGCCAGTGTCGTTGTCCCCAAAGCAGTCGTTGTCCCCAAAATATCCACCCGAATGATGTCTGAAAAGATGATGTAGTCTGAAAACCTGATGGTAATTGCATTCCTCATTGTCGATAAAAATATGGCATTTGTATTTATCGGAATATCTCGATATCTGTGTAACCATTATGGGATTATATTGACATGACAGTCAGTTGGAAATTGGCAAAAGGGATCAAAATACCACAGTCTCCGTATTGATTTTCCACTCGGCACGTGTGACTTGGTGCACAATGCTATGCGAATACCTTCTGAACTTAAGAGTATGCCCATTTTGGATATCTTCTCGATATATTTCTTTATGCGATAGAATAAATACGCACATACGAACATTTAAGGGGTGGACTGAATCCCACAGTTGTATCAGGTCAGTGATCTTGTCAGCGAACCTGTTGTAAAAGTAAACTTCGATAAAAGAGGAGTCATTACGAACAGTTACAATCATTACAGGGGGAAATATTTGAATCGTCAACCAGTTTATTATAAATCATCTCGTGATATTTTGAGATTTGAATGATTCGTTCTTCGACTTACAGTCAAATATTTCTGGCTTGGTGAACACGTGCGACTGAACCGGTTGTCTGAGCATTTGAAATTGTTTTTTTGCACTGATAAATAGGTAGGCTGACGTATATTTTCCCTGAATCGCTTATCGCCTAATAGTTGTGCTGGTAGATAGATAGGATGACGTGTATCTTCCGTGAATCGTTTATCGCCTCATGTGATTCTATTGTGTGAGCAGACAACATGACATCTCCAACCACAAAGCAGATACCCAAAATAGCATCCATGTCTGGTGTCAAGTAACACACGTTTGTCTCAATGATATCATTACGAAGTCGACACTCCGGGACTCAAGACTTGAACAAAAGCGAGGTATGGACTCGAGCCGAATGGTGCTGTCGTGTATATCATCTTGTGATATCAAGATAAACACAACAGATTAGACGTTTTGACATATTTCGAGGGTTACATGATTCCAATCGACAAAATATGTCACCGAGAATATTCATGCTGCATACGGTTGGCTATAATTTCTAGAAGACTCGGCATATCCTTTGAGCAGGATCTCACATACGAGGAGACAACACCGGCATCTAGCATAATACGAACAGGATCTCACATACGAGGAAACAACACCGGCATCTAGCATAATACGAACAGGATCTCACATACGAGGAAACAACACCGGCATCTAGCATAATACGTATGGTTTTGTAGGTCGTATATGTTGGGATAATTACACATCATATATAACATAGGTGTAATCATAACTATAATAACATTATAACAGTATAGGGAGGCGGTTTTATCGCGTAATCACGCTATAGTTATCATAATGATACTAAGTTCTCTTAGAACATAATAAATTTAGTCGTGAAATACATCTGAACAATAGACTGCAGTTGCCAATCAATCAATTTATTTGGAATCGTACATGTGGTGGGACAAAAATAACAGCGATTTTTACAAGATACGATTCGAAGACATTTTAAGTCAGCCGTTAGTCTGAGATTCCAAATAATTGATACAGTATATTGAATATCAATCTTGAAACACATCTTAAATCATGGAGTTGTAATGCATTCATTATTGTATGAAAATGAAAAAAAAGTTATTGGGACATAGAAGGCAGAAAAAATTAGCCCAAGGGCTAAGAAAGGTTACCGGGCAATACATATTTTAGATATTAGTAGTTTGTCCCGAGACCTTAAAAATAAGGTCATTGGTCAATTCAAGGACACATTAATATTCGGCATATGTCATTTCTAGTATGTCCACAACTGATTCTTAAGTTGTAAAGTCAATAATAAGCGAGCATTTAGCCTTATGTCCTGTGACCTTGACAATGAGGTCAAAGGTCGAATTCAAGGTCATAGCAATATTTAGCTTATATCATTTCCTATACGTTCATAATTGATTCCTAAGCTCTAAAGTCGATAATAATCGAGCTAATAGCCGTTTTGTCCTGTGACCTTGAAAATTAGGTCAAAGGTGAAGTTCAAGGTCATGACAATGTTCAGAATATATCACCTTTAACCTCATTTTCAAGGTCACAGGACAAAATGGCTAATATCTCACTTATTATCGATTTTACAGCTTAGGGATCAATTGTGGACATATAAGAAATGATATTATGCTGAATATTCTCGTGACCTCGAATTTGACATCTGACCTCAGTTTCAAGGTCAGAGCACAAAATGGCTCATATCTCGCTTATTATCAACTTTACAGCTTAGGAATAAATTGTGGACGTAAAGGAAATGATATATGCTGAATATTCTTGTGACCTTGAATTTGACCTCTGACCTCGAGTACAGAATGTCCAATATCGCGCTTATTATTGACTTTACAGCTTAGGACTAAAAGGTTATCAGAATATTCAGCATATATCATTTCCTATATGTCCACAATTGATTCCTAAGTTGTAAAGTCGATAATGAACGAGATATTAGCCATTTTGTGCTCTGACCTTGAAACCGAGGTCAGAGGTCAACTTCAAGGTCACAAGAATATTCGGCATATATCATTTCCTATATGTCCACAATTTATTCCTAAGCTGTAAAGTTGATAATAAGCGAGATATTAGCCATTATGTGCTCTGACCTTGAAACTGACTAAAATGACCGCTCTGACCTTGAAACCGAGGTCAGAGGTCAAATTCAAGGTCACGAGAATATTCAGCATATATCATTTCCTATATGTCCACAATTGATTCCTAATCTCTAATCTCAATATTAAGTGAGATATTAGGCTTAATGTTTCCCATTATAAAGCATAGGAGAATTTAACATGGGAAAGTCCCTATTGGGCCGAGTTTGGGCCCAAAATGGCCAACTTCGAGCGATTCAAGCGCAAAGAAATTTATACATGTCACAGGGGTACATATGAGGAGTTTTATGCATCAATGAGAAAAAAAGTTACTGAACAGATTTTGAGGAAACGACCATCAAATTCCAAAATTGGCCATTTTTAGACGAAAACGACCGCTCTGACCTTGAAACCGAGGTCAGAGGTCAAATTCAAGGTCACTAGAATATTCAGCATATATCATTTCCTATATGTCCACAATTGATTCTTAGTCTCTAGTTTCAATTTTAAGTGATATATTAGGCTTAATGTGTCCCATTATGAAGCATAGGAGAATTTAACATGGGAAAGTCCCATTTGGGACGAGTTCGGGCCCAAAATGGCCCACTTCGAGCGATTCAAGGGCAACGAAATTTATACATGTCACAAAGGTACATGGGAGGAGTTTCATGCAGCAATAAGAAAAAAAGTTACTGAACAGATTTTGAGGAAACGACCATCAAAGTCCAAAATTGGCCATTTTTCGACGAAAACGGCCGCCATTTTGAAAAAAAATGCGAAAATCAAAAAACTAAAAACACCTCCTGGAAATATTTTTCCGAAATTTCAGAAATATTCGACTGTAAACTTTAATGATAAAAATGTGGACGGACGACGGACGACGGACGCAACGCCACGGCAATAGGTTATCGGACCAAAGGTCCGGTAACCTAAAAACCATCTGTCCGGACACAATTGAACGCTAAGGACAGAATATGTAGACATATATATGCAATCAGCCCCAGTCAAGAATGTGAGTTCACATACATATCACATTATGAGTCCCTTGTGACTCCACAGTGAGTTCAATTTGTTACCTCACGGTGACATCATATGATGAGTTCACAGTGCGAGGTTTCTATGACATTGTTGTGAGTTAGCAAAACTAATTATTGTTAATAACATTGTTAGTGTAGTATTCAAACTGTTCCATACATTTTCATTGATTTCAAGCCATAAAATGGGCAATTATAAAGTTCCACAATATATACGCCCACTCAAAATTCCAAGTATTTAGAATTTCAGATGTTTATCAATAATAATGGCCGCCATTACTCGATTACTCACAGGAGTGACATCACAGTGAATTCACGGCTATTCCATAGGTGTGAAGTCATAGGCATGAAGTCGGTATGAAGTCACAGTGACATCACTCCTGTAAGGTCATACTGGTGATATCACAGTGAGTTCATTGTGGCTTCATGTGATGAATTCACGCTTGTGACTGATATGTGATATCACAGTGATGTCATGATGAACTCACTTCTTGACTGGGCTAGACATACACCTACGCTAAGCACGAAACAGGTGGGCATATACATGCGATCATACACATAAGCACGAGACACATGGACATACACACACACACACACACAAACATACTCAACGACAATGACCACATACAGCTCATTCACGCTCTTCGGGCACATATTTACATTCACTATTATAACAAAAATTACAACATAGAACCTATCTAGTCTACCAATCTTAATTTCGTTAGTCGTTGGTCAACTTGATTTCCTGATTCTTCTGTACTTCCTTGAAACCGCCGTCTATTCTATTGCTATATTCCAAAGTGGCAATCTCAACTTATATGCTGATTGTTGTGTGTATATCCCAGGGATGGAACAGAATTTCAACTATCAACTAGCAAGGTGTTAATAGTTGCAGGTTTTCCAAGTAATCCTTTATTTTCAGCTTGTACGATAGTATACAGTCGTTCAGGCAGTTACGAGAAACATTTTGGAAAAGTGCATATATCTTTATAATGATAGTCGAATGTTATGATATTTTTGCTGCGATGGATAGCAGATATTGTACCCATTTAACAAGTGAAAATCGTGCGAATATATTTCCATTGTATTTTTAGCTGTAGGCCATAATCTAATGAATGAAATTTGGGTAGTTTAGATAGAATTTCGGCAGTATCGAGAAATGTTATGTTGTGAACAGTTTGAGCGACAAGGGACCATCGCATTGGTATACATAGAGATTATGACAACTATCGGAATGCTTTATGTAATATTGAATCATTACTTTATGTAATTTGTAAAGATTTATGCAAAAAATATCACATCGATTAACAACATCACGGGCAAAAGGCGAGAAACTCGAAAACGTAAATGCGGTGTACGTGATACCCACGGCCGCGGGTCCGTGTTTCGGAAAGGTTATCGACCCGCCGTAAATCAATGTTGCTGACAGGCCAAGCAAGGGTTGCATATGTTAAGATAGGCCTATAAACAGTACATGAGATAACTGTTTATTTAAAAATGGATAGCCGTCACCGTCTCAGTAAACATGTGAATGGCAGTACGAAATCGACGTGTCACAAGCATGAACTGGAAATGTTAATTACATGTATTGATGAAAATTATTTAAGGACGAATTGCACGTAAAATCCCGAATCTGGAACGCGCCAGTTCTCCATTCACTTATAATGTAAATATAAAGGTAACAAAATCATGAACTTGCAAACATCCATTTGGCACCAGAATTTACTGTGGCGACCTATAGCTATCAAGGATCACCAACCGAGACTTGGTTCTTGACTAAATATGATTAATTGTCTGATAATTGTCATTTTCAAATGTCATTTTGTCACTTTTTTCTCAAAAGACAAGGTACACTCAAAACATGCCCAACGGCAGGATTATTTTTCACTGCGGACAACTAGTAATGTTAGTAAAGCTCACTGGTGAGTTGCGCTCGGGTGCACCAAATCCGCCTATTGTATTCCTGTCGCAGAAATTCAAGTTGTATATATATGCATCTATTATTGGATGGTCACACAACAAAGCGTACATACTAACAACAGCTTGTTTGTAACGCTGAAGATACTACGCGTTGTTTGCTGGCGCGTGTAAAAGTGATATCTATAATCATCAATTTGTACAATCGCTGTGATACTTTTTATAGAAACATGTCTCGGTTCATCATCCATGGCTATACATATCTATGTTAATGAAGTTTCAAGAAGGGTTGGGTGGTCTTGCTGATTTTGTTACCTTTCTGTTTACATTACAAATAAATGGGAGAGCGGCTCACCACAGTGTTTGGTCTGCTACCCGCAGTCAATCCTTAACAATCGTTTTGACACGTTTTTCCGTGTTCCTATAAAAATAAAAACAAATATACATAGTTTGGATATTAACCCAATAACTCATGCTTATAAAGTCCAAAATATATACTGTACATGTAATTTCGTTTGGATCATTGGGTGAGTGACGTTGATACAACACTGTGGCCATAGATATCTAATATGACTGTAGCTACCATTGTACTCTCCTATTGTTATGAGCGTACCAAAAACGAGATTTAAAACGTCAAATTGCGTGACTTTCTGGATATTGAATCCATGTACATTTCCCGCCAATTTTCTGCCAAACATTTTTTTGATCTCTCTCTCTCTCTATTTTCCCCCTCCCCCTCTATCCCACCCCCACCTGCCCCGTCTCATTATTATGTATTTAGTGACATATTCGACTCTCGCAGGTAATATTTACCAAACTTATATATGTGTATTGTCTATGGATGTTTCCATTTTGTACTCCGTAGCATCCTATTGATCACCTTTTCAAGCCATATGCAAGCTTTGTGATAGTATAAATGTAGAATGTTTCAATGAATTATCATTATCATTAATTCGCTATACATAAAATAAATGCCACAAATTTATATTTTGACATATAGCAGAATTATACGTGTCACTTGCGACATTCGTGAATGTTATTTGTATTTCATCATATATTTTTTATATGGAGCTATGCTGACAAATCCACATCGAATATAATAATGCGTACGACGATACCACCCCAAAATGACGTTTCTCGTAACTAACTGAATTTGTGCAAAAGGTTTCTTACTCAGCATTAACTGATGAAATCCTGTAGATGTCTCAAACTCTCCTATTTTAATCCCGATACATACACCATACATATAAAAAATAAATATATAAACAATCCAATTGCTCTAGGATGTTCTCAGCTGCCTTTCGCATCATGATCGATTTACGACAGTTTGTGCGGTACAAATATAAGGCGACTGCTATATGCTCATCCTTGAATCTCATGTAAGGAAAATACGGTAATGGTGTTCGTTCTCCACCATACATGCGCAAATGATATGGATTCAACGTAATATCAGTACCTTTGGAATACAATAGATATTCTTTTTAACATCGCACCAGTCTTTACATTTCTCGATACTGCCTGAATCTCGTAACTGCCTGATTGACTGTACATAGTTGAAGCTAGAATTTCGAAACAAGCCTGAATTTTAGCATTCTTGTTTGTCGTGTAAACTTGGAAGTACACCCCGAGAAGGTCAGGATAATATGGGGAATACGCACAGTTCGATGACATGGTTGCGATTAGTCGTACATGAAATCATTGGATAAATAATAACTTGCCGACAATGTCGGTTGCCACTCTAACCAGACAAATACCAAAGACGTCATGAGACTGTGTGTAGAACTCACCAGCAACGAGAGCCATTTTGACGAAAATGGATGTGCGAATATTGTCATTCTATACTCAAAATAAAGATACTGCAGAATGAATAAATTTAGTCAGTTTAAAATTATTTTTAGCTGTATTTACAGAATGGTAAATATAACATTTTGTCATCATATGTACATATATACACAAAAATATGGAACTATAAAACTAACGTTCGGTGGTTGAGACCGCATGTATAGTAACACATTCCGTGCAAAATAATGTAAATATTTAATTAGAATACAACAAGATATTATATATTCGTCTCTGAACAAGTTTCCTGAATACCCAAAAAAATGCTGAAACAAATACTAGCAATCTTCAATTTATACATGGTATGCCACAACAAATTTGAACAACGTTATCATTATTTTAGATGAGATATGTACTGGATAATGGATAGAGTCATGGAATATAATGTATATACATGATTCCGCAGTTACTGACCGGGAAGGACATTTACTTGAAACTTGATTACGTTAGTCCACGGTTCTATTGTTCTTTGCAGTGGATTATTTTTCAGAATCTACTGGGAGACGGATCCCGGTAGAATATTGCAGTAGATTATTCTTTCCAATAATCTACTGCAATATAATCTACTGCGTGTTAAACAGCAACCGCTAGTTTACAAACAAGACGCATTTGTTTGCGTACTAGCGAGTCGTTTTCATCATTGCCGAAACCTAATTCGTTTGACGCCAAGGAATCTTGGTCTAGGCCAATATAATGTAGATGAGAAGGTGAACAATAAATGTGGTGTTACTGTTGAGTCCCAATTCTAATTCACCTAGACACTGAAAGGTGGTAGCACAAGCAGTGGGCATGGTCGGGATTCTAAAACCATATTTGTATTCATGATTCATTCATAAGCAGTGATTGATATATATATTCATCATACTCATGCAAACCATTCATTAGATGCAGGCATCAGTTAGCAAAATTTGGTAAATACCGTGTTGTACATCGTTGAAAATTACGAAAACAGCAAGTGGACATGTACTTCTATTCTCATGATATATTAATGGTGACAAAGTTCATCACAAATTCAGACAGTATCACCCTCTGTTTCCTAACACTGTTGAAGTGTGACGGTATAGTTGTACACGCGGATTACTACTCGCAGGTGGCCATGCCGGCGGAGATTTAGTTGAGTTAAGGGGGAACCGAGAACTAAGTCAGATAATCGGTTCAGTGTCGCGTCTCTGGAAAATAATAGACTCGCCTTCGGCTCGTCGATTATTTTCCAGAGTCGCTCCACTGAACCGATTATCCTATACATGACCGATGGTAGTCTGTATGATACTAATCATACGAGTTTGATTTGTACTAGTAGATACTTCAAAGGCCTAATAACGGTGATGCACTTGTCCCAGCCAGGTTCAAACTATCGTCCTTGTATAAAACTTGCATATCTTTTCCGTTATTCCCCTCAGATACGTCTCCGCCAATTGTGGGTTGCTCTACAATGAGTTTCGTCATTTCCTCATTGCTATCAGTGTGGAATTCATCACTAGATTCATTGACATCGTCTTTGTGTCGAGACTTATTATCTTGCGACTTTCTCCTGCCTCCTTCATCTTTTAAATATTTGGGTTTCGTTGGCGGTTTCGTTGCTTCGATCGTGTATGTTTGGTCAACGCTGTCATCAGTTTTATTCGATTGATCTTGAGGAGAATCCTCTGGATGTCCAGACGTTTTAGTGCGAGGTTTTCCTTCATGCCCTTCCTTTTCGATTAAGCCCGAATGTTCTGCTGCCGGTTCATCGTCGTGTAAGTGTTCAGTCGAAAGCTCCGGTCGACTCTCAGATTCCTGACCCAGTAACGGAGCATGCTGTTGTGCTCTCGGCATATTGCCGGGCCCAGTTGCTCCTTTCTTCAATTTTTCAAAACGCTCCACACGCTCGGCCACTGTGACAGGACTTTCAGGGTTTTCCTCATTATGGCTTTCCTGTCGATCGTCCACACTTTGTGGTGTTTCTGCCCTAGCACCAGTTGTGCCCAAACCAGACGCTGATGCAGCTGTGAGTCCTTGATGACTTGGTGATTGACGATAACGGTACACAAGCCACACAACTATCCCAATTAACACAACTGTGCAAGATGTCATTATAACGCTGATAACTATGGAAATGGTACAGTAACAACCGCCTGCAAAGTACAAACACGTTACATATTACAAGTTCAAAAATATGATTCAAGCGTATTGGCAACATCACTTAAGTCAAGCATCAGTAACACATATAGATCCTCCTTCACACTTACCACTTTCGGTTGTACTTTTATCCAGTATAATTTCAGAGTCCGAAATAATGCTGAAGTTATAATGATAGGTTTTCCCGTAGTCCGCTACACAACGTCCTGGATACCGGATTTTCAAACTGATTTCACCAGATGTTACATTTCGGAAGTCGTAGTTATTGAAGTCTATCTCACATATTGTGGTGTTTCTACAAGAATAACCATATGTGCCGATAGACATGTTGAAGTGTGCGAACAGGCCCATGCTACTCATTATTGTGATTCTGGATGTAGTCGACAATGTTAGGGGTTGGATGGTATCTTGCACGGTACTCGTGGCATTGCCTGAGCATATATATAGCTTTGGTTCCAGTTCACTCTCTGTAAAATTCAAATAATTCATCTTGCTTTCACCAGATTTCAATAAAACAGTTATGAAGTTGCAGTCAATGTGTAATTACTTATCAGTTACCTGTAAAATCGCTAACGAATACTCTGGTGCGTGCGTTGAAATGTCCTTGATACTCGTCATGCTTAACATCAACGGTGTATACCCCGAAATCTTCAAATGTCAGTCCTGTCATGACGTATTTATATCCAGCTCTAAACGGTTTTAATCGCCCTCTCCTGTCTCTGTAGGTAGGATTCGCGTCGAGCTTTCCTCCGTCGAGGCCAGCATTCACTAGTGTTGTCCCTTTTGTGCCATAGATGATTATTCTTGTGACAGTCACATCCGAGGACCAAGTGATAGGGATGCTCAGCTCACGTTTCTTGCATTTTGAATCGGTCTCGAGGAAAACTGGCGAATGATTATTTTTTGATTATATAATTTACATGTATGGTACAACAGCAGCAACATAATCATATTAGAAATATCATAAGAAATATCATGATAATTTCAACGGACACTTCCAAAAAAAGAAATTCTTTTCGAATTCTCAAGAGGAAGGATTTTTTGTAAAGTATGAATACCTTGCACTCCGGATGAGGTTACTGACAGCGACAGGCTGCACACCATAGCGATAGCGATGATGTACGTATCCATCGTCTGAAAAGCAATGTACGCGACGTATACACATTCACCATTCAAACGATAACCATAGGACACCAGAGTATAGCAAAGTATGATAAGAAAAAGCATCTTCATGGCATCATGTGATTCCCCTTGAGTGAATTCTTTTTTTGTGCTTTCTTTTTCGTATAATACATTCATTCCAAATTATGAGTACGTGAGCAATGATTACAGGATATTATGTGGTTTACATGTCACGATCCCTTGTAAATACA
Organism: Terebella lapidaria; assembly: GCA_949152475.1. Lineage (NCBI taxonomy): Eukaryota > Metazoa > Annelida > Polychaeta > Terebellida > Terebellidae > Terebella > Terebella lapidaria. The sequence continues at coordinate 21,329,520 of OX424557.1, read as the reverse complement.
TTTTGATCTACACTTATAACGTAAGCATCCCTTGTAGCAACCATGTATCAACTCACCAAGCACTCCAAATAAACCTGTTGCATGAATATGAAATGTATGTATTATCCTGTTTAATTGATGAATCGAAAAGCCTTCATGGAAAAGTACTCTTCTTGGCAACTGGTTGTCGAACGATTTGGTAACTTTTCTCTATTTATTGTCGTGCGCAATCTATATCCAATAACTCAATCTCCCTATGTACAAATATCCGGAATTTCCGACGGTTTTCCTGTAGGGGGAGTGCTCGAAATTACCATCAGCGCAACCACCCGGTCTGATAATATGTACACTGAATCTATTTATAACCCAACACCAATATTCATGTTAGGGCATGCATTGTATAAAACGGTTGAATATGCCCAGCGGTACTATGGACAATACATCCTGTACAAGTAGTTGCATGACAACAAGACGAGGATAGTCTCTAATCACATATTCATACCACCGACCCGTAATGTTCGGTAAAATGGTACTGTGAAAACGTCAGGCGAACATGAATGTTGGCCTCAATAGGTTGCCAGCGTTCTTTGAGTGTTCAATGGTGTTTTCATGACTGACTTTTTTTCTGCCACGTTTAGTTCAACCATTCAAATCAGTATTTGGTCTGATGCTTTTCAATAGCAGGTAATATCAACAGACAGAATACATAAAACACGCCCTGGTACGGTGGTTGATATACGCCATAGTTTCTTTTTCAGGTTACCGAACATATGGTCTGATAACCGATGGCATGGCGTTGCGTCCGTCGTCTGTCCGTATAAATTTTCATATTTATTGTGTACAGTCGAATCTTTTTGAAATTTTGCACCAAAATGCCTAAAAAATTTTCTCAAGGGAGGAATTTTTTATGTTAGAATTTTTCCCCAAAATAACGGCCACTTTTTAATGAAAGATGGCCAACGTTTGGACTTTATTTTCTGAGAAACTGTTAGTTTTGATATAGTTGTTTCAAAAGATTCCCCCTTCATGTACCTTTGTGATGTATACTAGTTTCATTGTCCTGGAATCGGCGGTCTGGCAAATTTGATTTTTCGACAGGTCAGCAAAACATATTTTGTCCCTAATCAAGTCCCTATTTGTAATGAGCCATTTCCAGCAAATAAAAAATGACAAAACTTCGCAATTGCATTTTTAAAAAAAATCCACCACTTGTTCCGTAATTAATAATGGGAGCTGTATTCAGTAAACTCCTAGAACGATTCAAGTTAGTGCCTAAATATTGGCAGAATCAACGTGATATAATATATTTTGCGGTTTCAGTGGTGACCTTGAATTTGACCTCCAATGACCTTGCAAAGTCGAAACAGCCTTTTGTCAAAGAGAGACAATTTGAAGTCACATATAATGATTCCAGTGGTGACGTTGAATTTGACCTTTAGTGACCTTGAAAGGTCAAAACAGCAATATTTGTGGAAAACGAAATCGTGGCTGAACTCTTTACATTTCTTTGGTAACCTTTCTTCACCCCGGGGCTAATATTATTATATTTCTTACTGATGTGCCTACTAGATAACAATGTGGCATGCTGGCCATATAACAGATTTGAATTACCAGAATGTTCCTGTTTCCCTCACTACGACTGTACCCTAAATAATAAGCTGACCTGTATGGTGCTCAAGAGCAACATTCCGTGCTGATCATCCACTCTCGTATGAAGTGTACTTCGGTAAAGATGAATACAACGAAAAGCTTGCACTGTGATGGCTGTGCGTACATGGACATGTCCTCGTAGCCTGAAGTATGAGATCAGCACTCGGCCCTTCGTCTATATACGTCCATATACATACATAACCACATGAATACTTCGAAAATGTGGAAGTCGTACACTGAAAAAAAACCCACTCACGAAAAAAGCTTAACCATGCAATTTATATCTTTTCTTCACACATGCGTGCTCTTTTGCGTCGATCTATTGTTAGGCTTTAATGTGGAAACAAATGAGGTATAATTGTCGAAAAAATTAGTCTCATATCTTTATTTTGCATGACAGGATGATAGATTGAATACGCGGAAGAATTTACACCGTGCTATACGTCACCGGATGCATCCGTTAAAGACGTGCGTTGTGCCACACACGCATCGTACATGCTAATTAAAAAAACCAAGGGCAGTGATGTAATCGGTGTGGTGGAATTTGTGGTTTTATGTAATTTCATTGATTTCCGCAATCACTAAAGGTGATAACGAAGATGATGCTGTGTGATACATATATTAATTTTAAATCGAATTTGCTTAACTGGTATACATGCATGTTAGCAATTAAAAATATAGCCGCAAATAAAAATATGCCCTATCATTTGCTATATGAGCGATGGTCGTTCACTGATTTGTTTACTTCTAGTAGTGGTAATTTCCAAACCACGCCAAAGCGTTACTTCGTGTTAAAATAAAGAAACCTGTAAAGAACCTGTCGCATTTCATTAGTTGCATAATAATTAGCTCTAAAAGTTTTGCTGTCAAATTCTACAATTACATAGTGTCCATGTCCGAAATACTTTAACTAATGAAGAAATTCTGATATCAACACCATGCAAATTTCATTTTGTTCTGTTCGAAGATGGTATTGGCATATATGGCCTACATAAAGAATACTCGAAACCAATTTCCGTAATATTTTTTCAATTGAATATTTCAATAAAGTACAGCACGGTGATGAGTGAAATTTATTTCTGCCCTTTCACTGCCACCAGTTTGTTACGTGTGATACGACAGGCATATGGGTGACCACCACAGGTTCAAGAATACATACTTGGGTCACAATTCAATGTGAACAGACAACAATCGTAGTTCACACGAAAGCAAGGACAGAACAGAAGAAATCTCATACGGACGATTAAATTAGCACAGAGCTTGGTCGTTCATCACTGACAGATAGATGCGATTACGACGTGTTCTGGAAGCAGAAACAGTGTAAGTGTGACGCCAGAACACCGACCGATGTCTTGTGATTTTGGTAGAGAACAGTAAAAAAAAGTCAGTGAAATACTAGTAATGTACCATACGAAGGCGTCTATCTGCCATAGTTTTGAGTTTTACTCGTGAGAAAAGATTCGAAGAAGAAACGATAAAATATTATCAATTTCAATGCGTCTGAAATATTTTCCATGCGTCTAAAACATTTTCGATGCATCTAAAAGTATTCTCGATGCGTCTAAATTATTTTTGTCATGCGTCCAAAATATTCTCGATGCGTCTGAATCACTTATGATGCATCTAAAATATTTTTGATGCGTGTAGAATATTTTCAATGCGTCTAAAAGTTTTTCGACGCGCGTGTTTTAGACGTTTAATATTTTTTTAACTCTGCACGGGAGCAGACTTGATCCTTTCCTCAAAACAACCAAGCATGATTCAATGCACAACACTCAAGACCTCCAGACCAGTGGTCATGCACTTGTTACTCAGCAGGCAGAGGGTTGAGCTAGCAATACGGACCAGAAAATCAGTGCAGCCATGTGTTCTGAGATTTGGGCAAAAGAGCAAAATAGTCTCAGCTTTGCACAGTTAATATGTAATAATGTAATAATCTTTATTTCATCAGCAGTAATACGTAGGAAACAAATGACATATAGTTGCATGAAAGCTGATGGGAACAGCACGTAGCAGGGCTGTCTTCCCGTGCTGACCCTTGGACGAACGTATTTACAAATGAGAAAATATATCCCTGTGCGTATATATCCCCGACGTGTGCCGTGTCCATGTGCGTCGTTCAACCGATCTGGATGGAAAACCCAAGGCTATCCCGGCCAGTATGGAATGTGCAACACTCACTTGGATAATGGAGGTGCGATAGCAGGGTACCCATTTCGCATTGTGAATATATTTTCGGGATAAAAACTTTTGGCCCAAGTATCAACTTCATGGTGCCAGCGTGGCTTTGCGTGCAACTTGCAGAGTTCTGTACCTCAAACGTGCCTCATTCTTAGATTGTTTGTATCATCGAAATCTTATTATAATAGTGATACCATGTTGATGATACTCTCAGAAGAGATTAGAACAATCTCAACAAGTATTCTCATGGTACTCTTTTCACGCAGTTACATTATATACCTGCCAAAAGCTTAGCGCTGCTGGCTGAAATCGTGCTGAAAAATGTGGCTAATAGTTGTTCCTCCTACGCATTGTGTGACTGGGATTAGCTTGCAAAAGTCGACGACTTCTCCGTACTTACAATACACAGACTCTGCAAATGACACATGTCAAAGACAAAGAGGCAGATGTACCCGAGATTAGTTCACATTATTCACAAAATAGAGTATTCACACATGCTTATTTGATATTATTTAACATTACATAAACATATTCTGCACGTGCTATACATATATGCAAGGAAGTAAATGCAGTTGATATCATTATATTGTAGGGTATAATAATGATATCACACATTGGAATCATAGCAGACCAAACCTCAAGATTTGGAATGCGTTATTTACCGGTTTTGTCCAGTTAGTTCTTCCGTGTCTGTAGTTAATTTAACCATTTTTTAAACTATGCATTGCAATATAGCTACGTTGATATATACCCAAGAAGTAATTGAGCGCAAATGCTCCCACTTCACGAACATTCCCTACCACAACAAACACCATTTATCTGGTATAATTGCGCAAAAGCTTACTCATCCAATCCGATAAAAAAAACCATATTCGCAAGAACAAACGTGATCCTGTAGAAGACTACCTCCAGAACCTCCAGATTGACTACGGCATTTTCATTAAACGAGGCTTTGACATCGCATTATGTTACGACAGCATAGCGAATTTCTTTAACTAGCGTTTAATATAGATACACGCCACTGTGTATTGGGAATTGGATTTAGTAGGTTTAAGGCAACCCATCAACCACTGTATGTGCCTACCAAATACTACTATAACAGTACAATTGCAATTAATTTCGCATTTGAGAATAATAGAAAAAGGAACAATGTGGTCGCTATTATTTCGCTATTAAATCATGTATATTATGTGGCGAAATATAGAAGTTTGACACTAGTTACCTGGTACATCACTAGATTAGTAGAATAATGATGGTACCTGATGTTGGAAGTAAATACACGTTATATGATAATGAACTTTCAAGACACAAAGTTCAAAGCGATTACATTACGACTGACTCAATACGGCAGCAACTGTATTTTAACAATCCACATATTATTAATATGTTATTATCACCTTTTTAGGATGCTTTACATGGAAATGTGTTCGTATGTTTTTCTCCTTTTGGAGGCTATAAGTAAATAATAATAAATAAAATAATAATTGTATATGTTACGAAGTGGTTCATAGTAAGAGTATGTTTCAGTTGCATGCGGTGATTCGGAAAACCATATCTGACTACCAATAGTGCATTGACAGGGCATCTCAATTGGTTGATGACATTGGTTTGCCTCTATTTGGCATTGTGTTTTTAATGGGTTGCCGGACCTGATCCGATAACCTATTAAAGTGGCGTTGCGTCCCTTGTCCTCCATCCAGGGCTTAAAAATACGAGGGAAAGACCCTAACCATGGTTTAGACCAAACGTTCGCTTCAGGGGGTTCTTTTTGCCAACTTAGGGGCTCATATTGGAAAATAAGAAATTCAACATGGGGTGATCCCGTAAGTACGTTCCATCTTCCGTCTGGCCAGCCGTCCGTCCATCCATCCAGTGTGAACAATTTTATTTTCAAAATATACGGTGAATTTGTTCTGAAATTTTGCACAAAATAGTCTAATAATAGTTCAAGAAGGGGTATTTTTTTTTAGGTTTTTTTATTTCTAATTATAGTTTTTATTTCTCAAAAAAATGTTCAGACAGTTTTGAGATTTTGGTTCCGAAAAGCAAGTTCTCTTGCCCTTGAATCGCCAGTCTGCGCAGTGCGGCCATTTTGATTTTTCGACGATCGGCAAAAAAGAATTTTGGGCCCGAGTCTAGTCCTATCTAGTCATCGAATCTAGGAAATGGCTATCTGTTTTGAGCCATTTCCAGCCAAAATAAATTAAATCAAGATAAAACATCGGACTTCATTTTGTTACAGATTGAATAAAGTATTGAGATGGTCGTGTTCGATTCAAACAACGCTTAAAGGATTTCAAGTTCCACCCCGTGTTTAGTATTTTTTTTTACTCCGCTGTCTTTCTGTGTAAAGACGATGTTGAGGTCTTGCTACAAATACACTGTGCAGAACGACAGAGATTCTCTGTATACTTGAGTGGTTTGTGTGTATTTATTCACTACCTTGTATAGATTTCTGTCGCATGTACATGGTACAAGTATTCAATGAATCACCAATACAGTAAAGTGTGTTCCATTGTTTTTCGTTATTTCGCTCCAAGGAGAGTGTCAAGCATGAAACATTTCCTACTGTAAAAAGACATACGCGACTATTAAATTTGGCTGTTGTGACCCTCATATTATATGATGAAGCCCATAGGTGACATTCGCGTAAAAATTTTCTATGTCTTTTCTAGCAAAAAGCTAGCACGTTTGAACGTGGGAGCATTTAACACTATCACGTTCGCACGTGGAAACAGTTAAGGTTATTGCATTCACACGTGGAAAGTCCGAAGTTACCACGTTCACACGTGGAAGCATTTAACGCTTCCACGTTCGCACGTGGAGACTTCAGGAGCTACCACGTTCGCACGTGCAAAGATTTGGGTGTGGTAGTATCAAATGCTTTCACGTGTGAACGTGGTAGCTTTGAATCTTTCTACGTGTGAACGTAGAAACCTAAATCTTTCTACGTGCGAACGTGGATAGGTATAAATGCTTCCACGTGTGAACGTGGTAGCTTTGAAATTTTCTACGTGTGAACGTGGAAACCTACATCTTTCTACGTTCGAACGTGATAAGTTTTAAAGTTTCTATGTGCGAACGTGAAAGCATATAATGTTTCCACGTGTGAACGTGGTAGCTTTGAAACTTTCCACGTGTGAACGTGGAAACCTACATCTTTCTACGTTCGAACGTGATAGGTTTTAAAGTTTCTACGTGCGAACGTGAAAGCATATAATGTTTCCACGTGTGAACGTGGTAGCTTTGGACTTTCTACGTGTGAACGTGGAAGCCTAAAACCTTTCTAAGTGCGAACGTGATAAGTTTTAAAGTTACCACTTGCGAACGTGATAGCGCTAAATGCTTCCACGTGCGAACGTGGTAGTTTTGAACTTTCTACGTTCGAACGTGCAAGGTTTTTAATAGAAAAAAACACCAAATTTTTTTCCCGCACCTGTCACCTATGGGCTTCCATAAGAATAACATATATTATGTGAATCCCTTGAAAGCGAAATGGCCATCGCCTCAATTGTTGGGGTCGGCCTAATACAGGTTTGTCCACAGAACAAAGAACATGCTTCAGAGTTGTTTTTCATACCTGGGACATGCTGCTATTCAAAGACCAACAGAAAACACGTGAGCTGGAGAAAAAATCACATTTGCCAGCTTTGATCATCCTGCGGGTTTTTGTGTCACTGTCAGTTTCGTTGTCTCCAAAGTAGTACAGGAAACTATCTTCAAACGTGACAAAAGACGTGGTCTAACTATATGGTTTAGATGCAAAAAACAAATATGTAGTCTGCAACCCTAGAGGTAATTACGTTCACCACTCTTTTGATACCCGTGTCATAAACATCAAGCACTCTACGCACCATTCCCTGTAGGTTGCATTGCTCGACTCATTTAATTCTGGTGAAGTTGTATCACTTACTAACAATGCATTATGTACATCTCACCAGAGTTTCATACTTAGACATTGCTAATGATCGTGTTTATTTACAAAATGTTTGACCATCATTGTGTAATTCCTAGCATGGGATTGACTTTCCGCAAAATTAATGCAAAAATAATAATTTTCATATTATGTACCTATACCATGTATCGCAGGTGCATCCACCATTCTAGCTAATCTATATGATAAACTATCATAGTTTTCATATGCTGAAACTGGAGCATCATGTACAATTGGTCACATGCACCGGTCAGTCGTAATTTGGTTGTGCATCTGTACTTCATCTTCCCATGTTCATTTTTAGGTTACCAGACCTATGGTCCGATAACCTATTGGCATGGCGTTGTGTCCGGCGTCCGTCCGTCGTCTGTCGTCCGGTCACATTTTTATCTTTGAAGTTTACGGTCCAATCTTTCTGAAATTTTGCACAAATATAGCTAAAAATATTCCCAGGAAAGGTTTTTTTTCGTTTTTTGATTTTCGCATTTTCCTCAAAATGGCGGCCATTTTTGTTGAAAAGTGCCCAATTTTGGACTTTGATGGCCATTTTCTCAAAAGCTGTTCAGACAGTTTTGAGATTTTTATTTCAAAAGATTCCACTTAGGAACCCCTGTGATGTGTATATGTTTGGTTGCCCTTGAATCGCCGGTCTCCGTGAGGCGGCCATTTTGAATTTTTGACGAGTCGGCGAAAAACAAATTTTTTCGCCCCAAATCGCATTACTATCCATTTTGGGCCATTTCTAGGCAAAAAAAATTTTTCACCCTTTGAAAAAAATTTTGGACTGAAAATTTTTGGCAATTTTTTCCTTCATAATGGGAGCTGCCATAACTGTACTCATACAACGCCTGAAGATAGAGCTTAGAAATTGGCATTTTCAAATGGGAAGTCATATATGGCGACTTATGTGGTGACCTTGAATTTGACCTTGGATGACCTTGAAAGGTCAAAACAGCCACTTTTGGGTGGAAAAATGCCCAAATTTGCACCTTGTCTGTCTTTTCTCGAAAACTGTTCAGACAGTTTTGAGATTTTTGTTTCAAAAGATTCCCCTTATGGACCTCTGTGATGTGTATAAGTTTGGTTGCCCTTGAATCGCCGGTCTGCGTGTGGCGGCCATTTTGAATTTTTGTCGAGTCGGCGAAAAAAAAAATTTTTCACCCCAAATCGCTTTACTATCCATTTTGGGCCATTTTCCAGGGGAAAAAAAATTTCACCCTTTGAAAAAGTTTTTTGACTTAAAAAATTTTTGACAATTATTTTCCTTCATAATGAGAGCTGCCAGAACTGTACTCATAGAACGCCTGAAGATAGAGCTTAGAAATTGGCACTTTCAATTGGAAAGTCATATATGGCGACTTGTGTGGTGACCTTGAATTTGACCTTGGATGACCTTAAAAGGTCAAAACAGCCAATTGTGTTTCAAAAAAATGCCCAGATTTGCCTCTATCGATGAAATGCTTGCAGATAAGGCTTATGTTTGCATTATGAACATATAGGAAGATATATATGGCACAACTAATGATGACCTTGAACTTGACCTCAGATGACCTTGAGTGCCAAATGTCTGACTGAGAATGTGTACATTGGCCTGAGCGGCCTATACACTTGCACCCAGACGTATCTTTGTATTATGAACATATGGAAAATCAAATACCGCACCCGTACATGTAATGGTGACATTGAAGTTCACATGGATGACCTTGATTGGTAAATCTCATGTTCATAATGTTCACACTGATAACCTTGATTGATAAATCTCAAGGTCTGTTACATTCCATTGTCCCGTCGAAAAATATTAACTGTTATATTGTCTCAAATTAAACAGGGTCTCCAAAAGTACTCTGAAACCATATATTCTAGAAGTGGTATAAACCAAATGTGGATATTAAAAAAATCCAAATCTTTATTGGAATATCTACATGCTCACACACTTTCAAAAGTAACGTCTATCAAAACATTCGATTTTTCCACTTTATACACAACTATACATCATTCTGAACTGAAGTCTCAGCTTAAAAAAACTCATCAATACTTCATTTTTCTCCAAAAAGGGACAACGTCGGTACCACTATATTGTAGTTAAATATAATACCGCTTATTAGGGCATTTCGGCACGAAAGGTCCTTATGGTTTTGTCAGAATTTTTTATTTTATTATTTTTTTTCACTTTTCGGTTTCCGGACGATAACTTAAGAACGCCCTGACGAATCTTCGAGAAATTTTCACCAGTTATCACATATATTACATAGATGAATCCTATTGTTTTGGAGCCGGCTCCGAGGTCCGGTTAGTCCGTGAGGATGAATTTTGTGTCAAATGGTTTCCGGATGATAACTCAAAAAGTACTTCTGCTACCATTCTAGACAAACATGTCTTACGGGTATGTTGGGTGAATTTGGTCGTGGGCCAATTTATTTTTTGCTGAGTCGGCATTTTTCATTGTCGGACTCGTCACACTAGACAAACTTGTCTTAGGGGTATGTTGGGTGAACTTGGCCCTGCGTCATAGAGATGAACGGACGTTATTTCCGTACTTGTCACACTAGACAAACTTGTCTTAGGGGTATATTGGGTGAACTTGGCCCTAGTCCAAATTTTATTTGCTGAGTCGGCGTTCTTCATTTTTGGCCTTATCTCGGAAACGGTGTGTTGTAGAGCAAAACGGACGTTATTTTCAGACTCGTGACACTAGACAAACATGTCTTAGGGGTATGTTGGGTGAACTTGGCCCTGGGCCAAATTTTTTGTTGTTGAGTCGGCGTTTTTCATTTTCGGCCATATCTTGGAAACGGTGCGTCATAGAGCGAAACGGAGGTTATTTTTGAACTCGTGACAAACATGTCTTACGGGTATGTTGGGTGAACTTGGTCGTGGGCCAATTTATTTTTTGCTGAGTTGGCGTTTTTCATTTTCGACCAAAATTGTCCGGTAACCTATCTTAGCCTTTGGGCTAATTTTTTTACATTGCGTGTGATTCAATCATGATTCAATCATCACAAAAACGTCATCGCTCATTACAAATGATCAGGAACTGGGTTTTCACGTCGAAAAATATTAACTGTTATATTGTCTCAAATTAAACAGGGTCTCCAAAAGTACTCTGAAACCATATATTCTAGAAGTGGTATAAACCAAATGTGGATATTAAAAAAATCCAAATCTTTATTGGAATATCTACATGCTCACACACTTTCAAAAGTAACGTCTATCAAAACATTCGATTTTTCCACTTTATACACAACTATACCTCATTCTGAACTGAAGTCTCAGCTTAAAAAAACTCATCAATACTTCATTTTTCTCCAAAAAGGGACAACGTCGGTACCACTATACTGTAGTTAAATATAATACCGCTTATTAGGGCATTTCGGCACGAAATGTCCTTATGGTTTTGTCAGAATTTTTTATTTTATTATTTTTTTTCACTTTTCGGTTTCCGGACGATAACTTAAGAACGTCTTGACGAATCTTCGAGAAATTTTCACCAGTTATCACATATATTACATAGATGAATCCTATTGTTTTGGAGCCGGCTCCGAGGTCCGGTTAGTCCGTGAGGATGAATTTTGTGTCAAATGGTTTCCGGATGATAACTCAAAAAGTACTTCTGCTACCATTCTAGACAAACATGTCTTACGGGTATGTTGGGTGAACTTGGTCGTGGGCCAATTTATTTTTTGCTGAGTCGGCATTTTTCATTTTCGGACTCGTCACACTAGACAAACTTGTCTTAGGGGTATGTTGGGTGAACTTGGCCCTGCGTCATAGAGATAATTGGACGTTATTTCCGTACTTGTCACACTAGACAAACTTGTCTTAGGGGTATATTGGGTGAACTTGGCCCTAGTCCAAATTTTATTTGCTGAGTCGGCGTTCTTCATTTTTGGCCTTATCTCGGAAACGGTGTGTTGTAGAGCAAAACGGACGTTATTTTCAGACTCGTGACACTGGACAAACATGTCTTAGGGGTATGTTGGGTGAACTTGGCCCTGGGCCAAATTTTTTGTTGTTGAGTCGGCGTTTTTCATTTTCGGCCATATCTTGGAAACGGTGCGTCGTAGAGCGAAACGGAGGTTATTTTCGAACTCGTGACGAACATGTCTTACGGGTATGTTGGGTGAACTTGGTCGTGGGCCAATTTACTTTTTGCTGAGTCGGCGTTTTTCATTTTCGACCGTATCTCGGAAACAGTGCGTCGTAAAGCGAAACCAAACGGTGTGCCGTAGAGCGAAACCGATGTTGTTTGCGGACACTAGGCAAACATGTCTTAGGTGTATCTTGGGTGAACTTGGCCCTGGGCCAAATTTTTTTTTGCTGAGATTGAGATTTTGTTACAGATTGAATAAAGTATTGAGATGGTCGTGTTCGATTCAAACAACGCTTAAAGGATTTCAAGTTCCACCCCGTGTTTAGTATTTTTTTTTACTCCGCTGTCTTTCTGTGTAAAGACGATGTTGAGGTCTTGCTACAGATACACTGTGCAGAACGACACGATACAGAGATTTTCTGTATACTTGAGTGGTTTGTGTGTATTTATTCACTACCTTGTATAGATTTCTGTCGCATGTACATGGTACAAGTATTCAATAGATCACCAATACAGTAAAGTGTATTCCATTGTTTTTCGTTATTTCGCTCCAAGGAGAATGTCAAGCATGAAACATTTCCTACTGTAAAAAGACTAACATACGCGACTATTAAATTTGGCTGTTGTGACCCTCATATTATATGATGAAGATTTATTTCGGTGGTTCCAGAATCTACGGAAGCCCATAGGTGACATGCGCGTAAAAATTTTCCATGTCTTTTCTAGCAAAAAGCTAGCACGTTTGAACGTGGAAGCATTTAACACTATCACGTTCGGACGTGGAAACAGTTAAGGCTATTGCGTTCACACGTGGAAAGTCCGAAGTTACCACGTTCACACGTGGAAGCATTTAACGCTTCCAAGTTCGCACGTGGAAACTTCAGGAGCTACCACGTTCGCACGTGCAAAGATTTGGGTGTGGTAGTATCAAATGCTTTCACGTGTGAACGTGGTAGCTTTGAAATTTTCTACGTGTGAACGTGGAAATCTACATCTTTCTACGTTCGAACGTGATAAGTTTTAAAGTTTCTATGTGCGAACGTGAAAGCATATAATGTTTCCACGTGTGAACGTGGTAGCTTTGAAACTTTCCACGTGTGAACGTGGAAACCTACATCTTTCTACATTCGAACGTGATAGGTTTTAAAGTTTCTACGTGCGAACGTGAAAGCATATAATGTTTCCACGTGTGAACGTGGTAGCTTTGGACTTTCTACGTGTGAACGTGGAAGCCTAAAACCTTTCTAAGTGCGAATGTGATAAGTATTAAAGTTACCACGTGTGAACGTGATAGCGCTAAATGCTTCCACGTGCGAACGTGGTAGTTTTGAACTTTCTACGTTCGAACGTGCAAGGTTTTTAATAGAAAAAAACACCAAATTTTTTTCCCGCACCTGTCACCTATGGGCTTCCATAAGAATCACATATTTTATGTGAATCCCTTGAAAGCGAAATGACCATCGCCTCAATTGTTGGGGTCGGCCTAATACAGGTTTGTCCACAGAACAAAGAACATGCTTCAGAGTTGTTTTTCATACCTGGGACATGCTGCTATTCAAAGACCAACAGAAAACACGTGAGCTGGAGAAAAAATCACATTTGCCAGCTTTGATCATCCTGCGGGTTTTTGTGTCACTGTCAGTTTCGTTGTCTCCAAAGTAGTACAGGAAACTATCTTCAAACGTGACAAAAGACGTGGTCTAACTATATGGTTTAGATGCAAAAAACAAATATGTAGTCTGCAACCCTAGAGGTAATTACGTTCTCCACTCTTTTGATACCCGTGTCATAAACATCAAGCACTCTACGCACCATTCCCTGTAGGTTGCATTGCTCGACTCATTTAATTCTGGTGAAGTTGTATCACGTACTAACAATGCATTATGTACATCTCACCAGAGTTTCATACTTAGACATTGCTAATGATCGTGTTTATTTACAAAATGTTTGACCATCATTGTGTAATTCCTAGCATGGGGTTGACTTTCCGCAAAATTAATGCAAAAATAATAATTTTCATATTATGTACCTATACCATGTATCGCAGGTCCATCCACCATTCTAGCTAATCTATATGATAAACTATCATAGTTTTCATATGCCGAAACTGGAGCATCATGTACAATTGGTCACATGCACCGGTCAGTCGTAATTTGGTTGTGCATCTGTACTTCATCTTCCCATGTTCATTTTTAGGAACCTATTGGCATGGCGTTGTGTCCGGCGTCCGTCCGTCCGTCCGTCGTCTGTCGTCCGGTCACATTATTATCTTTGAAGTTTACGGTCCAATCTTTCTGAAATTTTGCACAAATATAGCTAAAAATATTCCCAGGAAAGGCTTTTTTTCGTTCTTTGATTTTCGCATTTTCCTCAAAATGGCGGCCATTTTTGTTGAAAAGTGCCCAATTTTGGACTTTGACGGCCATTGTCTCAAAAGCTGTTCAGACAGTTTTGAGATTTTTATTTCAAAAGATTCCCCTTAGGAACCCCTGTGATGTGTATATGTTTGGTTGCCCTTGAATCGCCGGTCTCCGTGGGGCGGCCATTTTGAATTTTTGACGAGTCGGCGAAAAACAAATTTTTTCGCCCCAAATCGCATTACTATCCATTTTGGGCCATTTCTAGGCAAAAAAATTTTTTCACCCTTTGAAAAAAATTTTTGACTTAGAAAATTTTTGGCAATTTTTTCCTTCATAATGGGAGCTGCCATAACTGTACTCATAGAACGCCTGAAGATAGAGCTTAGAAATTGGCATTTTCAAATGGGAAGTCATATATGGCGACTTATGTGGTGACCTTGAATTTGACCTTGGATGACCTTGAAAGGTCAAAACAGCCACTTTTGGGTCGAAAAATGCCCAAATTTGCAGCTTGTCTGTCTTTTCTCGAAAACTGTTCAGACAGTTTTGAGATTTTTGTTTCAAAAGATTCCCCTAATATGGACCTCTGTGATGTGTATAAGTTTGGTTGCCCTTGAATCGCCGGTCTGCGTGTGGCGGCCATTTTGAATTTTTGACGAGTCGGCGAAAAAAAATTTTTTCACCCCAAATCGCATTACTATCCATTTTGGGCCATTTTCCAGGGGAAAAAAAATTTCACCCTTTGAAAAAATTTTTTGACTTAAAAAATTTTTGGCAATTTTTTCCTTCATAATGAGAGCTGCCAGAACTGTACTCATAGAACGCCTGAAGATAGAGCTTAGAAATTGGCACTTTCAATTGGAAAGTCATATATGGCGACTTGTGTGGTGACCTTGAATTTGACCTTGGATGACCTTAAAAGTTCAAAAGAGCCAATTGTGTTTCAAAAAAATGCCCAGATTTGCTTCTATAGATGAAATGCTTGCAGATAAGGCTTATGTTTGCATTATGAACATATAGGAAGATATATATGGCACAACTAATGATGACCTTGAACTTGACCTCAGATGACCTTGAGTGCCAAGTGTCTGACTGAGAATGTGTACATTGGCCTGAGCGGCCTATACACTTGCACCCAGACGTATCTTTGTATTATGAACATATGGAAAATCAAATACCGCACCCGTACATGTAATGGTGACATTGAAGTTCACATGGATGACCTTGATTGGTAAATCTCATTTTCATAATGTTTACACTGATAACCTTGATTGATAAATCTCAAGGTCTGTTACTTTCCATTATCCAAACCAAAATTGTCCGGTAACCTATCTTAGCCTTTGGGCTAATTTTTTTACATTGCGTGTGATTCAATCATGATTCAATCATCACAAAAACGTCATCGCTCATTACAAATGATCAGGAACTGGGTTTTCACGTCGAGAAATATTAACTGTTATATTGTCTCAAATTAAACAGGGTCTCCAAAAGTACTCTGAAACCATATATTCTAGAAGTGGTATAAACCAAATGTGGATATTAAAAAAATCCAAATCTTTATTGGAATATCTACATGCTCACACACTTTCAAAAGTAACGTCTATCAAAACATTCGATTTTTCCACTTTATACACAACTATACCTCATTCTGAACTGAAGTCTCAGCTTAAAAAAACTCATCAATACTTCATTTTTCTCCAAAAAGGGACAACGTCGGTACCACTATATTGTAGTTAAATATAATACCGCTTATTAGGGCATTTCGGCACGAAATGTCCTTATGGTTTTGTCAGAATTTTTTATTTTATTATTTTTTTTCACTTTTCGGTTTCCGGACGATAACTTAAGAACGCCTTGACGAATCTTCGAGAATTTTTCACCAGTTATCACATATATTATATAGATGAATCCTATTGTTTTGGAGCCGGCTCCGAGGTCCGGATAGTCCGTGAGGATGAATTTTGTGTCAAATGGTTTCCGGATGATAACTCAAAAAGTACTTCTGCTACCATTCTAGACAAACATGTCTTACGGGTATGTTGGGTGAACTTGGTCGTGGGCCAATTTATTTTTTGCTGAGTCGGCATTTTTCATTTTCGGACTCGTCATACTAGACAAACTTGTCTTAGGGGTATGTTGGGTGAACTTGGCCCTGCGTCATAGAGATAAACGGACGTTATTTCCGTACTTGTCACACTAGACAAACTTGTCTTAGGGGTATATTGGGTGAACTTGGCCCTAGTCCAAATTTTATTTGCTGAGTCGGCGTTCTTCATTTTTGGCCTTATCTCGGAAACGGTGTGTTGTAGAGCAAAACGGACGTTATTTTTAGACTCGTGACACTAGACAAACATGTCTTAGGGGTATGTTGGGTGAACTTGGCCCTGGGCCAAATTTTTTGTTGTTGAGTCGGCGTTTTTCATTTTCGGCCATATCTTGGAAACGGTGCGTCCTAGAGCGAAACGGAGGTTATTTTCGAACTCGTGACAAACATGTCTTACGGGTATGTTGGGTGAACTTGGTCGTGGGCCAATTTATTTTTTGCTGAGTCGGCGTTTTTCATTTTCGACCGTATCTCGGAAACGGTGCATCGTAAAGCGAAACCAAACGGTGCGCCGTAGAGCGAAACCGATGTTGTTTGCGGACTTGTGACACTAGGCAAACATGTCTTAGGTGTATCTTGGGTGAACTTGGCCCTGGGCCAAATTTTTTTTGCTGAGTCGGCGTTTTTCATTTTCGGCCATTTCTTGGAAACGGTGCGTCATAGAGTGAAACCGACGTTATTTTCGGACTTGTGACACTAGGCAAACATGTCTTAGGGGTATGTTGGGTGAACTTGGCCCTGGGCCAAATTTTTTGTTGCTGAGTCGGCATTTTTCATTTTGGGCCATATCTCGGAAACGGTGCGTCGTAGACCAAAACGGAGGTTATTTTCGAACGCATGACACTAGATAAACATGTCTTAGGGTATTTTGGGTGAACTTGGTCCTGGGCCAAATTTTTTTATGCTGAGTCGGCGTTTTTGATTTCCGGCCATATCTCGGAAACAGTGCATCGTAGAGCGAAACGGAGGTTATTTTTGGACTCGTTGTACTAGACAAACATGTCTTAGAGTATGTTGGGTTAATTTTTTTTCTGCTCAGTCGGCGTTTTTCATTTTCGGCCATATCTCGTTTTTTTTTTTCATTTTTATCTCAGAAACCGTCGTCTTAGAGTGAAATGGATGCATCTACATAATCATTTCGGTTGCAGAGTTGTCAGTAATTTACAGTTCACCTGTGATTGAGTTGTGTATTGAAATGCTCCAAGGCCTCTAGGCCTTTACGTCTAGTTTTGTTAAAGGCGACTCTGATGCTTTGTACAAATATACTGAAATAGAAGTGGTAAATATGGTTAATTTTGTGATTGATAATATTTTTGTGGAATTTGGTAGTCGAAAATTTCAACAAACTATTGGTATTCTCATGGATACAAACTGTGCACCATAATTGGCAGACCTGTTTTTTAGCTCATCGGCTGTAAGCCGTAGAGCTATTGGGATATATTGACACGGTGTCTGTCGTGTCTGTCCCATGTTTTCCTGACCCAAATCTTTCAGAATCTTCTCCGCCAAAAGTGCTATTGCTATTGTACCCAAACTTGGCATACTGTTCGCTTATTGGGTGCTCTCCAAAGTTAAGTATGCTTAGGTGAAAATTCCAAAAGTTTTCTGGAGAAATTTAACGATTAAACATTAATTTTACTATCCAGTGCTCTTGTTTATACATACGGGTTGTGGGTGGAAGGTTAGCGCATGCGCAGAGGGGATATTTCAATTGCAAATGGCGAATGTTTGTTTACCTTCGAACTTCCACCAAGAAACACGATTTATCGGGTCATGACAGTTCTGACAGAAGCGGATACCTGTGTTTTGTGTGAAGCATTTGTTATTACGTTTTAAATTCCACTGTAGTCCGTATGTCAAAGCATAAATATATTTGTTTTGCAGTGTTTAAGGGACGTACGGCCGGAAAATTTCCGATGTTGGCTAATTTATTTCCGTCAAACTTTCCGAATCTTCCCGACCAACGACGATTTAGCCTATCCATAAACAAATCGTGAGGTATTGTAATCTTATTGGTGGATAGCCAATCAGTGGAGAACCTAACCTTCGGCTATCGACGAAAATTTCCTAATATGGATCAACAGAATATGGCCGACTAAGTTGTCGAAAAGAACCACGAACTGATGAAGACAGAATCAGATAATACCGGACAAAATTCATGTGTTAGTTCAATGACAGCCGTTGCATAAACTTTCGTGAATAAATCGGTTTACACTAATTAGTAAACTTGGGAAATTTTATGGAGCGCCTAAGGCGAAATTCAAGTCTCATTGAAAATCATAACGTTCTCATCGTAACTTCGTATCTGTCATCCAAGAACTGTTGACTATTGTGCTTCATTCCTTTTCGCCTCACATTTTCTAAGTTATTGAATGAACAAAACAAAAACAGGTTGTGATCTGCACACACTTTGCCATGGAAAAGTACCAAGACACCGTATTGTAGCCTAAATAATTCATGAACATTAATACCTACTGTATCGGTCAGTACACTCAGTATGGTCAGTGTGGTCATTTTCCGTTTGCATTATGATATGTGTGGTGATCTATCGATGTGGGAATGAAATAATTCATGTGTTTATCTGTTTACATATTGGTTTGCAAATGTCCGACTTGGATGGTCTATATTACGGTATGTTTCATATGTTTTTAGTTATGAATAATTATTGCAAGCATAGAATATTGATACAGATTGCAAGTATAGCAATCCTGGAACCTTATTTGCATGTAATTTAGCCCGCCACAATTCATATATCTGTGTAGTTTTAGGTTGAAGCGTAGGCCTGTCACACAACAGATTTCCATGTGCGTTTGATTCAGTGTGTACAGCCATTGTATTAGCTGTAGGCTATGTCATTATGCAACCGTTAAGTCACAGTCTTGCCCAGGCACAGTTAGTCCGGAATAGTTAGGTTAGGTCATTGACACGTATAATTGACAAGCCATGTGTTATCAATTTAGTGTGATTTCGTACTTTTGTATTCACCAAAATCGTATATCAATATTTTCGTGCATATTCTTAGTAGTGTGTATTTTCTGTATTTTCAGTCAATCATCACTCAAGATCTGTCAATAAATGATTGTGCGTGCCAGCCGAGTCGCTTTTATGATTGCAAACCAATACACCTACCATTAAAGTATGTGAAATAACACATAGTAAATAATTAATGAAATTTTGTAATTGAAGTAACAATAAAATACACAGGAGGGAGAGCACACTTTTATACTGATGTTCATCACTGGAATTTTATGTATATTGGCACGAGGAAATATTATAATACATAAAGTACACAGAACACCACAGTTATTCCAATAAAGGTCCTTAATTTGTAACACACTGGTGGCAAGACAAGTGGGGTGTTAAGAGGTACTGTAAATGGGTAAGTTTCGCGGGGGATCAAGTTTCGCGGATTTGGGTGTGAGACAGTTTCACGGGGAAAATGTTGGATCACCTTGATGTTTCAATATTGAGGTATAAATATAGTATGAATATTAATTGGGAAGTCACATAATATATGCATGGTGCATCCTGGTGCATCCTTCAAAAAATGTGTAACCTGGTGCATCCTTCAAAAAATGTGTAAATATAAGTGTTTTTTTGGTAGAAAATCTTGAAAGCTGGATAGATATGGGGAATCATATTGCAAATCGTTTGGAAGATGGTCAAGCTTAAGTCCACATTGAATGTGTGAAATGATTCATAGCGACACAACTTGAGGACAGAGCTTAGTATTGTATGATGAACATATGCTCATGTACATGATAATGAGGTCTATGCACCACATACACCTATCTATATCAGTTTGATGAAATATTCTGGTCGCCTGCCGATGAGCTACAGGGCCCTTGGCCCTATGTTATACTCATAAGAATCAGATTTTATCCAACATTTACGACGAGGAGGTTCTAATAAACTAAAATGTAATTTTACTTTCACTTTCCGATAAATAGACGATGTATCGCTAAATAATCTCAAGTTTGGTGATTATTTGGATGTCATATATCCTAAGGAATTTGAAATTAAGGATTCTACAGACTCCGCTAGTTTTTCCAACTATCTAGGTTGGAGATTGATAATTATTCTCATCTGTCAACTAGATTATATGACAAACGTGATGATTTCAATTTTTCCATAGTCAATTTCGTTTTTTAAGCAGCAACATTCCTATGTCACTAGCATATGGTGTGTTTGTTTCTCAACTTATACACTATTCCAGAGCTAGTTGCAAATATGAGGACTTTGTTTATCGAAGTGTCCAGCTAGTCTCTAAACTGCTGCGACAAGGATACGTTTTACCAAGACTTATAGCTGCCTTTAAGAAATTCTTTGGACGTCATCATGATCTGGTTGATAAATACACCAAATCCATGTCTGCCATGCAACTAGATCTATTTTCATGTTATTTTGAGGAATTGGAAAGTCATATATGGCGACTTGTGTGGTGACCTTGAATTTGACCTTGGATGACCTTAAAAGGTCAAAACAGCCAATTGTGTTTCAAAAAAATGCCCAGATTTGCTTCTATAGATGAAATGCTTGCAGATAAGGCTTATGTTTGCATTATGAACATATAGGAAGATATCTATGGCACAACTAATGATGACCTTGAACTTGACCTCAGATGACCTTGAGTGCCAAATGTCTGACTGAGAATGTGTACATTGGCCTGAGCGGCCTATACACTTGCACCCAGACGTATCTTTGTATTATGAACATATGGAAAATCAAATACCGCACCCGTACATGTAATGGTGACATTGAAGTTCACATGGATGGCCTTGATTGGTAAATCTCATGTTCATAATGTTCACACTGATAACCTTGATTGATAAATCTCAAGGTCTGTTACTTTCCATTATCCAAACCAAAATTGTCCGGTAACCTATCTTAGCCTTTGGGCTAATTTTTTTTACATTGCGTGTGATTCAATCATGATTCAATCATCACAAAAACGTCATCGCTCATTACAAATGATCAGGAACTGGGTTTTCACGTCGAGAAATATTAACTGTTATATTGTCTCAAATTAAACAGGGTCTCCAAAAGTACTCTGAAACCATATATTCTAGAAGTGGTATAAACCAAATGTGGATATTAAAAAAATCCAAATCTTTATTGGAATATCTACATGCTCACACATTTTCAAAAGTAACGTCTATCAAAACATTCGATTTTTCCACTTTATACACAACTATACCTCATTCTGAACTGAAGTCTCAGCTTAAAAAAAAATCATCAATACTTCATTTTTCTCCAAAAAGGGACAACGTCGGTACCACTATATTGTAGTTAAATATAATACCGCTTATTAGGGCATTTCGGCACGAAATGTCCTTATGGTTTTGTCAGAATTTTTTATTTTATTATTTTTTTTCACTTTTCGGTTTCCGGACGATAACTTAAGAACGCCTTGACGAATCTTCGAGAATTTTTCACCAGTTATCACATATATTACATAGATGAATCCTATTGTTTTGGAGCCGGCTCCGAGGTCCGGATAGTCCGTGAGGATGAATTTTGTGTCAAATGGTTTCCGGATGATAACTCAAAAAGTACTTCTGCTACCATTTTAGACAAACATGTCTTACGGGTATGTTGGGTGAACTTGGTCGTGGGCCAATTTATTTTTTGCTGAGTCGGCATTTTTCATTTTCGGACTCGTCACACTAGACAAACTTGTCTTAGGGGTATGTTGGGTGAACTTGGCCCTGCGTCATAGAGATAAACGGACGTTATTTCCGTACTTGTCACACTAGACAAACTTGTCTTAGGGGTATATTGGGTGAACTTGGCCCTAGTCCAAATTTTATTTGCTGAGTCGGCATTCTTCATTTTTGGCCTTATCTCGGAAACGGTGTGTTGTAGAGCAAAACGGACGTTATTTTCAGACTCGTGACACTAGACAAACATGTCTTAGGGGTATGTTGGGTGAACTTGGCCCTGGGCCAAATTTTTTGATGTTGAGTCGGCGTTTTTCATTTTCGGCCATATCTTGGAAACGGTGCGTCGTAGAGCGAAACGGAGGTTATTTTCGAACTCGTGACGAACATGTCTTACGGGTATGTTGGGTGAACTTGGTCGTGGGCCAATTTATTTTTTGCTGAGTCGGCGTTTTTCATTTTCGACCGTATCTCGGAAACGGTGCATCGTAAAGCGAAACCAAACGGTGCGCCGTAGAGCGAAACCGATGTTGTTTGCGGACTTGTGACACTAGGCAAACATGTCTTAGGTGTATCTTGGGTGAACTTGGCCCTGGGCCAAATTTTTTTTGCTGAGTCGGCGTTTTTCATTTTCGGCCATATCTTGGAAACGGTGCGTCATAGAGTGAAACCGACGTTATTTTCGGACTTGTGACACTAGGCAAACATGTCTTAGGGGTATGTTGGGTGAACTTGGCCCTGGGCCAAATTTTTTGTTGCTGAGTCGGCATTTTTCATTTTGGGCCATATCTCGGAAACGGTGCGTCTTAGACCGAAACGGAGGTTATTTTCGAACGCATGACACTAGATAAACATGTCTTAGGGTATTTTGGGTGAACTTGGTCCTGGGCCAAATTTTTTTATGCTGAGTCGGCGTTTTTGATTTCCGGCCATATCTCGGAAACAGTGCATCGTAGAGCGAAACGGAGGTTATTTTTGGACTCGTTGTACTAGACAAACATGTCTTAGAGTATGTTGGGTTAATTTTTTTTCTGCTCAGTCGGCGTTTTTCATTTTCGGCCATATCTCGTTTTTTTTTTTTCATTTTTATCTCAGAAACCGTCGTCTTAGAGTGAAATGGATGCATCTACATAATCATTTCGGTTGCAGAGTTGTCAGTAATTTACAGTTCACCTGTGATTGAGTTGTGTATTGAAATGCTCCAAGGCCTCTAGGCCTTTATGTCTAGTTTTGTTAAAGGCGACTCTGATGCTATGTACAAATATACTGAAATAGAAGTGGTAAATATGGTTAATTTTGTGATTGATAATATTTTTGTGGAATTTGGTAGTCGAAAATTTCAACAAACTATTGGTATTCTCATGGATACAAACTGTGCACCATAATTGGCAGACCTGTTTTTTAGCTCATCGGCTGTAAGCCGTAGAGCTATTGGGATATATTGACACGGTGTCTGTCGTGTCTGTCCCATGTTTTCCTGACCCAAATCTTTCAGAATCTTCTCCGCCAAAAGTGCTATTGCTATTGTACCCAAACTTGGCATACTGTTCGCTTATTGGGTGCTCTCCAAAGTTAAGTATGCTTAGGTGAAAATTCCAAAAGTTTTCTGGAGAAATTTAACGATTAAACATTAATTTTACTATACATGTGCTCTTGTTTATACATACGGGTTGTGGGTGGAAGGTTAGCGCATGCGCAGAGGGGACATTTCAATTGCAAATGGCGAATGTTTGTTTACCTTCGAACTTCCACCAAGAAACACGATTTATCGGGTCATGACAGTTCTGACAGAAGCGGATACCTGTGTTTTGTGTGAATCATTTGTTATTACGTTTTAAATTCCACTGTAGTCCGTATGTCAAAGCATAAATATATTTGTTTTGCAGTGTTTAAGGGAAGTACGGCCGGAAAATTTCCGATGTTGGCTAATTTATTTCCGTCAAACTTTCCGAATCTTTCCGACCAACGACGATTTAGCCTATCCATAAACAAATCGTGAGGTATTGTAATCTTATTGGTGGATAGCCAATCAGTGGAGAACCTAACCTTCGGCTATCGACGAAAATTTCCTAATATGGATCAACAGAATATGGCCGACTAAGTTGTCGAAAAGAACCACGAACTGATGAAGACAGAATCAGATAATACCGGACAAAATTCATGTGTTATTTCAATGACAGCCGTTGCATAAACTTTCGTGAATAAATCGGTTTACACTAATTAGTAAACTTGGGAAATTTTATGGAGCGCCTAAGGCGAAATTCAAGTCTCATTGAAAATCATAACGTTCTCATCGTAACTTCGTATCTGTCATCCAAGAACTGTTGACTATTGTGCTTCATTCCTTTTCGCCTCACATTTTCTAAGTTATTGAATGAACAAAACAAAAACAGGTGTGATCTGCACACACTTTGCCATGGAAAAGTACCAAGACACCGTATTGTAGCCTAAATAATTCATGAACATTAATACCTACTGTATCGGTCAGTACACTCAGTATGGTCAGTGTGGTCATTTTCCGTTTGCATTATGATATGTGTGGTGATCTATCGATGTGGGAATGAAATAATTCATGTGTTTATCTGCTTACATATTGGTTTGCAAATGTCCGACTTGGATGGTCTATATTACGGTATGTTTCATATGTTTTTAGTTATGAATAATTATTGCAAGCATAGAATATTGATACAGATTGCAAGGATAGCAATCCTGAAACCTTATTTGCATGTAATTTAGCCCGCCACAATTCATATATCTGTGTAGTTTTAGGTTGAAGCGTAGGCCTGTCACACAACAGATTTCCATGTGCGTTTGATTCAGTGTGTACAGCCATTGTATTAGCTGTAGGCTATGTCATTATGCAACCGTTAAGTCACAGTCTTGCCCAGGCACAGTTAGTCCGGAATAGTTAGGTTAGGTCATTGACACGTATAATTGACAAGCCATGTGTTATCAATTTAGTGTGATTTCGTACTTTTGTATTCACCAAAATCGTATATCAATATTTTCGTGCATATTCTTAGTAGTGTGTATTTTCTGTATTTTCAGTCAATCATCACTCAAGATCTGTCAATAAATGATTGTGCGTGCCAGCCGAGTCGCTTTTATGATTGCAAACCAATACACCTACCATTAAAGTATGTGAAATAACACATAGTAAATAATTAATGAAATTTTGTAATTGAAGTAACAATAAAATACACAGGAGGGAGAGCACACTTTTATACTGATGTTCATCACTGGAATTTTATGTATATTGGCACGAGGAAATATTATAATACATAAAGTACACAGAACACCACAGTTATTCCAATAAAGATCCTTAATTTGTAACACACTGGTGGCAAGACAAGTGGGGTGTTGAGAGGTACTATAAATGGGTAAGTTTCGCGGGGGATCAAGTTTCGCGGATTTGGGTGTGAGACAGTTTCACGGGGAAGATGTTGGATCACCTTGATGTTTCAATATTGAGGTATAAATATAGTATGAATATTAATTGGGAAGTCACATAATATATGCATGGTGCATCCTGGTGCATCCTTCAAAAAATGTGTAAATATAAGTGTTTTTTTTGTAGAAAATCTTGAAAGCTGGATAGATATGGGGAATCATATTGCAAATCGTTTGGAAGCTGGTCAAGGTTAAGTCCACATTGAATGTGTGAAATGATTCATAGCGACACAACTTGAGGACAGAGCTTAGTATTGTATGATGAACATATGCTCATGTACATGATAATGAGGTCTATGCACCACATACACCTATCTATATCAGTTTGATGAAATATTCTGGTCGCCTGCCGATGAGCTACAGGGCCCTTGGCCCTATGTTATACTCATAAGAATCAGATTTTATCCAACATTTACGACGAGGAGGTTCTAATAAACTAAAATGTAATTTTACTTTCACTTTCCGATAAATAGACGATGTATCGCTAAATAATCTCAAGTTTGGTGATTATTTGGATGTCATATATCCTAAGGAATTTGAAATTAAGGATTCTACAGACTCCGCTAGTTTTTCCAACTATCTAGGTTGGAGATTGATAATTATTCTCATCTGTCAACTAGATTATATGACAAACGTGATGATTTCAATTTTTCCATAGTCAATTTCGTTTTTTAAGCAGCAACATTCCTATGTCACTAGCATATGGTGTGTTTGTTTCTCAACTTATACGCTATTCCAGAGCTAGTTGCAAATATGAGGACTTTGTTTATCGAAGTGTCCAGCTAGTCTCTAAACTGCTTTGGACGTCATCATGATCTGGTTGATAAATACACCAAATCCATGTCTGCCATGCAACTAGATCTATTTTCATGTTATTTTGAGGAATTCATGACGGTTGCCACTAGTGAGGCAGGAAATGCTCACGCTTTCCGGAACACCTGATTTCAGGTCCTAATGGCCATTTTTGAGGGTTCATAAGTTTCCCTGTCATTTTTGTTTTCTCTCACTTCGTATGCCTGATATGACTTTCTGTCCCCGGACTATGAGATTGGATAACGGACCCTATTTTGTTTTCTCGAATACTTAGTGATATTAGCAGGAAAACTATTTTTTCCAAATCAGTTACATATATACCTGTGGTCTCAGAAAAATAGGTTGCAAAACAAACTATGCTTGATCAGATGGATAAATCAAGCATTTGACAGTACTAGCAGCCGCTTTTCTTTTGTTTTGTGCGCCACTCAGAGTTACCTCTGACTTGACCTATTTCACGCTCGATTGGCTAGAACATACACGAGTAAGCTGAAATCGCACTGCATCACGGGATACAAAGCACCGAGAATGGCGGTAATGTAGACAAACTCAATATATCTCCACCAGAAATTCGCAACGAAATCAATTAGAGAGGGGCGTCTGATTGGGCATACAAGTATGACCCACGCAAACAACACAATCGAGTTGAATACTTTATTGTTGGCTCTCACTGCCGGACCACAAACCTGACCATAAAATATAATAATATACAATATTTACAACGTTATATAGAATACAAGTTTACATACTACAAACTATTGCCAAACATAAATATACCTAAAGAAACTTTACACTATATTCACAAAATCACTTTTTATCATAACCAGACAGTTACGTCTATTGGAACTCAGTTGGCAACAAATCTACAAGACTTACCCCTGAGACTTCGCACCTGTCCCAAACTCCCGTCGCCCTGTCTCTCGTTCCACAGCCTGGAGATGCAAAGGCTTTACGCTACATTTGCATGCCAGAATAATGGATATAGGGACGAGATCTGCGATTATGCAGTTGCAGTTATGACTTATCAATGATAAGTATAGAACTGCCTGTTCATTTTACTAATTATCAATACTATCCTTAAATGTATTCATTTAATGTAGTTTAGAAAAATTATTCATGTGTTTGCCTACCTCACAGAAATAATCCAATACAAATATATCCAATTATGTGTGTAGATGTATCGTTGCATATGAATGACGCAGATCGATGTGAACTGGTAGGTAACAGCTTATCGAGTGAAAATTATGCATATACTTCGCGGGTTTTTGATCACGTGACCTATCGACGAACTACTTTTGAGGGAGGTCACTCTACACCCTAACTGTATGATGACTAGCACATTTCATCGGCCATATATGGTGGCGGCGGTGGGCCTCGTGTCCGCACGAGCTTATAAACGGTAAAACAACTTGCACACACATACCAATCATTAATTTATTCATTCCGTCATACATATAAAATTACTACATAGCAGTTTTATCGAAGCTCTCTTGTAAAAGCTTCCCAAGCTGTACAATCGCTCCTGAATACTCAGAATACGAGGTTCCTGATCTTGCAGCTTCCTCTTTGAGTATCGACTTCGGAAGGTTATAAGGATTCGAGTGTTTCCCAGCTGTTGATCGCCATTGCCAGCACGCTGTATGACAAGAAGCTCATCCTCACTGGAACTACTCGCACTTCCACTAGATGCCTCTGATGAAGGAACATCATCCTCAGCAGTCGCAAAGGGCACTAAGTCAATTCGATTGACCACCTTCACTTTACCGTCTGTAGCTCGACTTATCAAGATGGCACTGTTGTCCTCTCGCATCTGCCCAACTACAGTGTATGGAGTAGAGTTCCACACGTCCTGGATACTGTTTCTCCCTATGACCCGGTTCCGGGTAAACACTTGTGTTCCAACGGGTAAGTACGGATCCTTAGCTTTCTTATCATGTCTATGTTTCCGGGCATTGGCCTTCTCTGTTAGCTGCTGGTTAGCCCTCAATATCGCGTTTTGCATTCGATGCTGGTGCAACTGGACCCAAGTGTGTAGGTCCCCATTGGTACCTGTGGGAAATGACACTAAATTATCGATAGGTAATCGTGGGTCCCGTCCGAAGAATAGGTAGTATGGAGCAAACCCTGTGGACGAATGCGGTGTGCAGTTATATGAGAATACTAACTCCTGCAAATGATCATGCCATCGAGCTTTCTGTTCCACATTGAGTGTCCGAAGCAGGTTGTGTAGAGTCCTATTAAAGCGCTCAACCTGAGAATTTCCTTGTGGGTGATATGGACTTGTCCTGGATTTCTGTATGTTGTAGATTGAACAAAGCTCCTCGATAATCTTGTTCTCAAAAGAACGACCTCTGTCACTGTGGATACGTTCCGGGATACCTAACTTCTGTATCCACTCCCTCACAAATACCTTGGCCACTGTTTTTGCTGTCTGGTCCCTAGTTGCCACTGCTATGGTGTATTTAGTAAATACATCCGTGAAGACCAGTACATTTTCCAAACCGGATGATGACTTTTCCAACAGAGTGAAATCCATCGCGACTATTTCCAATGGTCGAGTAGCCATGACATGTGACATGGTTGATCTAAACTTTGGAGATGGTTCCTTGGACAACTGACACCGTACACATCGCTTACAGTATTCCGTTACATCTGTTGTCAATGACGGCCAATAGCACCGGCTTCGCACAAGCTGAAGGGTTCGCTCAATTCCTTGGTGTCCGGTGAAATCATGTAGCTGTTTCAAAACTACTGAACGAAGTGACAATGGTAGAATCAATACTTTACATGTTTCATTATCGATTGTCATCTGTCGAAATAAAAGGCCATCGTCGATGATGAGATGATTCCACTTGTTCAGCAATTTCCTGACCAGAATTGGTTCTTGTTTTATTTGATTCCTGTTCGGTCGTACACCTTTCGTCATGATGTCCATTATCCTTCCTATGCATGGATCATCGTGCTGCAATTGTTGCAGATCAGCCGACTGGAGGTCCGGAATTGAAGAAACTTTGATTTCTTGGATTTGAGCTTGCTGCCCTTCACCTCCATCCTGGGAGGAGATAACCTTGACGAGTTTGCACCTAAATCAGTTGCCTGACGAACTTCCTGCACCAGTGCCTGAAACTCAGAACATTTAGTGATTACTAAATCCTCTTCATCAGATTCATCGTCCCGGTCATCGCTCACTGGGTTACGGCTCAACGCATCTGCTGCAACATTACTGCGGCCAGAACGAAACTTTACTTCAAAGTTGTAGTCTGCTAAATCGGCTAATTTGCTGGCATCTGCAGCTGTTTGTTTGGCCTTCATGATGCGGCTTAGAGGATGACTGTCAGAATGGTGAAACGTGATCCATAGAGATATTCTCGGAACTTTTGGGTAACTGCCCAATGCAGAGCCGGAAATTCTAATTTCATGGAACTGTAACTGCGGCCGGACTTTTCATACTTTCGAAGACGACGACTGGCATATGCGATTACTACTCGACGTCCTTCCTGTTTTTGAGACAATATGGCACCAAAACCCTTCAAACTCGCATCTACCTCCAAGCAAAACTCTGTCTTGAAATCTGGAAACCCTAGGATGGGTGCTTGTATGAGTTTCTGCTTCAGAGTTTCGAACGCTTCTTGGCATGCATCTGTCCAATGTTTTGTGATGTCCACTTTAGTCTTTCTGGATTTCTTGCAATTGTTTATAGTCAGAAGATCTGTCAGTGGTGCTGCTATCTGGGCAAAACCTTTGACGTAGCGTCGAAAATACGATGTTAGACCTAGAAACTGCCGTACTTGCTTCTGTGTTGTTGGCCGCGGGTAGATTTCCACTGCTTTGATTTTGGTTGGATCAGTCTCAACCCCAGCTGCACTGACAGTGTGTCCTAAGAATGCAACCTTTTCCTTGGAGAAATGACACTTCTCTGGGCGAACTTTTAGACCAAACTCTCGCAGACGTTGGAAAACCATCTCCAGACGACTGATCATGCCTGAAATAGAAGAACTGAAAACGAGAATATCATCCAAATACACGATTACCCCTCTGCCATGAAAATCACCCAAGCATCTCCCCATTAGCCTAGAGAACGTCGCAGGGCTATTACACAACCCGAATGGGAGTCGAGTGAATTCGTATAGTGATCCCATGGCCCTGAACGCGGTTTTGTGCTGATCATCATCGTGCACTTTTATTTGGTGATATCCCTGGGTTAACTCCAACGATGAAAAGTATTTGGCACCTTTGAGCTGGTCAATGCACTCCTCAATTCGCGGTAACGGGAACGCGTCTTTGACTGTGTTGTTATTTAAATGCCGGTAGTCGACACACACTCTAATCTCTCCAGACTTTTTCTTGACTAACACCATCTGCGAGGCATAAGGACTGCTACTACATCTGATGATCCCAGCTTTCAACCAATCGGACAGCACTTTCTTCACCTCCGCTACTGCTTGTGGGGGAATACGACGATCGCGTTGTTTCACAGGTTCCGTCGTACCTGTGTTGATCCGATGTTGTTCTCTGTCTGTGAATCCAATGTCAGTCTTATCTTTCGAGAATAAATCGTTAAATCCATGGAACATTTGTCTGAGACGCCCATCCTCCTCCTTAGTTGTTCTTACATCTCCAATGTTCACGTTGAAGGACAGGTCTTTCCAGCCATCGCTTGAATGCAGGGCAGGCTTCTTTACGCTAGCAGTTACTTTTCCTTCCTGACACAGAATGTCCACTTCAGGAGCAACCACTTCACATTGGTAAATGTTTGCAATCTGTAATGGTTTGGATAAAGCAATATCTCTATTGGATAGATTCATCACACGGCATCTTACCCTTCCGCACCTGATTTTGTCCACTGAGGGATGCAGAAGTAATCCTTGTGGAAGACTTGCCTCCGCAGCATCGATCAAAACTGTGTGTTGCTCAATGGATTTCCGTGTGTTTCCCATGACAGTGACCTCAGTGTTTGCAGGAAAGAACAGGTTACCTCGACACGTCTTCACTTTCCCTAGGATATCTGTGTCTTTTGTTGAAAGGTGTACCTGTATTTTCTCTGAAAGTACAGTTTGTTCTCTACACTCCTTCAAGACCTCTTCCACATCTGGTGAGTACGTCTTACTGTGCATCTGTTGAATCACATTAGCGCCAATTACTCCTGGAACACTTCTCTTCCGCTCATATACAGAGATGTCGACCGGATCCTTCACAATCAGAATATATACATTATGCACAACTTGACCTTCAATACCTATGGACGATTGGAAGAGTCCAACTGTGTCGATGGGAAGTCCATTTGATCCTGTTAGTCGAATCCAATTACTGTCCCACATTTCATCTAATTTGAAGTATTTGTTGAAAAAGCTCTCCACAATGGTTGTCACTTGAGACACTTCAGGTTAATGCCTCCGATAGTTGTCTCCACCACTGGACACTGTCCAATGACCTTGTGCCTCTCACTTCTGGGCAAAGGTATCAACTCTTCATCTACTGCCTCAACAGGCTGCTCGGAGTCCTGCATGACTCCACTCAAGGTGGACTCCTTTACCTCGAGTGGTGAGAGTTTGATGACCTGATACTGGATTGATTTCTTCGGTCTCTTCTTCGCTGAATACAGTTTCGCTCGACATGGTTTGGCTGCTCGCAGTAGAAGCATATGATCGGTTCTCCATTCGGCTTGGGTTGGTCGGCATTTGTGGTCTGTTGTGGCTGTGACGCTTGTGGATTTGTGTCATCCCTCAGAGCAGATAGCTTGCCAGACCTATCCTGACCTTGATAGCGATCGCGACCGCGGCTCCTACCTCGATAACCATGCCTTCCTCGGCTTCTACCTCTCTGATGAAATTGTTGACTCTGTAAAGCGTCTGTGAGTTGCTGGATCTGAGTCTGCTGCTCCTGTAGTAAATTCATGAACTGACTCATCTGTGGTGTTTCTTGTGATGATGCTGCTTCCATGATCGCTTCGGTATCTGGTTGTCTACCTTTCTTGCACCAATCAACTGCTTCATCTCTGAGTTCAAAGAACTTGAGACTCTTACGCTCTTTGTTCAGGCGATCGAGTTCACGTCGAAGTGAAATATCATGCACTCCATCTGCGAACCTCTCTTTGAGTTTGGTATCAGAGATCCTAGCCGAATCCGGTTGTAGTTTTTCCATGTCCAGGAGGATTTCCATCAGAGCAAGGGAATAATCTTGAAGAGACTCCTCCGGTTCCTGATCCCTGGAATAGAAGTTTTTCTCAAGCCGGCTCCATGTGTCTTTTAGGCCGTAAACATCTTGCAGAATGTCAAAGATTTCTCGTGATGTGGCTTTGGCGCGTGTCATACGAAATTTCACTTCTGTGCGGGGTTTCTTGTCCAGGAAATTCAAGATCATATCCACTTTCTCCCTCTCATCTTTTAATCGCTCTGTGTATCTGGATGCAGTTTCTATCCAGTCACTTACATCATCACCTTCCTTGAACTTTTTCAGAGTCTTTTCCAACTTTGCTTGGTAGACAACGGAGGATGTACTAGCTTTGGCTTCATCTTCCAATTTTTTGCATCTATCTTCTGTTGTTTTCAGGGTAGTTTCCAGCTTTTGTACCAACTCAGTCAGTTGGTCCATGGTGCAAGGTTCTCAAGTAGATGGCGGAGAAAAACAATAACAACAACCAAACACACAAATATGGACAGAAATCTTTTCACTCAGTACACAATCATTCACTGTGTAAGCGTATGTATCATTGTGTGAACAGGAAATGTATATGTTGTATTAATGTATGAGAAATTAAAGAAAGTTAATGATATGTGTTCGGGTTGTGATTTGATGACCTAGTGTTCTATTCAAATGAAATGTAAATTTTTAATTTATTCACCTAATGTAATTAATTCGAACTAATAATACAAATATATCCAATTATGTGTGTAGATGTATCGTTGCATATGAATGACGCAGATCGATGTGAACTGGTAGGTAACAGCTTATCGAGTGAAAATTATGCATATACTTCGCGGGTTTTTGATCACGTGACCTATCGACGAACTACTTTTGAGGGAGGTCACTCTACACCCTAACTGTATGATGACTAGCACATTTCATCGGCCATATAAGTGCAGATATATAGCTGTTAAGTTTTCTCCGTTCGATCAGAAAGATATGGAAAAATCCATAACTTGCTGACAATATCACTTTAATACTGGGTATTGATTCAACGTCTATAGGTCTTGTTTGTACGAATATTCAAGTCAATGCTCTAAATTGATTTGTAATACGCACGATGGTGTCGTTCTAACACTCCAAACCGCACAAGCTTACAGACGTGTGCAACTTTTATACCAAGATGGCAGAAGGTTTGTATCTTCAATTGTTTCAGGCTTCTTCAAGAGAATTACCTTTATTACAAATTATTACATCAAAGAAGCACATGTCGGTGTTCAGTACAAAGCGGTCATGACGTTGTTTTTTTAATTTCCGCTGTTTTTTGCAAGTATATATACCCTACCGTTTGTTGCCTATAATCCTAGCGATACTGCGGCTATAAATAGATATAATTTGTGTTGAAATATGTGGCAGATAGCTATCCATTGAGGCACTAATGAACAGTATAAGTAACGGTGTGATAACTATACTGGCTCAAGATTGTACTTTCTCTTTGATCATCAATGACATCAATGATCAATACCACATTTTTCTTTTTTAAATTCGAATTTTTGAATATTCCTCATCGATAGGGTTATACGCGTTGATTGTCGGGGTTATAACTCCATCTGAGAGCAGTGACGTCCGGGTTATAAACAGTGTAAGATTATTCAATTTCAGATCAAATGATCTGCATAATGGAGTGCGAACATTTCGGTTACACATAATGCATAACTCAAAACACAGCCTGATCCTGATCTGTGAAATCAGCATCAGGATGTGCAAACACACACAGGGAATATTGAAGACAGTTCGTGTCCATCAACAAGGAGCTCGTCATGCTGCATAAACCCAAGATTCAAGTCGAGCCTCAAATAATCAAGATTCAAGCGCATCGTAACGCGAATACAAGTAGATAATATTATATCAAAAGGGGAAGTAAAGATGTCGTATTCTAATTGACAATTCTAGAGGTACGGTAATTATCCATTGTCTAACACAAAAGTTAGCTTGCATTCTTGTGTTCCTACCAGATCAAGTTATGGACGATTATGCACTTTCCCAGACGAATGAGTCATGAATACGAACTCTTTAATATGTGAGGCGGTGTTTGTTGTGTACACACTTAATTCATTTCAGGCTCGTAGGTTTTCTCGGGGAACTGTTGGAATGGAACAGCTGCGTTCTACACACGTTGCATGAATAATATATAGCACGCGCATGAAAAGAACATTGCAGGCACCTGTGTATTAGGGGTAAAAAATGCTGAAGTACATTAGGCTGTACATGTACACTGAAAACATTTAAATAATTGTGTGATTACATTTTTTTCTGAGAGACCGTGTTTTATGTTGATTATGTTCATCAGAGAATTACAATCCAAATCTTCAGTGAAGTTATTCTGCCACTGGTGTGTCATGATATTCCGCAATAAATGGGTCTTCAAATTGTCCTATTAACTCAGTTGAAAATGGAAGTGTCTCTTTATGCATATGACACTGTAATCGGCCTCAGTTCAATTGCACAATTACCATAGTAATTTTTGTGAAAGACACACAACATCCCAACAGAGTCACTGAGTATGTCACACGAACACATAGCCTACACACGGGGGACCACTTTGACAGATTAATGTCCACGTGAGCTAATCCTGAGCCATTGTCCAAGCATGGGCTGACACCATCCTGAGGAATGAAAGAATATTTTGGTAGTGTTGTTCTTCTTGGCGAGAAAAACGATACAATTAACATTGGAAAAAGTACATAATGATATCGAGCCCGAAATATGAATTGTGGATTTGCAACTTGCCTCGGACGGATTTACATATTTACAACCAGCATGCCTATTCAGGGACCCAGTTGTCACCACAATATACATCGAGCATTTCTGGAGAGCAACGAACCTATGTTTTGAGACAATGACAGCGTGATTCAGGGCTACTCATACATGCCCGAATAAGCATAATGTCAATGATACATCGGAGAGTTATTGGCAATTCCAGGAATATAGTTGAAATGACTAGCATTGGTGATACGGTTTTCAACTGTTGCTTCTTGCAATGGCTGACATTTCCCACACTACCTAAATTTAATCCCGCCATTTGTTGTAACTTAAGCCAAAACGTGTGAACGAGCGATACCGTATAATATATATGCTTTAATTCAGTGCTGAAATTGCTCAATGGTTTCGTGCAAATTATGAAGTTAATAATTAGACCATTACTCGTCAAATATACATCACGATTCAATGAATTAACGGAGAATGATACATGTATACTATTATGATATACCATTCTTGAAAATCATCTTGAATGGCGTCGTGTCACGATTCTCACCAACTCCTGATCACCACCTAACCGTCACCCTGGAGAGATAAGAAATTGTATTTGCAAAATGATAAGATGATCTGAGAAAAATGAACAGTACATGTTCATTGTGTGATAAGCTGCCGACGAAATTCGTTACATGGGCTGGTACTAATGGCGAAAAACACAAATATATATTCATATGTAACAAATATTATAACCAATTCATATTGGATTTTATAATCAATTGATATTCATATGTAACCAATTTGCAAAATAAAGAAAACAACTTTGAAGCTTTCGCTCTATGTTCAGATACTCCATCACATACACCTGCAATTTGCCTGTCACCTCGGCGTAAATCATTCACTTCAGAAAAGAATTCTGACAAAAATTATACAACTCAAAGTGATTTTAATATTTATTGTCAATAGCTACCCACAATAAAACGCCGACCTCTTCTGACTCTTTCCTTATGTGGAAATTATGTGATCGGGTAGCAATGATTTGACATTGGTCGCTGTAATATCAAACAAACAAATTGAGCAACGCACAAACACGAAACATATTTTATAATCAATTGATATTCATATGTAACCAATTTGCAAAATAAAGAAAACAACTTTGAAGCTTTCGCTCTAAGTTCAGATACTCCATCACATACACCTGCAATTTGCCTGTCACCTCGGCGTAAATCATTCACTTCAGAAAAGAATTCTGACAAAAATTATACAACTCAAAGTGATTTTAATATTTATTGTCAATAGCTACCCACAATAAAACGCCGACCTCTTCTGACTCTTTCCTTATGTGGAAATTATGTGATCGGGTAGCAATGATTTGACATTGGTCGCTGTAATATCAAACAACCAAATTGAGCAACGCACAAACACGAAACATATTGTGTTTCGGAAATAATTGAAGAAAAAATAAGTCAATAAGTTCACTTATAATAATAAGTTCACTTAGTGAGTTCACTTAATTCATGAAATATTCGTTTTGTAGTATGTGATCATTCCACTAGATTGCAGTTCAAAAACGAATCACACTGAATGTGTGTACAAATAAGGAGGTGATAGTTTTTGTACAAAACGTATTACTATTACTAAATATTTAACATGGACTTCACTACATAAATCTATTAATACCCACAATGAGAACAG
This sequence comes from Terebella lapidaria, assembly GCA_949152475.1. Lineage (NCBI taxonomy): Eukaryota > Metazoa > Annelida > Polychaeta > Terebellida > Terebellidae > Terebella > Terebella lapidaria. The sequence goes on along the minus strand of OX424557.1, from coordinate 21,292,727 downwards.
TTAAGGCGAGAAACATTTATTATTAGACGAAACAAGGCAGAGCCTTTGTCCAGTAAAGATTTCGTAGCTTTAATATGAATCAGTTGCTAACTTGTTGCAAAACTTACAACATAATTTCATTATCAGTTAATGTATATATTAAAATAACCCGTAATATTGGGGATTGAGCAAGGTTTCAGTCTAATCCTGAGGCAAGCTTTTCTGGAAATTATCTCTGTTTGGTGAAAAATAATGAATATTTCATTTGTTAACAGTATTACTCCATGAAATGGAAAACGTAAGGACATGTAACGCTAATCACTGACATTGATGAAAAAACAGACTGGGCAGTAATTACGTTTTGTCTGTGTTCATATAATTGGGCATTAGGGATGATGAGAAATCAAGGGGATACATTCACGCAGTCAATGGCGACCCGAGAGCGTCTACGTGTAGTTATAAAGCAAACGCAGTCAGCAGAACCACACGATCTGGTGTGTGACATGGTGATCACTGAAACTCACTTTTCACAAGGTCAATGGATTACAAAGCAATATGTAATTTGTAGGTTGGAGATTGATAATGAGGTTGATAAGATAGGTTGGAGATTGATAATGATTCTATCATTAGATTATATAATAAACGTGATGATTTCAATTTTTCCATAGTCAATTTCCCTTTTCTAAGCAGCAACATTCCTGTGTCAACAGCATAAGGTGTATTTTTTTCTCAACGCTATTCCAGAGCTAAATGCGAATATGAGGACTTTGTTCATCGAAGTGCCCAGATAATCTCTAAATTGCGACAAGGATAAGTTTTACCAAGACTTATAGCTGCCTTTAGGAAATTCTATGGACGTCATCATGATGTGCTTGATAAATACACCAAATCTATGACTGCCATGCAACTAGATCTATTTTCATGTTAATTTTGGGGAATTCATGACGGGTGCCACTAGTTGGGTAGGAAATGCTCACTCTTTCCGGAACACCTGATTTCACCTCCTATGGCCATTTTGGGGGGTCATGAGTTTCCCTGTCATTCTTGTTTTCTCTCACTTCGTATGCCTGATATGACTTTCTGTCCCCGGACTTTGAGATTGGATAACGGACCCTGTTATGTTCGCTTGGAATACTTAATACTGGGTTTTGATTCTACGTCTATTAACACGAGAGGAACTGGAAAAAATGATATAAATCCGAATATGGTAATGTACTTCATTATCATTATAGTTAATTAAGGATGGTCATTGTTGGTCACATCATCAACGCTATATACTCGGTGGGCAGCGTGATTTCGTTGGCTGTTAATTGAAATGAAGATATCAATAGTTATAACGTATTATTGTATCCATATAGATCATTAAGTGGTATCATTTATTGTTAATGGAATATTAGTATCATTGGAATCGATTAGCAACGTAAATTATCGAACCAGAATCAAAGCTATGAAGCACTTCTCATTGGATGCCTCGGGCTTAGAGCGATAGTGTTATTAGTACAATGATCAGCATGAAAATGAGTAATGTCGAAAATTATAAATGTAATTGGTACATCCTTAATAATACAATGACTATACTTCAAATATGTAGCACTATTGTGACGCAAGTATATTAACCTACACCTCTCCGAGCTCGTTGTGTGGCTAGGAATAGTCGCGACAGTCCATGAATGAGAGCAATACTTAAGATGGAACTCCGACAGCTTTTCATGTGTTGCAGAAAAATAGATGTGCATCCAACATAAAAACTTGTTGCTTCGTAATTATGGGAATCCCCTGGAGGCAAATTGGACATCAAATGTCTTCTTCTACTTCAAAGGATATTTTAATCCAGAGCAACATACCTTTCAAAGACCAATAGAAACTCATAAACCGGCAAAAATCACACTTGCTACCTATCATTATTATCTGTCAGGGCTGTGCCAGCATTGTTGTCTTCAAGTACGGAAAATCTATTAAGGGTTGTCTGAAGAATTATGTGATCTGAAGACCTTTTGTCTAGGTCAATGATTATCATGAGAGGAACTGGACAAAAATGATAGAAATGCCCAGAAATTTCTGGGTAGTGTACTTAATTATCATCATAGCTAATTATGGATGGTCGTTGATCACAAAATCAACGCTCTATAATCTGTGGGCAGCGTGATGTCGTTAGCTGTTTATTGGAAAGAATCATATCAAAAGTTCGAACGTAATTTAGAGTAGTCAGTCATAATTCACCTAGTGTTTGTATCAGGGATACACAATAGATCATGAATCATGTCTCAGACTGTTAATGCAAAGAAACATTACATCACGTTAATCTGTCTAGAAACACAATTGATGTTGTATCCATATAGATAATTGAGAGTGGTGTCATTAATTGTTAATGGAATATTAGTATCATTCGAATCGATTAGCAACGTAAATTATCGAACTAGAATCAAAGCTATAAAACACCTTCTCATTCGATGCCTCGGGCATGGAGCGATAGTGTTATTAGTACGATGAAGTCGAAAAAAAATGAGTAATGTCGAAAATTAGAAATGTAATTGGTACATCCTCAATAATACAATGACTGTACTTCAAATAAGTAGCACTAATGTGACGCAAGTATATTAACCCACAACTCTCCGAGCTCGTTATGTGACTAGGAATAAACGCGACAGTCCATGAATGAGAGCAATACTTAAGGTGGAACTCCGACAGCTTTTCATGTGATATCATAGTTACCTGTTGCAGAAAAAATAGATGTGCATCCAACATGAAAATTTGTTGCTTCGTAATTATGGGAATCCCCCGGAGGCAAATTGGACATCAAATGTCTTGTTCTACTTCAAAAGACTTTTTTAAATCCAGAGAAACCTGCTTTTCAAAGACCGACAGAAAGCTCATAACCCGGCAAAAATCACACTTCGTACCTATCATTATTATCCGTCAGGGCTGTGTCAGGGTTGTTGTCTTCAAGTACGGCAAATCTATTAAGGGTAGTCTGAAGAATTACGTGATCTAGAAACATCTTGTTAATTTACACCCCCATCTTCAGACCCTCATCACTATACATCCAGTGTGGTATATTATCCGTACTAAAACATTGAACCATCCCTTACATTATTCCCAATAGCTTGGTACATTAGTCGACCATTTTTTAAAGCCAATCAATAAAAGGATTCCCCGTGTCGTAATTGGGTAACCCATATAACCATCTTGCTATATATACAACCTATTGGTATACAATACAGAAAAACAATATGAATAGATATCGCCATCGTCGTAAATGGTTGTCTGTTCACTTGCTGATGTTATCGAATATCATATATCACAGCCTAATAGTTAGCACGAGTACATCATTACGATGACTACTTGATCTATACACCAATTGCAGGGTGAGAGAAATTCAGAGTATGATCGTCATCTGTGTCAAAAAGAAAACAGTTTCTCATGAAGCAAAAGGAGACCGTTCGTGTTGATCAACAAGGAGCTCGTCATGCAGCATAAACACAAGATTCAAATTGAGCTGCAAATATTCGAGAAACAAGCACCTCATAGCACGCGAATACACGTGGGGGTGTCAAAGGGCTCATGGCATTTATGCTGAAGTAAAACTATCGTATTCAATTTGACAGTTGTGGTGCTAAAATAAATATCCATTGTCTAACAAAAAAGCTACCTTGTCTTGCAATCTTGTGTTACCACCAGATTAAGCTAAAATGCCATCCCAGATGAATGAGTCATGAATAAAAACTCTTAACATGTGAAGCAGTGTTTGTTGTGGTATACATTTTATTCATTTCAGGCTCGGAGGTTTTCTCGGGGAACTGTTGGAATGGAACAGCTGCGTTCTGCACACCTTGCATGAATAATACATTGCAAGTGCATAACAAACATTGCCGTGACCTGTGTATTAAGGGTAAAAAATGCTGAAGTACATTAGGCTGTACATGTACATTGAAAAAGTTCAAACAATTGTGTGATTACATTTTGTTCTGAGAGGCTGGTGTTTTATGCTGGTGATGATAATCAGAGAATTCCATTCCACAGTTTCCTGTAAGTTATTCTGCCACCGACTCATCTGCCACTGATGTTCCACAATAGATGGGTCTTCAAATTGTCCTACTAACTCAGCTGATAATGAAATAGGTGTTTCTCTATCCATATGACCCTGTAGCCCTTCGACATTAGTTCAATTGCACAATTACCATAGTAATTACCATATATAGTAATTTTTGTGGAATACACACAGCAGCCCCACAGTGTCACCGTGTATGTCACACAGACACATAGCCTACACACGGGAGACTACTTTGACAGATTAATGTCCACGTGAAATACTCTCGAGCCATTGTCCAAGCCTGGGCTGACACCAACCATCCTGAGGAATGAAATGGTGTTCTGACTGGTTTGTTCTTCTCGACGAGAAAGACGATACAAATAACATTTTAAAAAAGTACATAATGATATCGAATCTGAAATATGAATTGTGGATTTGCGACTTACACCCTGTAACATATCTTAAGGCGGTGACTGACCTAGTTCTTTTGTCTAGGGGTCAGGTCATGTTATTGTCACCGACTTGTGGTCAGATTTTTTGGAAGGAAGATCAACACACGGTGAGAAAAATGCAATTTCTGCAACATAACGCATATATATTATAACTGAGGGGGATGATACGATGTCCGAGATACTACTACAAATTTATGTGTTTCACAAATATTTGTAGGGGCTGAAATTCCCCAGAAATAAGGTTTCTTCCATCAATATTTACTCCAATTTTGACACGGTGATTACGTTCATGGTCAATTTCAATAAATTCTGCACATTGTATTTCGATAATCTGTACACGGGAATTAAGATAATCATCTCATCTTTCATATATCCTGCGCATACGCACCAATATATTTTTCACTTACTCCTAAATTAATACATACGCTTGTCGTGTCACCGATTTGAGTCAAGCGTCACCGACTTAAGATGTCAGTTGCCCAGAAAAGGACTGGTATCTCTCCACGACGCATAAAGTATTAGCCACCGCCGATGTCCAATCAACAGTATGCATTGCAAAATCATAATGCAAATGTTTATATTATTTTCTTTCCATATTCTTGTCTTCATATTTGGAAAATGAGCAAAATTAATATGTACACTATACACAATCATAATTATTACGTGGACATGTCAATAACGCGGTCTTACGAAATATTGTTGGGATGTACACTGCACAATATATTGCTTCGTACGGTCCACGATACCACGAATATGATATCGCTATAACCGTACACAAGAACACCTTTCCTGAGAACTCATTGTACAGTTCAACTCATTCAACCAGTGGGTATGTTATACCCAAAATGTAAACCTAAGTCGGTGACGCTTGACTCAAATTGGTGACACGACAAGCATGTGAAATAATTTAGGAATACCTGAAAAATTACAAGATATTAGTGCATATGCGCAGGATGTATGAAACATGAGATGATTATCTTAACTCCTGTGTACCAAACGATGGGGAATTGGCCAAAGAAAATACAAAAATAGTCGGAAAAAATGAATTTCAGGTAGAACCGGAGATAGAGCCAATTATGTGATTTTCTTTTTTCCGGTGCCATGGGAACCGTTTTCATCGGATTTTGGCAAAATTTTAGAGAGACTGAGCCACCACCATAGCACTTTTGCCCTATAAATTCAAATCGATCGGACATCTGCACTACATCTGCACTGAAACGTCGCTGGCCAAAAAAATTCGAAACCGTGACCCCCAATTTTTCGACATCAGGCGAAAATGGAGAGTTTTGGTCGTCAACCACGGGCCATATATCAAATGATCAGGAATTGGCCATAGGAAAATACAAAATTAGTTAGAAAAAATATCTTGCTTAGAACCGAAGTTATGGTCAATTATTGATTTTTACATTTTCCGTTGCCATGGCAACAGTTTTTGTCCGATTTTGACCCGACTGAGATACCGCTTCATCCCTATCAGTGTCATGTTGATCGGACTATTCTCCTTTGAGATATGCGCGCGGACATAAAAACAAACAAATAAACAAACAAACAAACAGACATACAAACGGACAGACCCAATTGCAATACCCTCGCCCCCGTATATCATGTTTTAAATGCTCCAATTTGCGTTTTGAAAAACGACGTTTGTCATCATCATACTCGTGTCCTGCAGATAAAGTTAGACACGACCACTTGCTTCGTTACTCGTCGGTAGATAGGCTCCGAACAATATATGCTTGAAGCACGCCCGACAACTACAAGATACTGTAGCGAACAGACAAAATCAAATAAAATGTATTATGTTCATGGTGGCTAAATGTGCTAGGAAAGGCCTATGGTAGGAACACTGATATATTGTTTGAAGTTTTAATATGTTGGCTGGCTGTCAAACCAGCACGTGGCACATCACATAATTGTATGCAGTACACTTAATACCTCTGACTGCAAAAACTTTGAGTATCCATCACATAATACAGACAGCAGATATTCTACTCTTAAAGTCAGTGGGAACTGTAGTAAAAGTAGGCTGATAATAATACATAGTATATACCGTTAACTCGGGCATATATTTGTCCCGAGTGCACAGATAAGGCTTTTTATAATAATGAATCGAATTTATTTTTACAACGTGGGCAACCACCACTCGCGTATATTGTGGTAAGCCAGAGGCTTGTAATTTACAGCTTCACGTTGGGTGACAAATTTTGAATTTGGTAAGCACCGTTTAGTAGGGAAACCTTAATCATAATTAACCAAGATGAAAAACCCCACTTACTAAGTGCCGACCCGAGACGCGAACTCCAGACCTCCCACACTCTGAGCTTCGTTGCTTCAAGAGCCACCAGTCCTATCCACTGGGCCACACAGGCGGTTGTGTTGGAACTGGGTGCAACCATTTCCTTTCTAACAAGAAAATGTATCAATTCAGAAATCACTGGCAAAATATAAGATCCAGAAGTTTTTTGTCATCCAACAAAAGGTCCCCGTTTTGAAGCATCGGTTCTCCACCATTAAAAATCCAATATTCCATTAGTTATATTCGAACGTTTGAAAAAAAATCGTTGAATGATTAGAGAAAGAATAATGTAGAGAATAAAATCAAAATCCTATTCATCCAATTGCAGTTGAGTTGCGAAATAAATGATTATTCATTTTATATTGCAGAGTGAAATAATATAATTCATGTACAATATAATATTTGTGCAGTCACACATCCAGGTGTTGTTCCATGCTCAAATAATACACATAACGCTAACAAAAAAAACTGTACTTCGCACGAATATATGAGATAGTTACACACAGTTATCCGGGGTATCCTCAATTAACATTGAGTATAATGTTTGTAATTACAAAGCATCCGACGATGCAATTAGCGGAATGAGACATTCTGATGTGTGGCGTGATCAATGAAGCTCATTGTTCACGGTTTCAAGGATTCCGTTGACAAGATTTGGAACATATCACACAGATCCTAGGTTGGTCTTGTACCTAATTACCTTGGAGGTTAATTAAGTTTGGTTCTTGTATCAGTCAGGATGATTCGCTTCGGAACCTTGAAAACTATTGATACTATCACCGTATCTCCTGCATCCAATCGGCAATTAAATTGATTAAGCAAATATTACCTTATATCCTTCCATGGTATTCGAATAGTTTATTGATCTCTGCCTCAAAGTGTTGATGTATAGAAATGATCAATTATATTATTCTGTCTGAAGGCCAAATGGCGAACTGTCATACACACAAATTCATCATTAAATGATACCACTCATTTTAAAATTAAAAACAAACCAAAACAGGGACTAAAAGAACCCACCCTCTGTACTTGGAACGATGTATTGATCAAAACCAGCATATTTTGTTTTTCATATAATACCAATTATTAGTTCAAACCAAACGATAATTTTCCCCTTTTTGAATATACTTCAAATTCAAATGAATGACTCTGAAAAAACACTTGGCCGATAAGCTGATGAAATAATATGTGTTGAATATTTTGTCAAACAACACAATGCATGCAGAAATATAATGTCAGATAATAAATTGAGCTTCGAAAAGTTTGAAATATACGAAAGCAGTGTGACATCTTTCAATGCGTTTGCACAGATACATGTATATGTAGCAAAAACATAAATGTGCACCTAGGATAACAAAAACTCTAACTTGCAGGAGATAATTGTGGAAAGCCACAGAAAGCAAAAAGGGCATTAGATAATCAATCGAGGTAATACCGGTGTAATCAACGACCAAAGAATATTCTTCAAATATCTTGCAAACAGACAAAAATCAAATATAATATTTGTGCAGTCACACATCCAGGTGTTGTTCCATGCTCGAATACCACACATAACGCTAATAAAAAAAACTGTACTTCTCACGAATAGATGAGATAGTTACACACAGTTATCCGGGGTATCCTCAATTAACATTGAGTATAATGTTTGTAATTACAAAGCATCCGACGATGCAATGAGCAGAATGAGACATTCTGATGTGTGGCGTGATCGATGAAGCTTATTGTTCACGGTTTCAAGGATTCTGTTGACAAGATTTGGAACATATTACACAGATCCTAGGTTGGTCTTGTACCTAATTACCTTGGAGGTTAATTAAGTTTGGTTCTTGTATCAGTCAGGATGATTCGCTTCGGAACCTTGAAAACTATTGATAATATCACAGTATCTCCTGCATCCAATCGGCAATTAAATTGATTAAGCAAATATTACCTTATATCCTTCCATGGTATTCGAATAGTTTATTGATCTCTGCCTCAAAGTGTTGATGTGTAGAAATGATCTTGTGATATTATTCTGTCTGAAGGCCAAATGGCGAACTGTCACACACACAAATTCATCATTAAATGATACCACTCATTTTTAAATTAAAAACAAACCAAAACAGGGACTAAAAGAACCCACCCTCTGTACTTGGAACGATGTATTGATCAAAACCAGCATATTTTGTTTTTCATATTATACCAATTATTAGTTCAAACGAAACGATATTTTCCCCTTTTCAAATATACTTCAAATTCGAATGAATGAAAAACATTTGGCCGATAAGCTGATGAAATAACACGTGTTGAATATTTTGTCATACAACACCATGCATGCAGAAGTATAATTTCAGAAAATAAATTGAGCTCAAGAAAGGTTAACATATACGAAAGTATGGTGACATCTTTCAATGCGTTTCCGCAGATACATGTATATGTAGCAAAAACATAAATGTGCATCCAGAATAAATAAAAACTCTCACTTGCAGGAGATAATTATGGGGAGCCATAGAAAGCGAAAAGGGCATTACATAATCTGTCGAGGTAATGCCGGTGTAATCAACGACCAAAGAAAATTCTTCAATGTCTTGGGTCTAGGACCAGAACAAACTACCTTTCACGAGAATACAGATGATTTGAGCTGGAATAAAATAACACATGCTATCTATATTTTTCCTCAAATAGTACAAGACCTCAACCAAGAGTCTGAAAACTTGAAGTGAATCACATGCCTCACTCTGATTCGAGAACCATCTTGCACAACCCAATACATTAGGATGTACAGTTTGGGGGGGGGGGGGGGGTTCTTTGATCCAATTCAGGTGCTTCTGGTCAGGTCTTCTGTTTCAAAAAGTTTCCTTTATATACCTTTGTGACAAGTATAATTTCGTTGTCGTTGAATCACCAGTCTGCACGTGGCGGCCATTTCGGACTTTTGTCTAAAATCGCGTTACTATCCATTTTGGAATATTTCTAGTAGACAAATATCACCCTTTGAAAAGAAAATTGCCACTTTTTTCATTCATAATGGGAGCTGCCGCAGCTGCACTCCTACAAAGCATGAAGACAGGGCTTACTAAACAGGCGTTAAAGATATTCAGCACCCGGTGTAATTAGATGCGTTGTCCAACAGTAGGCTCTATCCGACGATTATCTCGGACAACACTCGTCCACTTTATCAGTACTATACCGTGCTCAGGCCCAGAATAAGTCCCATTTCCAATATGTAGAGTTTCTTACTTTTGTCATCTTTCGATAATGCATGATGTGGGGAAACAAGACATGTTTTCATAAGAGGGTAATTGCTGCAAACCTTACTAACCAAGTACATTTTTGTTTCTCTCTCTCTCTCTCTCTCTCTCTCTCTGAACAAGTTCCTCATGAGGTCACCTATCATAGATATGATGAAGGGATCGAATTGAGATGACACAAGGAGACGGAGCAAGAGGGCACATTTTGCCAAATTCCAGTTTAGCTCAATTCATTTATCAAAATGCAATATAAGTGATGAATCAAATAATGTTGACAGCAGATGTTTGATCATGGTGTCAGCGTGACCTGTGGGGAAAAGCCGGGGCTAATTATAGCTCATATATATCGTTCACTTGAAGATGTGCGCCTCATGTGGCACTCTACAAGGTGTTAAACTGGGACAAAATTAAGTTTCTTGTGACCACGGGAGATTATGATGCGGAAATCACTAGCAGTTCAGAGCAACTGCAGTTGCTTTTCTGCCATGCAACATGAGGTCACCTTTTTCAAACGTCCGTTGGTCTAGAACGAAATTGGGGTCTAGGGAATAATTCTTTTCCTTGTACAATATTAATCACCTTTCTTTACATAAAACGTGATAAATTAAAGACAATCAAATAAATTTACCCAGTACACTTGGCTCTGTCAGAAATGTGATCGAACATATTTTTCCCATTCAGAAATACGTGAGAGCCTACATCCTATTTTGAAATGTATAATCCTACTACACTGCAATCTATGACAAAGAGGAACAGGATGCGGAACAGACACTTTTTTGTAAGGGAAGTATGTAAATATTAATGGAACTGTATGAGCTCCGAAAAAACTGTTCACAACAGCTGTATTTCATATATGTTGTTGCGAACATCCCAGTAAGTTTTCAACTATAACGATGAAGGAATAGGCCGGAAGTGATTACTATATATACATGTAGGTTCAAATATGTTTAAAAACATATTCCGCGAATCAGTTATTGTTATTATATATCAAAACCAGTAGAATACATAACATTCACATCATAATGGATGAACATAGAAGGTTATTTATAGTTTCAAATAACTGGAGTTATAACATATGTAAATTACATGTGCTTTGCAAGTGTGACCTTTCATGGCCAGCGATAGGCGATAATTATCCTCAATTGTCTGATAGAAAACAATAATATTCTTGGGACAATAATATCATTACTGCTGAGAATCTACTTGATTACGAGCGTTTCAACGGCTCGAAAAATTCAGAATCGAACAGCAGTGTGGTACTTCAACCAACATAATGATTCCATCAGATGGGATATGGCCATGAATATGACTACAGAAAGTCGATGTAATTGTGTGATAACAATATAGTTATACATTTGAAGACATTCGCAATTGCTTTTCCCATGAAACTCAACGTTTTATTCAGACGTCCATTTGTACACCACTTCATTACCACATCAGCTTAGTAATGCTGATTTGATCAAGGACCAAAGAATGTACTTCAACAGTCTTGGTTTCGAGTAGGTAGTTATCATTCAAAAGACAGACGTACATAGCAGACCCCATATTGTTTGTGCAAGAATATTACATACTTTTCATCATGATGTTGTAGTTTAGACAATGCTAAAGGGTGGTTCGAAGTAACACTCATCTGACTTAGCCCCTCTGTGAGCCATGAGAATATAAGTGCATACATTCTGTAATGCAAACTGCACATTGGTAATATTTTGTACAATGTGAACACTGATGTGTATACATACCTCACCGGTTTACTTGTTGATGTGTAATATCAGGCATAGAAAGTGTAAAAAGCTGTCATGTTCTGAATCTCATGGCTTTTCCGTTGATTACTCATGGATATGTACATGTATATATGTAAAAAAAAACATTGTGTAAAATTGTTCATATAGCATGTACATCTACTCTATATGAACCGAATCTCTTTGATCGACAGTCGGCATATAGAAAATCAAAGGAAGTACTGATTATCCAGTATGCAAATATCGGTCAATTGTTACTATTATAATATAACACGTTATGGATGCTCCAATTTGAGTATATGCAAACTTTTCTTATCATCATACTCGTGTTCTGCAGGCACGATGACTTCGACGTTTACCCATCAGTTCATAAGCTCCGAACCACCCTGCATTAATAACTGACGTACATGCATTATACTATCAGATGACGATCATGGTGACTCAAGAATTTTCATGACGGTATGTTTGTATGATTGAACTACGCCCGGCAACTACATAAATAGAGTAAAAAATGGATAATTTCATATAAAAGATGTACTATGTTTATGCTGGTATATATATATGGTAGGAAAGACATGTTAGGAATATTGATGTATTGTTGGAACTTTTCATGTGATCTGAATTTGATATGTGATTTTTTCATACCAGCACATTGCACATTACATCATTGTATGTCGTACATCCAACATCTGAGACTCCATAAACCTTGGGTATCCATCAATGTTTTGGTATTAAAGTCAACGTGGACTGTAGGAAAAGGAGGTTGATAATAATTAAATTTAATAAATTTGACTTGACTTTATTATATAGCACATATTAATATATGCCGTTTATGCTCGAGAATGTCTTTCTCTCAAATGCACAGATAAGGTTTTGTGTGTTGGAACTGGGTTGCAACCCATTTCCTTTCGAACAAGAAAATGTATCCATCCAGAAATCACTGGCAGTTTTTAAGATCTAGAGGTCACAGGTTTCTGTCCAACAAATGTTCAACCTAGTCATAGACACTTGCCTTATTTTAATGATAACCAAGTCATCTTTTTTCTCTTTTCAATCATTTGCTTTTAGGTTACCGGAACTTTGGTGAGCCATGAGATATTGTCCAAGTCAGCTCATGATAGTCAAGGCTGCAACAGCACGCTCCCCTGTACAAGGATGCTAATGCATATCGCCCAATACTGCGTATCAGCAACAGCAATAGTGAGACAGTAGAAAATTATGCATAAACAGTCATATTGCCTTAGTATATGGACACAGTTGAAAAAAAATAAGTACCTGTTAATACATGGTTATTTATACCAGTTTTCAGACTAGAAATACTTTGATTTAAATGCTGGAAAATATTTTTATTATGATATTTCATCTGAGTGTGAATTGATCTGACACGCCATCGATCTGATAATGAGTTTATTTTAGAATCACTGTTTAGAAACACCAATCCATATCAGACCAGAGGGACATATATATAGCGCAAAAACCATAACAAGTAATGATCAAATGCACTTAACATGATACATATGTTGACCGAGAGATTTCTCTGTTTTAAGTCATTCAGAAAACTACTTAGCCGTGACTGGTTACTTTGAATTGATCCGTTTCCCTTCATGGCAGGGGGATATGGTTCTAGGAAAGAGGATACTAAAACAGGAGCAAAACATTTATTTTAAAAATATATTTTGACACATATACCGCAGGTGTTCAATGTCTTCAAAGAATTTCGGTCCGCCGGGCTGATATGTGTCCCTCTGGTCTGATATGGATTGGTGTTTCTAAACAGTGATTCTAAAATAAACTCATTATCAGATCGATGGCGTGTCAGATCAATTCACACTTAGATGAAATATCATAATAAAACTATTTTCCAGCATTTAAATCGAAATATTTCTAGTTTGAAAACTGGTAAAACTAACCATGTATTAACAGGTACTTATTTTTTTTCAATTTTGTCCATATACTAAGGCAATATGATTATTTGTGCATAATTTTCTACTGTCTCACTATTGCTGTTGCTGATATGCAGCATTGGGCGTTATGCATCAGCATCCATGTACAGGGAGCGTGCTGTTGCAGCCTTGACTATCATGAGCTGACTTGGACCATATCTCATGGCTCACATGAGTTTTATATCGAATGAAAGCTCTGAGTGGGCAGAGCTCTTTGAAGCAAACGCTGATTACAGCAGACATCATCCGATGGTACCTCTGAAATGTTCGGTAACGTTACGTATAGAGTACCGTATGGACACGTGCAGTTCAAGTACCGACATAGGTCTACATATTTTTAACCTATTTTCTCAGCTTTAAACGCCATTAATCCAGCTTTAGGCCTGACAGACGACCTAGAGATAGTCAATGAAATGTATACTATACTACATTGCACACATGAGTTATTAATGTCTCCCACAACCATAAAGTACGACACCAATTCCCATAATTCGGACACATGTTATCTGACTAACAAACATAATACGTGTTTGGCCACGTTTCTATTTTAAGTGAGTTAAGTTATGGTCTTTATATACATCTTCAAAGTTTTTTATTGATCGTCTTGTAAGTTCATACATTTGTACAAATGAGTCAGTTTCATTGCTGGTTGAATTCGAATCTGTTCCTGAGAATACCGTCAATTCTAACCCTTCGGGTTTTCGATTGGGTGGTTGCTCCTATGTAATCACCTTTAACGGGCACTGAAATTCCACCTCAGAACTCAACAATACAAAATGTTATTCCTCTGACCATCGCTTTCTGTTTCTTCATTATTGATCATTGTTAATGTGAGGGATCACAATTTGAAGAGTACATTGACATTCACATAATAACGAGTGTATCTGACGATCATATATCGAGATCATTTGCACAATCGAACATTTGGGCGTGTGTGGTACAAAGTCATAATACCAATTACACGCACCTTGCAAAAATCACCTTCTAGTGCCAACAATAAGTGATATTTATCGTCAGCTGTCTGAGAGTGAATAGAACAGGGTCGTAAATATCCTGATATTCTTCCACAAAACTCCACGTCTTTCAGAACTTCTCGAGAACAATGAGAAAAATGCATCACACTATCCTGTCTTGAAAGAAAACTGGGGAGAACCCTGAAAAAAACTGATCAAATTGTATCCCGCTAAAAATCCTGAAATTTACATCGGATTTGTCAGTTGACAAAACTGAACTATAATTCAATTACTTTCGTAGATATCATTCTCATGCCTAAAAGTATTTTAGGGTCGAAAATAAATAAGTTCCGGGAGCAGAATATCAACTCAAGTTCACTGAATTTACGATTGGGACTAGGACCTTAAACTCATGACCAAAACTACATGACGAATTGATGATAGTGACATTTTAAATACGCCTAGCTGCCTGCATTGCTGGTGTTTGGTGTTTCTGGTAATGTTAATTCGATCAAGGATCAAATGATGTGTTCAACTAATCTTGGTGCCAAGAATGATGCGTGTTACCTTTCGAAAGACGACAGCACATTACACAACTACTCTAAGTGCGTCTTAGTTTAATAATGAGTACGATATAATTTTTTATGTCGTACTCAAGGCAGCACATTATCTGGACCTGATCACAGGCTCATTTCTAAACAAAGTGTGCATCTGCATCATTCTGTAATGTGTCCACATCAGTGCGAGGAGGACAGCAATACGGGAAGGGCCGTGTGGCTGCCGTGTATGTCCGTGTATGTCCATGTTACATATGATCACATATTAACTTCGGTTGTAGATCACATATTAATTTCAATCGCACATTGATTATATGAATCAGTACGTAGAATAGTCATGGGGTTGTTTGAAAGAAGAGATTCGTTGACTGCTGAGAGGATGACTGATGAAGTTGATAAAATCTAATCTAATCAATCTGATAACATATTTGACAGTGAAACACAAACATGAGTCCTGTACAATATATCATTTTACGTTCACAAACATTGTTTTGTGCTCAAGAAGCACACAAAAGGCATAAGAAAATGTTATTTTTTAGGGGTAGATGAGAAATATATGGATGGATGTCATTCTAGGAAAGCAAGTGGTTACACACAATTATCTAGGGTATCGTAACAATGAGTAATGAGAGTAATGTTCTAATTACAAAGCAGCCAAGATCGAGACATTTTGATCCTGATTAGATGGGTGACGTGATCGATGAAGCTCATTGTTCACAGGTTCAAGGATTTGGTTAAAATGGTTTCGAAAAAAAAATCATACATATACCAGGTTGGGCATGTACTCCTCAATCATCTCTGGCGGTAATTAGGTTTTGTCGTTGCATCAATTGCATCCTTACGAATACCTGCTTTGGAACCTTCAAAAGTATTGGATACTGTAAAAGTACCTGCTGCATTCAATAGACAATCTTTGTTGCTCAATCTCCGGGAAAGATATTGATTAAGCATAAATTGCATAATATCCTTCCATGGTATATGAATAGTTATTGATCTCTGGCTCTGCTAGTGAATAGAAGTGATCAATTATATTATTCTGTCTGAAGACCAAATGGCGAGATGTCACGCACACAGACTCATCACTAAATGATACCACTTATTTTTTACTTGGAAAACGGAAACAAGGATTGAAAGAAACTTTCCTCTGTACATGGAATGTATTGATCAAAACCAGCGTATTGTAGATTCTTATTATACAATTTATTAGTTCAAAATAAACGAGAAAAAAAATCTCCTTTGATAATGTGCATCAAGTTTAAATGAAAGACTAAAAACATATGGTTGATAAGCTGATGAAATAGTACATGTTGAATATTTTGTCAAACACCATGCATGCAGAAGTATAATGTCAGATAATTTACCGAGGTCCGAAAAGGGTCTATTATAAGGACGTCTCACATGCGGGAAAGGCATGTAATTAAGGGAAGCCATAGAAAGCAAACGGGGCATCGCATAATCTGTGGAGGATATGCAGGTGTAATCAACGACCAAAGAGTATTGTTCAAATACCTTGGGTTTAGGACCAGAAAAAACACCTTTCACGAGACTTGTTTTTGAACTGGAATAAAATAACACTTGCTATCCACATACAATGTAGTGCAGGACTTCCACAAAGAGTCTGAAAACCTGACGTGAGCCACTTTCCTCTTCATATTTGATCCGAGAACCATTAGACACAAACCGATACAATAGGATGTTCAGTTTGGGAAATTATCTGACCCAATTCAATCGCAGAAGTTCAGGTCTTATTATTATTATTAATGACGAAATAGAGAAACCCCGAGGAACAAGGGGTTATTAAACACGGTCGAGGGCTATGTTGAATAAGCCCTGTCACTCGAGGGGTTCCTCTGTGTTAAATCATACAAAAAACAACCTAACCGTGACTGGCCCTGGTTTAACCAACAGGTAGCAGTGGTTCTAAACACCTGTGGGAAAATGCAAGTGTGCTTTAAGATATAGAAGAACCCCGAGGAACAAGGGCTTATTCAATGTGGTCGAGAGCGGCAGTCCGAGACAATGTTGAATAATTCCCTGTTTCTCAAGGGGTTTCCCTGTTTCAAATCACACCAAAAGCTACTCAGTCGTGACTGGTGATGTTGAGTTTTATGTATGATGTCCAATTTCATGTCGAACATAAAATAATCCGTTTCTTTTCATGGTAGGCTGATATCATTCCAGGAAACATATATTATAATCTGTGTGTTTTGTAAATCCAAAGATATTGAAATTAATGCTGGAACAATGGCTTTTAAGGAGCAAAAGATTGATTTTAAAAATATATTTTGACAAGTGATTCAGGATATGTGATTAGGTGTATACGCATCTATGCAATCACACCAGAACTCAACAACACGAAATACTAATCCTATGACCATTGCTCACGTCAAATTCTTTTTGTTGTTGTAATTTTTGTTATGTAGTGGGTCACTTTGTGAAAGGCATTGACATTCATATATTATTGGGTGTACATGTATCTGTGGGACAGAGCCGTTATGCCAAGTACATGCCCCTTCCAAAAGTCACGTTCTAGTGCCAACAATAAGCGATATTTATCGTCAACTGTGTGACAGTAAATAAAAATTGGATCGAAATATCTCTATATTCTTCCACAAAGCTCCACGAAGAACAATGAGAGCAATGTATCACACTATCCTGTCTTGGAAGAAAAGTGATCAATCTGATCGGATTGTATCATGCCAAAATCCTGAATTTTACATCTGATTTGTTAGTTGACGAACCTGAACAAATAATTCAATCACTGTTCTGGATATTATTCTCATGCTCAAAATCACCTCAAAAAAAACCCCAGACAGTTCCGGGAGCAGGATAACAACTCAAGACAATTGAATTTACGAATGTAAACTCATGCCTAAAACGACATGACTAATTGATGATAATGACATTTTAAATAGATCTAGGTGCCTGCAATGCTTCATTCCGGTGTTCTAGTAATGTTGATTCAATCCACGACCAAAGGATGTTTTCATGTCATCTTGGTTTCCAGTATGCTTTGTCATCCTTCAAAAGACGAAAGCACATCACACAAATCCGATTTGCCCTTCAGGATTATAACCAGTGTTTCATAAATTATGTCGCAATCGAGGCAGCGCATGTCTGGACCTGATTGCACGATCCAATCGAAACGAAGTGTGTAGATGCAGCATTTTTGTAATGTGTCGGCTTTATAGGACAGGTATTACTGCTTACAAAAAAAAGATTTGTGTATATATATACCCAACGGAAATGTGACCAAAATATTTTGATTATGACGATAACAAACATGGAATACAACATTTTGCAACAGAAACAAAGCCCGATCCATCAGTTTATAAGTGGTACCATTTTGTTTGCCTGATAACGATGTGCTTTTTCATTTTCGAGAATACTGAGGCTTACCGTGTTATCTCACCAACCATCTTCAAGCAGGGGGTAAGTGTACGCAAATAAATACTATATCTAAATTGAATAAAGGTGATAGCAGATGTTCTGCTAATGGTGTTAGCAGAACATGCAAGAAAGGAACGAAAAAAACGAGGTTAACATAATATTTCTAAGACACTTCGCATTTTAGTGTGGAAACTTGGTTGAAACCAATTTCCTTCAAACCAAAGGAATCCATGAACCCGGAAATCACTAGCCGTACGTATTTTGTCATCCAAGGATATTGTCACAGGAGGGGCATGAGGTTTTTCGAAGAAAAAAAATCGTTGGTTGTTGAGAACATAAATATTGTTTATGCAGTCGTAGAAGATCACACTTTTTTGCTTAGTGGAAAACAGTGGAATTTCAACAGAAAACAATATTTTTCTTTGCTCAAAAACAGACACGAGAAAACAATATAAATAGTATTTTCACCAACCGATGGTCACATATAAATAGGGATCTTAGGCTAGGAAAGCAAGTAGTTACACACAATTATTTAAGGTATCATAAAAATGAGTAATGAGAATAATGTTCATGATAACAAAGAAACCAAGAAAGCAATTAACAAAACGAGACAGTCCAACGTGTGCCGTGATAACTGATGAAGCTCATTGCTCATAACTTCATTATGTTATTATATAATGAACACAACATCACCTGGGTTTTTTTTCAGCGTCAGCCCCGATATTTCCCCTTGATCCTAGCATTTGCACCTTGGCCTTCGGCCGCCGGTTATAGTGGGGATCACGGGCGAAGACCAGGTCACATACTGGGAAAATCAGGTAATATTGTCTACAAATGTCATTTAATTTACCAGCCCTGGAAAAGTTGGAAAGATTTGCAAGTAACATGACAGCTTTCCACGCAATTCTATGGATACATGAAGCAGGAAGATGAATGTGCACCCAATATAACAATCTCTGCCTTGCGGGAGATAATTACGGGAAATCATAGAAAGCAACAAGGACATCGCATAATCTTTTGAGCTAATGCGGAATCAAGTATCAAAGATTATACTTCAAAGGTCTTGGTTTTAGGAAATATTTCAGACGACTACAGAAGACTCATGAAGACTGCAGAAGACTCGTGAGCTGGAAACAAGCACATTTGCTACACAGGATTTTCCTCAAGCAGTACAGAACTGTAAAGAAGGTGGTAATGAAAACCTCAGTATGATGAAAAACCTTAATTTAAAAACCCAGTGTGAATGAAACATCAGACACAAACTAATATAAAGTAGAGTTTGAAGGATAATCTGACTCATCTTTATCACTTTTTGTCAGGTCCTATTAAAATATTGTTGTTGATGTGATCCACTATGATATGCCATGTACATGTATATCTTACCATAATTTTAGAGGTAGCTATTGACAATGTTGATTCAATATTACTCGACTCCAGTACAGATCCGATTCTGTACTGCTGTCGAGTGTCGGCACAAGTACTATACTGTGACTGAATATTATGTCACATTTGCCATGCATTTCATGAATGAATGAATGTCGTTCATTTCACATCGCATAAAATAGAGTCATATACACAGTAAAAACCTTTTATCAAACTCAAGCTCTATGGCAATTTTGTTGACAGGTACGAAATCTGACAGCTGTCAAAACGACCCAGCAATAAAATATCATGGAAATAAAGTAATAGTGTCAGATATGAAATGAAAATTCCCCTCAAAAAACAACCGCCTTCGGAAAACAAAGACCCGTATATAACTACAGACCAGAAAGAAACCCGTCGCAACTTCTCTTGAGACTTAACCATCCACAAAAAAACTGATGAACGATATATAGTTCGACCTCACCTAATTTGTTATGGGTGTCTGTTTCGTCCCTGTAACAATGTGCAAATGTCACAGTGTTTATGTTGGAAGGAGGTCTTCATCTATAGGTTCGTCATCCCGATACCCATAATTGCACAAGATGCACATTGATGGGAAAAATGCTGAAACAGAATCAATACTCTCTACTAATAGTGTTATATCGTTGCTTCTGATGTCGCGTATGGTGTCCAATTTCATGTCTGCTGTGAAATAATCCGTTTTGTTTTATGGCAAGGGTGATATGATTCTAGGAAATAGATAATATAATACTCTTGCTTTATAACTTCAAAAACATTGCATTATATGATACCTGACAGAATAGACATATAGAGTCAATGAAATGTACACTATTAGTATAATGAAATATACTATTGCCAAACATGAATTCTGCACTGTCTGGCAGCTATAACCGTACCACACTGGCGTTCATATTTCGGAAATATTTTTCTGATGAACATACATAATTGGTGCTTGGTCAGGCTTTGTTTCTCTTGCAATTGATCGATTCATGTTTTACACCATCCCAATTTTGTAGTGATGCGAATAGATTGATATATTCCTACAAATGAGTCGGTGTTACTGCTGGTTGAGTTTGAAGCTATTCCCGAGGAATACTGTCAGTTCCTGACATTTCGGTTTCCGATTAGTCACCAATGTAATCACCTCTAAAATCATGATCACAAAATTGAACAACACACTATACTAATCCTAAGACTATTGTTGTTAGGATTCGTTACCATTTTTATGTGAAGAGTCACAATATGAAAAGTATATTGACATTCTAATGCTAACAGATGGGATGATGAAATATTATTTCAATAATCAAATTATCTGGTGTTCCTGTGAGACATGACATATATAAAGTACATGTACCTTTCAAAAGTCACGTTCTAGTGCCAACAATAAGCGATATTTATCGTCAACTGTCTGGAAGTAAATAAAGAATGGGTCGTAAATATTGCGATATTTTTCTACGGAGCTCCACGGCTTTCAGAACTTCACGACAACAATGAGAGCAATGCATCATAGTATCCTGTCAGTGAAGAGTGCTGTAGCTTACCGACAGACTTCAAACGTGCCACTGATCTTTAACATGGAAGGTATTCTGAGGTAAAGTTCAAGGTAACCAACAGATCCACGAGATTTAATTCCCTTACCTGTTTGTAATACAGTCATAAGATATGTCTGTCATTAAAACAGAGGCCAGTTAACACATAGCTCATGTGGAGATTGATCTTGAGATTCGCATATCAAGGTCACCCGAGTTCAAGTTCAAGATCACCATAAGATACTACATATACATGTATTATTTCCTATGGTACAAACCCAAGCACTAGCTACAAGCATTTTGTCTACATAGGCCAATTTACATAATTCGGGTTAGATGTTACCTTCAAGTTCAAGGTCTTAAAGGTCAAGTTCAAGGTCACCAATACACCCATCATACATCACTTCCTATACGTTCATAAAACATTTAGAAGATAAATGCCTGCACAGGCCAATTAGGCCAACAATTAGGCACAAACATGACATTGAGGTTTACCACTCAAGGTCCCCTGATGTCCAGTCCAAGGTCGAATAGTTTGAAGAGTTACTGATTGATCTATTTTATGATCACTTTCCGATTTTCTACCATGTCAATGATTTGCAGTAAGACATAATATAGTCAATTTTCAGTCTGATTACTATACATTTTCTCGACATTGGCCGACTACAGTGTTCATTGTGTTGACAAATGTCAAACTTATGACGTCACAAGGGATCGCACATTCACACCAATACCCAATTTTCGTGACATATGCTCTTTAAACCCATGACCAAAATACATGGCCAATAATTATTGATGACCGTGATATTTTTGATGGGGTTACCTGACTTTGGAGACATTCCCATAATACTCCTTCATTGCTTCATTCACCTGTGTTTCTGTTAAGGCTAATTCAATCAAGATTCGAAGGATGTGCTAAAGTAATATTGATTTCAAGTACGCCGTGTGTTACTCTTCAAAAGACGGCGCATATCCCACAACTCAACTAGTGTTCTTCAAAAACATAATTATGTCGTACTCGAAGCAGCACAAATCCGGCCCTGATCACACGGTCTATTCGAAACGAAGTGTGTCAGTGCACTATTCTGTAATGTAGTGACCTCATTATTACATCAGTGACACAGTGAAAATTGTTGAATACAAAAATTCTCTGCTCAGAAAAATTGATGTGTGTAGTTAATCAACGGGAATGGTACTAATTTGAAGTCCCTGTTATTTCAATTCTGTTGTGATACATATAAAGACAATATAATAATGACGAGTACCTAGGCGCTTCAACATGGAAAAATATATGCACAAAATTGTCACAATCGCATACTGAAAGATAAAACCATGTTTGATTTAGGAAATATTGATAACTCGTGACATTGCATAGTTCAACTTGGTAAGTGGCTTCTTACCCTGGGGCCCTACTGGTTATTGATTGCTGAGATGAACAATATCGTTTTTCGACTATTTACAATGGACCGAGTTATCTCTACATGTTATAGGGTATTCTGTTCCACAAAACCACATCCCAGCAGAACTTTGTGCCCCTTACCTGAGGCAAAACTCAATACTAGGCGATAACTATAACGTAAATTTTAGACGTGAGTGCATGGTTCTTATGTAAGACCCTGTATTTTATTTTCGAAAAACATTTCGTCAACATATATCAGTTTGCCAAACAGTATTTTATCTGCCAAATAATGTTATGTTTATTCAACTTAACACTGAACTTCTTGTGGGCTGCTTCACATTGACGATTCTGTTGTGGACGACGATGGGCGAGTTTCTGGAGTGGGTGGCGTACATGATTCGGCAGGTGCCATGGTGTCACCCTCCAAAACTGCCTTGAAATACAAATGTGCATATGACATTTCAATTTTCAATAAAATTGGAAATGGCGTGTGTTTGTGTGCGTGTTCTATTGCTGTTCGCGAGTGTTGAAAATGACAAAAATATATATAATTACAGGAAAGGGGGGTATTTGAGAAGCAAAACTTAACTGATTTTTGTGTAGCCTGGCTTCACAGTTTTGAACACTTGTTTCAATTGACGGTCGTTGATGCGCTTGTGCGAGGCAACGGCGTCACTGTGACCGGTTCGGTTCTTGTTTAGAGAAGTATCCAGTCCATCACGGAACATACAGGTGACATTTGTAACTCGTAGGTTGTGGTTCGTGAAATAGCCAGGATTCTCTGCATAATATCTTTTGTCAATTTTCTCAAGCGAATGCAGACCAAGTGGCAACTTACAGAACCATGTGTCTGGCAAGTTGACAATAGTTGTACAAGTTTCTTCAAATAAAAAACTTTGTCTCTCATGCCATCAGGGCATTTTCGAGATACATTCGTTGTGTTCGGACTGCACAGCGTTCTGACTGGGCAGTGTTTTCAGAAGCTCTGGTGATATGAGATTTGATCTTCCTGTGTTTTAGCCCACCCTGGTTTGTCTTGGAGACGTTTTTGGTATAGAACACACAATCAAATCCATCAGCGTCTCTCGGGTCCCATTGCTCCTTCCACTCCTGGAGGCGATATTCACCCCCATTGAGGGGCGGTCATATTTATCTGGATTTTTTATTTGACCCCAATATATCGATAACCAATGTATGACCCCCCTCCCCCACCAAGATCCAAAATGAAAGTATGACCCCCCCCCCCCATTCCCATATATGAATAAGGCTATACTTCACAATTGATAGCAATTATAAGGCACCAGTATCATAATATATATGATACTTGAATGATTTGTACGCTTTATCCATTTATTTTGAAACAATTGTGACTTTTGTCGAATTTATTATACTATAAGGTCAGTGAATATTATGAGTTGTGCTCTTCTTGTATCCACCATTCCTTTGCTTCAATTGTGAATGTAATTACAAAATTATTACTTCTATGCATACTATATCGGTATGGTCGAAACACTTAATTATGAATGGTGTTTGAGGGCAAAAACTAGAACCACCCCCACTCTGACATCTATATACAGGATCACTTTCCTCGGATACTAGTATCTTCTTTTTCACTATACAACCCATCGTTTCCGATCCCACTTGAAACACTTGAGACCTAGGTCAAAGGTTATTCAGTTGAATCATTGACTCAGAAATTTTTGATGGAATGAAAAAAAAATGTATGAAAACCCTCACGGACTAACTGAACGCCATCATGAACTCGGAACTCTTCCACATATCACTGATGAGCAGGGAAGGATTGGTGAGTCAGGCCATCCAGAACTGGTATTTTTCTGGTCTCGAATCAGGTCTGTGTTGGCTCTATGATGGGCTCATAATGATCTGCTACCATCTAAGTCAGATTCACTACCTGGGTCATCCGGGGGAATCCAGGACTCTTTTGCCATTCTGTATGGAAAGATCCACGTTCTTTTCATGGTGGTTTGTGACAGTCCTGACAGGTTCAGTTGATCTGTGGTTTGTCTGAGACAGTACCCTGCTGTTCCGGTTCATCCTTGCTGGCACCGTGTTCAGCTGTAGTGCTGCTCTGTTGGGGCCAAAGTTTATCCTTGGTGACATTGTTCCAGTCTGGGTCATTATAGTGATGAGCATTGATGAATGTATATAAGGGCTCGAAATTGCAACATGTGGGTAGCCATATGCTCCTAAATTTTCAGATTTGCTCCCAGGCAATAGAACCCACGAGCCAATTGGCTAATGAAAATCTGTAAAGTAATATTGAAATATGCTCCTAGGAACCAAATGGCTCCTAAAATTGTTGGATTGGAGCGAAATAGGAGCCCTTTGGCTCCTGGAAAAAAAATTAATTTTGAGCGTTGATGCACACGGATTGCGGCATCTCATTATGTTGTTGTTACTGGATGGTCCTTTGCAGGATCAAGTTTCAGTGAGATTATGATTTTACTGAAAATGTTATGAAATTCCATCGCCTACTCCAATCATTCCATGTACTGGTATTGAGTGGATTGTTTCCACCTAATTATTTAACTATTTTGCCATTCAGATTTTCTCAAAATAACTCAATTCCAAACTCAGACCCCACGTTCCATCAAAAATGAAAGTATGACCCCCCCCCCCCCCAATGAGGTTGGAAATGAAAGTTTGACTACCCCCTAGTTTTTACCCCCCCCCCCCCCACTTGATGAATAATGACCGGCCCCTAAATAAGAAGCTGTTCGCAGAAGCGACTTCGGAGTAGTGTCACCCAAGAAACCTTTTTTTTGCCCACATGACTCCGTGCTGATTGGGTCTGTCGTTCTTACTGAACCAATTTCTGCTGCTGCCGACTCTTCCATTTGCAGGTCCAACTAATAAAACAAGTGGACAACTGCTCGTTGTCTAGTCAGTGAAAGTTTTCTACCCCGAAATGCTTCAAAATATTTTTGAAGTTACATTAGTACTGCATTAAAAGTTGGATAGCAGCCTGTGTTATCCTGCTTATGCATTTGTTAAATGATCTCCCTCGTCTTTGATGTCACGGAATGGCGTCTCAGGTAGGCCAGGCTGTTAGTCGTCTGGTCTGCAAAGCGGTTGAGATTAATTTGAGGAAATTAGCTATCAAGTATCTTGTAATGGAGTGTGTACAAATGAGCATTATAAAATTTTAGCCAAAATTAAGCTGGAAATTTAGCCTTTTTTTCGTAAACTGCTTTACTCATTCAAGTGAAACACCAGAGAGACATGCAGCCACGAAGGCACATATTATTTAGACACATATTTTTTTTTTTTTAAAAATAATTGTATTGGGTGGAGTGTATGGGGCATCGTGTAATAAGTTGCTGGCTAGTTTGAAACGGACACACCATATTATAACGATTGTTATTAACGTGTAATCCTAATCCTGTGGACATTGAAGTCAAAACGATGCTTTTTATTCAAAGCATCATTTCATACATTCCGAAACTGATTCATCATGTCACGGACTTCACTTACCCGGTATCTCTAAAATACCCTGTTTCTCATTTGAATGAAACTACAATTGTTTCGTCTTATCCTGCTTAACCAGGACCTAAATTTCAGTTTTGGTGTTGAAATTTGAAATGACAGGTAATGGGGAATAATAACCACATTTCATCATGTATCAAATATTAAAGTGGGCTATGGAAAATTGTGTGGTGTATTATGTCAATTCTCACCTCATCGAACTTACACTTTCAATTGACGGTTGATGTATATTCAATTGTACATTTCAAATGTCTTCAACACGATTTTGCACAAGAGAAGAGAAATTGAATGTAAGCTCAACCCACGTCAGACTATCACGGCGCACACAATCCAGCCATTGTATAATATCTCGTAGGTCATAAAGCGTCCATGGAAAGAACAGTTTTCATTCCATCATTTTATTTAATACCAGTCATACCCTACCTTCATTTTCCACCATAATTAACCGTTTTTGTCTGCATGAAAACGGCATGATTCTATATTCAAACCATCCTTTGAAACCAAGTCTTTCAATGCACGGGTAAGTGTATGCGAATAAATATTATGTATTCGTTAAGTAAAGCTGATAGTAGATGTTCCGCTAACGGTGTTAGCAGAACCAGAAGGAAAGAAACGGGATTGAGCCTAATAGTAAGTATGCTGTATATTTGACGACATATCTCTATGTTCATGCAGACACATAGCAGTTTGCTTGAAACTGGGTCAAGATCAATTTCCTTCGGACCACGGGAATCCGTGAACCCAAAAATCACTTGCCGTATTTTGTCACCAAAGGAATTGTCAGGTGAGGTGCATGAGGTTTTCTGAAGAACAAAGTCGTTGATGTATGTCAACACAATTAGTGTATTTAGAACGATTTTGAATTCAGATCAGATCATCATTTCGCTTGCAGAGTGAAACACAATATACTTTCAGGGCGATACAATATTTGCACAGTCACACTTTCTGATGTGGTTCTATGCTCAAGACGCTAAGTGATAAGCACTTATCATGAATAGGCTGGACTGGAGAGGTGGAACAGCAGTTGCACACGATTATTAAGTTCACTCATCATAACAGCCAGTGAGTAATAATTATGTTCGTAATTAAGAAGCAGCCACAAAAGCACTGCATGAATGGAAATGGTGAGTTTTTTTCAGCTAATTTTAGTAATACCATGCGTTTACGATACACTTGAACACTGATATTGAGCAACACATACGCAAATGTTTAGGTAATGGCATTGTGGCGAGATGATCGATGACGATAAGTGTTCGAGGCCAAGTTCAAGGATAATGTTAATTAAAACAGGAACATATCATATAATGCAGAATACATCGTGTATTTCATTATCATTCATTATGTATTATTCTTTCACTCACGGAAGGTAGTTACAATTTACTTCAGCTGTGCTCAATCCTGTCTCAGACTGCTGATGCATAGAAACAGTCCCGTTATTCTGTCTAGAAATAAAATAGATAATTGGCGGCCATACAAATCTTGGAAGTGGTATGAGTCAGTGTTAATGGAATGACAATATCATGGCGATCGATCAGCATCGTAGATAATCCAACAAAAATTGAAGTTATGAAAAGACCCTCTCGTGAATGTGTTGTGTATGGTTGTAAAATGTCAAAATGTTATTGAAATCACAGTCAGCATGAAATGGTTGGTGTAAAAAATTATAACTTATACGTTGTCGCATGCTAAGCAACGTGGATTGAAAATAAGCAAAATTTGACAAATGATCCTATAGCTCACATGATGCTTTAACATCTTTGTTTATTGTTGATTCCAGGAAGAATAAAATTATACAATACATGCACCACCTCACGGAGTAGGGTCAAAACCTAAATTTATTATCCCAGACAAACCATATGCCTGGTGTGCTTATACAATAACGCATGTATAAAATGGACAATTCCCCGTGCTCTGTCTGACATATGGCCAGAGTGGTTTGTGAGAGCATATTCATGAGAACAACACTTGACACTGAACATTCCTGGAAGCAGAGGGACATCTATTCAAGCCTTATTACAACTACCTCCTGTAGGAACATGCATGCACATCCGATATAATAACGTGTAACTTGGTCATAATGTGAAGCTCGTGAAAGCAGAGTGGGCAACCTTTAAACCTCTGAGGTAATGCTGGTTGGTCCAATGATCAAAGAATGTTCTTCAGATTCTTTGTGTAAGTTGAAATCAGGTGCTTTTCAAAGACCAACAAAAGACACATGAGCTGTCAAAAACCATACATGTTATCTAAGATTATCATCCTTCAGGTTTGTGTTAGTGCCATTGTCCTCAGGCAGTATGGGAAATCTATGTAGTCTCAACACATGTTGTTATTTACGTTCTTAGCTCTATTTGTGACGCTGATGTGATAGGTAATATACATAAGACATGAGTCGTTAATATAGCTGTCATGTATCCATAAAACCAAAATACGGAACACTACGGAACATATGCATCATTCCTGGTAGGTTGGTGTATTTATTGCTCGACTCAATTCGTTTGATTCTGATCAGGTTGTATTACTGCTATTACATCTTACCAGAGTGTCAAAATTAGACTGCTATTGATTAGGTTTATTTACAAACTGTTTAAACTGGATAATGTAACGGCTAATGAAGTAATGAAGTCGACTTTCCACAAAAAATGCAGAAGTAATATTTCTTATTGTTATCTCACTCTATGCAACGTACAAACATCCATCATTTTTTTCTAACCAATATATAACTTTACTGGGATAGGTCTTTCGCTAGAACTACAGTTAATCACACACATGAAGGTAGTCTAGTCGCAGCCTTGGATCACACACAATATCTCAAAAACTGATCATGGGATAATAGATTGCAGAAGTACACCCAAATTACAAGCTTTGTGTCCAGTACATAACGACGACATATGCAGAAGATAATTACAGAAACGCCATCTATCATGACAAAATTATCAGGAATTGTGAAAGTTACGCGTTCTTCATGCCAATCAATATAGTTTCTCATTTTATATAACACATGCACCAGACTAGGATATTGTAGACATATGTAAACATATAAGGATAACATATAATGTATAATAACACTATTTTGTTTGTCAACGAGTTTCCATGTCAATGCATCTTCATGAGGCACAATTAATTTTATAGCTTACTAGGAGATTTTCATTTGGTTCGTCACGATGCTTGTTGCTCATTTAATCGCTGCATATGGTCAACGCGGTTCATTTGCAATGGATTACATTATCAAGAGCCACAAATGATTTGTGTCTTTCTGTATTTAGACCCGACTCGCTTTACATGGGTATTCCGATGTCCAAGAGTTAATAAGGTATGTCTAAAATCAATCAATATTCATAGATGATCAGCGCTAAACAGTAGATGACTAAATCACTGCCTTTGCTATGCAAGAATGATTTCCCCACCAGAGGACGTGAAATGCAAGTCGGGTCTCTGGTCAACGACTGGGCTCGATTGAGTGCAACTGTCGTTTTTGTATTTACGTTCCATTACGCATTGCCTAAAAGCTTTGGTGCTGTTTGAACGTAATGCCCCCATATTGAGGATAACCAATTGACATGATTATTGTGAAATGTGTAACACAAAACAACCATCCATTTGCGAGGAGGTGACCATGCTAGGCATTCATGTTCCTTAATAAAAAAATCCTCAAAAAGATCACTATGCATGTGTCAGTTTCTGGAGAATCTGGTAAATCGATAAAAAAAATCTTGCTTAGACAAATTATGCCAAAAATGGTAATTTAAAAACGTTGGGATTTGTTATTCAGCAAAGACAAGTTTGACCACTATTTTTTGTTTTGTTTCTTTGGCTGAATCCAAAGTGGTTTAAAATATGCACGTGTATATCATTATTGCATTCCATGTGTATTAAGACATATACAATCATCACATTATAACCCCATTGATGCACCAGATAACTAGTACCATATCTGGATAAGTTTACACCTACAAGATTATTTAATATATCGCACCCATATTTCATCTGCAAATACACAGAGAGAATATAAAAGACGGTTGGTGTTCATTGCCAAGAAACTGTCACGCTGCGTATACGCGAATGCACTTAGATTCATGAGTCTCGGGACATTTGGAACAAATTAAACCCGTCGTATTCAGTTTGACATTTCTAATGGTAAGAGCATCTATTGTCTACCACAAACCATAAATGATCTTGTGTTCTTACCAGATTAAATTATAGAAGCCGCTTTTCTACGCTATCCAATGAATGGATGGAACAGCTGCGTTCTTTCATTATCTGCACATGTATTGCATGATAATGTATTGCAGTTGCATACACAGTATATGACATTGCAAAGATATATGTATTGGCTAGAGCCTGGCTTGCAATGTCGAGCTGTGTTGAACTGAATTATTTTCCCTCTGCACCCACACGGAAAATAATTACAATCCAGTTATGATATCCAGGAAAGTAGAAATGTATAATCATCTTATTTGCTAAAAAAATCAAGGTACCACAAACAGCATCCTGGATAATAATTTAGCTCCATAATCTTGTGTACAGTAGTTTACATGTGATCAATTTTTTTTTGAAAAATGGTCTGTAAGGTACAAACGTTTTCGCTTGCAAGTTTCCGCACAGTCATGCTCACAGATGAATTTGATGAATTCTATGCATGTGCATTATAATGATTCAAATAATTATGTGATTGAATCCATCTCATTTTTATGTATGGGATGTTTTTCTGAATATATAATGCCACATTTTTGTAGAAGTTATTCGTCATTTGTGCACCACGCGGGCCTTTCAAGGGTCTATTAACTCAGCTGAATATGTAATGAGTTTTTCTCTAAGCATAATTATGTCAGTAGTCGGTTGACCTTGGTTCAATTGCACAATTACCATAGTAAGTGAAGAAAAGACACAAAACAGCCCCACAGTGACACAGGGTATATCCCATAAACACGGGAGACCGCTCTGGTGGACTAACGTCCACGTGAGTTACTCCCGTTAGCCAATCCTAAGAATGAAACCAGTCATCCTCAGGAATGGGGTAATGGTTTGTTTCTGTTTTGTCTTGTATGATGTATTTCTGGCTGACAGTGGAGCAGGTAATGAACAGTACATGCTCATTTGAGAGAAATTGTATAAAATATATTGTCACGGACTATGATTAGTACGGAAGAGGATTAGGGCCAAGCAACCAAATGTTTTTTTTCTCGATTTGTCGACTTACGTATCTCGATAAATCGAGATACTATCTAGATAAATCGACCTATTTATCTCGATAAATTGACTTATTTATCTCGATAAATAGAGTTAATTATCTCGATAAATCGACTAAATAACTCGATAAATCGACTTAATATCTCGATAAATCGAGATACTATCTCGAGATATAAATCGAGATACTATCTCGAGATATTTATCTAGATAAATCGAGTTAATTATCTCGAAAAATCGACTTATTATCTCGATAAATTATTGTAATGACTGTTAAACTCCATATAATTTTCAATAAGAGTAATCAGTATATATTCTTTATCCTATCTTTTCCAAGGTAACCAATGAAATGGTACATGGCTTGCCTATATTACAGTCGATGTATATTCATTTTACTTGTACTTTAAATATCTGAGCCATAAGTCGATTTTATGAGATACGTTAGTCAATTTATCGAGATACGTAAGTCGATTTATCGAGTTACGTAAGTCGATTCATCGAGTTACGTAAGTCGATATATCGAGTTACGTAAGTCGACAAATAGAAGAAAAAAACTTTTAGTTTTGTGGCCCTAATCCTCTTCCGTAGATTAGACTGTGTTGTCTTCTTGTTGGTTCTCTGGTATGTTTTTTTTTACTTTAAAAGGGCAGCTAAAAGAAAAAAATATGACGCATAATGCAGCAGAAGAATGCAATTGACTCCAAGCGTTTCTTTTTCACATCGTTTAGATGGGAAATATAGAACAAACTATCTAACGTATATTTGACGTCAATTTCCTGATATTTGCATGAAGGACGGAACTATTAGTTTGCTGCCTGTGAAACTTCCGGAAACCTACATAATGCAACAAAAAAATTGTGGCGGAAGACAGAATGATATCGAGGCTGGAATATACATGATGGCTTTGGCACTGCTTGTCTAGGAAGGATTTTGTCTAACTTTCCCCATCCAAGCTGTTGGACAGCTCAAGTTCTGCTCCACTAACGGACCCTCCGAACTCATGATTATCCTTCTAGGTAAACTGATTCATTCAATGTGTAATTGCATTTCTCACTCAAGTAGTCTCACTATACATGTATTGTGAAATAGTCAACAATTTGTATGACTACGGACTAAGCAAGCATTGTTGGAGTCAGCATGTGAGTACTTCACCTAGTTGCAAATTCTTGTCACTTTGTCCTTGACAGGCAACATTTGCGACTGGTGCAGTTGCGTATTTAATGATCTCTGTTTGGAAATGTCAAGGCTATTTCCAGCTAATCCTAATGATAGAATGTGTTTGAATCACTCATATTAGTCATTTCATTCTCATATCCCTGTAGTTATGAACTTATATGAACCAATACGAACTGTATGAAAGTAAGAATTTCGTGATGTGAAAGATACTCAGTAACAGTTTTACTTATTATTTTACTGTAAAACACATATCCCAAGGGGTTTGTTTCGGTTTGTTTGACCAGTTGTTTAATAGTTGGTTACAGAACCGAACAGGTGTTCAGTGGACACCCATACATTTTATCCATGTCGGATCATTCACCAACAGCCAATTTTAGGGAATAGAAAAGAAAAAAAAATCGCGTCGCCGCAACACTTTCGGGGACCCTAATATCCAGAACCATAATACTATTTTTAGCCTAATTTGTTGATTCTTACAATATATTTCATTCGTTCCGAGTTTGTGTAGATACGGCGTTTTGTCATGAACTTTGCAGAAACCAATATCCTTCAAACCAAGGAGATTGATACGGCGTTTTGTCATGAACTTTGCTGAAACCAATATCCTTCAAACTAAGGAGATTCATGAACTCGGAAATTACTAGTCATCTACTGTTGTCCGAAGAATGGTCACCTAGGATCACTCGATTAAGTTGGTGTCCGTGAACATAAGTTCTTATATCATGTAATATATTCTGGTAATAGGCCAGAAATAGTTATTATATGATTCAGTATAATATGCACAAAAAAATATTGAATGATAACTTAAATATAATATAAGAATGAATAAAATATGTAGACGTTAGTAAGTAGAACAAAACATACGATTTTTTTTTATTCTCCCCGAGAAAAACATAGTACATGTATAAAGATGCTATATATCTACAGCAACAGAAACAGATGCCGTGCTAACCACACATTACAGATGTTCCTTTTCACGAATGGGCCAGAACGAGATAAACAGGGATCATAATTTTGGAAACGAAAACATTAACTACCAAGTAGTTACACACAATTATCCTATATATCATAACATTCACTGAGTAGCAATTGTGTTAGAAATTACGAAGCAGCCATAAAAAAAAAACAATTGGCAGAACCAGACGACTTCGAGTGTGGTGTGATAATAAATGAAGATCAGTGCTCACAAAGTTCGATCGAGGATTATATTGATTGGAACCGGAACAAATTAATACGAATATAGTCGTGAACTTAACTATTAGTATAGATTATTGAGATTGGCCTTCGTTGATCACAAATTGAACGGCACACTGTATAAGCAGCGTGATTGACTTGAATGCTCATTATATACAGCAAAGACGTATCGTTCACTGTCCGAAGATAATCATAGCTAGTCATAGTTTATATGATTGTTTCAGCGGTGTCCAATAGTTTCTTGGATCTTGTTTCAGATTTCTAATGCATATAAATATTTCATCTCATTTTTGCCTCTGAAAAATTTATCAAAAATTGGCATAAATAAAAATTGTTATTTGAATAACAATATCTTGGCAATCGATCAGCATTTCGTCAATAATCAAATCAAAATTGAATCTAGGGAAAACACTCATGCGGTTTGTATGGTTGTATAGCACGAAAGTGTTATTGAAATCGTGGTCAACATGAAATGACTCCTGTCAAAAATCATAACCATGATAACGAATATGTAATCAGGATATGCAGCGGAATGTGATAATATGCAAATTGTGTCAAATGATCCTATAGTTTTAATAAACAAGGGTTTATTGTTGGTTTTGGATTAATAAAATGTGCACCATCCAATATTTCCTAAAAGTCCATAATGAAAATCTTAATCGACCATTTAAGGCAATCCAAATGGCTAGCTATCTAACTCAATAATACCTGTACATGATAGGATGATTATCCGTGCCCTGATATGCCCTGGATGAAAATGTGACAGCCTATGCATGACAGCTGGACGTGGAGGTGAAAATGATCAGAAAACAGTGGGGACAGCTTTTAAACCTTTATCTGTTTGTACAGAATTGGATGTGCATCCAATATAATAACTTGATACATGGTCATTACGTGAATCCCTTGAAAGCAAAATGAGCATCGCCCCAACCTTTGAGGTAATACAGGTTTGTCCACAGATCAAAGAACACGCCTTGGGTAGTTTTTGCCGCTTTTCAACGACCAACAAAAACACCAGATTTGGCAAAAATCACACATGCTACCTAAATGAATGTAAGATAATCATCATGTGGGTTTGTGCCAGTGTCGTTGTCCCCAAAGCAGTCGTTGTCCCCAAAATATCCACCCGAATGATGTCTGAAAAGATGATGTAGTCTGAAAACCTGATGGTAATTGCATTCCTCATTGTCGATAAAAATATGGCATTTGTATTTATCGGAATATCTCGATATCTGTGTAACCATTATGGGATTATATTGACATGACAGTCAGTTGGAAATTGGCAAAAGGGATCAAAATACCACAGTCTCCGTATTGATTTTCCACTCGGCACGTGTGACTTGGTGCACAATGCTATGCGAATACCTTCTGAACTTAAGAGTATGCCCATTTTGGATATCTTCTCGATATATTTCTTTATGCGATAGAATAAATACGCACATACGAACATTTAAGGGGTGGACTGAATCCCACAGTTGTATCAGGTCAGTGATCTTGTCAGCGAATCTGTTGTAAAAGTAAACTTCGATAAAAGAGGAGTTATTACGAACAGTTACAATCATTACAGGGGGAAATATTTGAATCGTCAACCAGTTTATTATAAATCATCTCGTGATATTTTGAGATTTGAATGATTCGTTCTTCGACTTACAGTCAAATATTTCTGGCTTGGTGAACACGTGCGACTGAACCGGTTGTCTGAGCATTTGAAATTGTTTTTTTTTGCACTGATAAATAGGTAGGCTGACGTATATTTTCCCTGAATCGCTTATCGCCTAATAGTTGTGCTGGTAGATAGATAGGATGACGTGTATCTTCCGTGAATCGTTTATCGCCTCATGTGATTCTATTGTGTGAGCAGACAACATGACATCTCCAACCACAAAGCAGATACCCAAAATAGCATCCATGTCTGGTGTCAAGTAACACACGTTTGTCTCAATGATATCATTACGAAGTCGACACTCCGGGACTCAAGACTTGAACAAAAGCGAGGTATGGACTCGAGCCGAATGGTGCTGTCGTGTATATCATCTTGTGATATCAAGATAAACACAACAGATTAGACGTTTTGACATATTTCGAGGGTTACATGATTCCAATCGACAAAATATGTCACCGAGAATATTCATGCTGCATACGGTTGGCTATAATTTCTAGAAGACTCGGCATATCCTTTGAGCAGGATCTCACATACGAGGAGACAACACCGGCATCTAGCATAATACGAACAGGATCTCACATACGAGGAAACAACACCGGCATCTAGCATAATACGTATGGTTTTGTAGGTCGTATATGTTGGGATAATTACACATCATATATAACATAGGTGTAATCATAACTATAATAACATTATAACAGTATAGGGAGGCGGTTTTATCGCGTAATCACGCTATAGTTATCATAATGATACTAAGTTCTCTTAGAACATAATAAATTTAGTCGTGAAATACATCTGAACAATAGACTGCAGTTGCCAATCAATCAATTTATTTGGAATCGTACATGTGGTGGGACAAAAATAACAGCGATTTTTACAAGATACGATTCGAAGACATTTTAAGTCAGCCGTTAGTCTGAGATTCCAAATAATTGATACAGTATATTGAATATCAATCTTGAAACACATCTTAAATCATGGAGTTGTAATGCATTCATTATTGTATGAAAATGAAAAAAAAGTTATTGGGACATAGAAGGCAGAAAAAATTAGCCCAAGGGCTAAGAAAGGTTACCGGACAATACATATTTTAGATATTAGTAGTTTGTCCCGAGACCTTGAAAATAAGGTCATTGGTCAATTCAAGGACACAATAATATTCGGCATATGTCATTTCTAGTATGTCCACAACTGATTCTTAAGTTGTAAAGTCAATAATAAGCGAGCATTTAGCCTTTTGTCCTGTGACCTTGAAAATGAGGTCAAAGGTCGAATTCAAGGTCATAGCAATATTTAGCTTATATCATTTCCTATACGTTCACAATTGATTCCTAAGCTCTAAAGTCGATAATAATCGAGCTAATAGCCGTTTTGTCCTGTGACCTTGAAGATTAGGTCAAAGGTGAAGTTCAAGGTCATGACAATGTTCAGAATATATCACCTTTAACCTCATTTTCAAGGTCACAGGACAAAATGGCTAATATCTCACTTATTATCGATTTTACAGCTTAGGGATCAATTGTGGACATATAGGAAATGATATTATGCTGAATATTCTCGTGTCCTCGAATTTGACATCTGACCTCAGTTTCAAGGTCAGAGCACAAAATGGCTCATATCTCGCGGTCAGAGGTCAGAGGTCAACTTCAAGGTCACAAGAATATTCGGCATATATCATTTCCTATATGTCCACAATTTATTCCTAAGCTGTAAAGTTGATAATAAGCGAGATATTAGCCATTTTGTGCTCTGACCTTGAAACTGACTAAAATGACCGCTCTGACCTTGAAACCGAGGTCAGAGGTCAAATTCAAGGTCACGTGAATATTAGGCTTAATGTTTCCCAATATAAAGCATAGGAGAATTTAACATGGGAAATCCCTATTGGGCCGAGTTTGGGCCCAAAATGGCCAACTTCGAGCGATTCAAGCGCAAAGAAATTTATACATGTCACAGGGGTACATATGAGGAGTTTTATGCATCAATGAGAAAAAAAGTTACTGAACAGATTTTGAGGAAACGACCATCAAATTCCAAAATTGGCCATTTTTAGACGAAAACGACCGCTCTGACCTTGAAACCGAGGTCAGAGGTCAAATTCAAGGTCACTAGAATATTCAGCATATATCATTTCCTATATGTCCACAATTGATTCTTAGTCTCTAATTTCAATTTTAAGTGAGATATTAGGCTTAATGTGTCCCATTATAAAGCATAGGAGAATTTAACATGGGAAAGTCCCATTTGGGACGAGTTCGGGCCCAAAATGGCCCACTTCGAGCGATTCAAGGGCAACGAAATTTATACATGTCACAAAGGTACATAGGAGGAGTTTCATGCATCAATAAGAAAAAAAGTTACTGAACAGATTTAAAGAAAACGACCACCAAAGTCCAAAATTGGCCATTTTTCGACGAAAACGGCCGCCATTTTGAAAAAAATGCGAAAATAAAAAAACTAAAAAAACCTCCTGGAAATATTTTTCCGAAATTTCAGAAATATTCGACTGTAAACTTTAATGATAAAAATGTGGACGGACGACGGACGACGGACGCAACGCCACGGCAATAGGTTATCGGACCAAAGGTCCGGTAACCTAAAAACCATCTGTCCCGACACAATTGAACGCTAAGGACAGAATATGTAGACATATATATGCAATCAGCCCCAGTCAAGAATGTGAGTTCACATACATATCACATTATGAGTCCCTTGTGACTCCACAGTGAGTTCAATTTGTTACCTCACGGTGACATCATATGATGAGTTCACAGTGCGAGGTTTCTATGATATTGTTGTGAGTTAGCAAAACTAATTATTGTTAATAACATTGTTAGTGTAGTATTCAAACTGTTCCATACATTTTCATTGATTTCAAGCCATAAAATGGGCAATTATAAAGTTCCACAATATATACGCCCACTCAAAATTCCAAGTATTTAGAATTTCAGATGTTGATCAATAATAATGGCCGCCATTACTCGATTACTCACAGGAGTGACATCACAGTGAATTCACGGCTATTCCATAGGTGTGAAGTCATAGGCATGAAGTCGGTATGAAGTCACAGTGACATCACTCCTGCGAGGTCATACTGGTGATATCACAGTAAGTTCATTGTGACTTCATGTGATGAATTCACACTTGTGACTGATATGTGATATCACAGTGATGTCATGATGAACTCACTTCTTGGCTGGGCTAGACATACACCTACGTTAAGCACGAAACACGTGGGCATACACATACGATCTTACACTTATATAAGCATGGACATGCACACGCAGGCATACACAAAGACAATAACACATACAGCTCATCCACGCTATTCGGGCACATATTTACGTTCACTATGATAACACAAATCACAACATGGAACCTATCTAGTCTACCAATCTTAATTTCGTTAGTCGCAAAGCCTTGGTCAACTGAATTTCCTTGATTCTTCTGTACTTTGTCTGCTTTTCCGAAGCAGCAATTTCAATTTATATGCTGATTGTTGTGTGTATATCCCAGGGTTAGAATATAACTTCTTTATCAACTAGCAAGGTTTTATTAGTTTCAGGTGTTTCAAGTAATACTTTATTTTCAACTTGTACGATAGTATACATAGTTGAAGCTAGAATTTCGAAACAAGCCTGAATTTTAGCATTCTTGTTTGTCGTGTAAACTTGGAAGTACATCCCGAGAAGGTCAGGATAATGTGGGGAATACGCACAGTTCGATGACACGGTTACGGTTAATCGTACATGAAATCATTGGATAAATAATAACTTGCCGACATTGTCGGTTGCCACTCTATCCGGACAAATACCAAAGACGTCATGAGACTGTGTGTAGAACTCACCAGCAACGCGAGCCATTTTGACGAAAATGGATGTGCGAATATTGTCATTCTATACTCAAAATGAAGATACTACAGAATGAATAAATTTAGTTCGCTTAAATTGGTTCTAGCTGTACTTACAGAATTGGAAATATAACATTTTGTCATCATATGTACATATATACACAAAAATATGGAACTATAAAACTAACATTCGATGGTTTGAAAAACGTGTATAGTAACTCATTCCGTGCAAAATTATGTAAATATTTAAATAGAATACAACAAAATATTATATATTCGTCTTTGAACAAGTTTCCTGGATACCTAGAAAAAAGCTTTAAATAATACTAGCAATCAATGGTTTGCCACAACAATTTTGAACAGCGTTTTCATTATTTTACATGAGATATGTATTGGGTAATGAATAGAGTCATGGAATATAATGTATATACATGATTCCGCAGTTACTGACCGGGAAGGACACTTATAACTTAAACCTTGCAAACGATAACCGATGGTAGTCTGTATGATGCTAATCATTCGAGTTTGATTTGTACTAGTAGATACTTCATAGGCCTAATAACGGTGATACACTCGTCCCAGTCACGTTCAAACTATCGTCCTTATATGTGACTTGCATCTGTTTTCCGTTATTCCCCTCAGATACGTCTTCGCCAGTTGTGGGTTGCTCTACAATGAGTTTCGTCATTTCTTCATTGCCATCAGCCATCAAACTGCCTGTCCCACCTGCTCCTTCCTTCAAATTTTCAAAAAACTCCACACGATCGATCACTGTGACAGGACTTTCAGGGTTTTCCTCATTATGGCTTTCCTGTCGATCGCCCACACTTTGTGGTGTTTCTGCCCTAGCACCAGTTGTGCCCAAACCGCCCACACTTTGTGGTGTTTCTGCCCTAGCACCAGTTGTGCCCAAACCGCCCACACTTTGTGGTGTTTCTGCCCTAGCACCAGTTGTGCCCAAACCGCCCACACTTTGTGGTGTTTCTGCCCTAGCACCAGTTGTGCCCAAACCGCCCACACTTTGTGGTGTTTCTGCCCTAGCACCAGTTGTGCCCAAACCGCCCACACTTTGTGGTGTTTCTGCCCTAGCACCAGTTGTGCGCAAACCGCCCACACTTTGTGGTGTTTCTGCCCTAGCACCAGTTGTGCCCAAACCGCCCACACTTTGTGGTGTTTCTGCCCTAGCACCAGTTGTGCCCAAACCGCCCACACTTTGTGGTGTTTCTGCCCTAGCACCAGTTGTGCCCAAACCGCCCACACTTTGTGGTGTTTCTGCCCTAGCACCAGTTGTGCCCAAACCGCCCACACTTTGTGGTGTTTCTGCCCTAGCACCAGTTGTGCCCAAACCGCCCACACTTTGTGGTGTTTCTGCCCTAGCACCAGTTGTGCCCAAACCGCCCACACTTTGTGGTGTTTCTGCCCTAGCACCAGTTGTGCCCAAACCAGACGCTGATGCAGCTGTGGGTCCTTGATGACTTGGTGATTGGCATTCTGGGCATATATGTCTTCGATAACGGTACACAAGCCACACAACTATCCCAATTAACACAACTGTGCAAGATGTCACTATAATGCTGATAACTATGGAAGTGGTACAGTAACAACCGCCTGCAAAGTACAAACACGTTACATATTACAAGTTCAAAAATATGATTCAAGCGTATTGGCAACATTACTTAAGTCAAGCATCAGTAACACATATAGATCCTCCTTCACACTTACCACTTTCGGTTGTACTTTGATCCAGTATAATTTCAGAGTCCGAAATAATGCTGGAGTTATAACGATAGATTTTCCCGTAATCCGCTACACAACGTCCTGGATACCGGATTGTCAAACTGATTTCACCAGATGTTACATTTCGGAAGTCGTAGTTATTGAAGTCTATCTCACATATTGTGGTGTTTCTACAAAAATAACCATATGTGCCGATAGACATTTTGAAGTGTGCGAACAGGCCCATGCCACTCATTATTGTGATTCTGGATGTAGTCGACAATGTTAGGGGTTGGATGGTATCTTGCACGGTACTCGTGGCATTGCCTGAGCATATATATAGCTTTGGTTCCAGTTCACTCTCTGTAAAATTCAAATAATTCATCTTGCTTTCACCAGATTTCAATAAAACAGTTATGAAGTTGCAGTCAATGTGTAATTACTTATCAGTTACCTGTAAAATCGCTAACGAATACTCTGGTGCGTGCGTTGAAATGTCCTTGATACTCGTCATGCTTAACATCAACGGTGTATACCCCGAAATCTTCAAATGTCAGTCCTGTCATGACGTATTTATATCCAGCTCTAAACGGTTCTAATCGCCCTCTCCTGTCTCTGTAGGTAGGATTCGCTTCGAGCTTTCCTCCGTCGAGGCCAGCATTCACTAGTGTTGTCCCTTTTGTGCCATAGATGATTATTCTTGTGACAGTCACATCCGAGGACCAAGTGATAGGGATGCTCAGCTCACGTTTCTTGCATTTTGAATCGGTCTCGAGGAAAACTGGCGAATGATTATTTTTTGATTATATAATTTACATGTATGGTACAACAGCAGCAACATAATCATATTAGAAATATCATAAGAAATATCATGATAATTTCAACGGACACTTCCAAAAAAAGAAATTCTTTTCGAATTCTCAAGAGGAAGGATTTTTTGTAAAGTATGAATACCTTGCACTCCGGATGAGGTTACTGACAGCGACAGGCTGCACATCATAGCGATAGCTATGATGTACGTATCCATCGTCTGAAAAGCAATGTACGCGACGTATACACATTCACCATTCAAACGATAACCATAGTACACCAGAGTATAGCAAAGTATGATAAGAAAAAGCATTTTCATGGCATCATGTGATTCCCCTTGAGTGAATTCTTTTTTTGTGCTTCCTTTTTCGTATAATACATTCATTCCAAATTATGAGTACGTGAGCAATGATTACAGGATATTATGTGGTTTACATGTCACGATCCCTTGTAAATACATTTTGATCTACACTTATAACGTAAGCATCCCTTGTAGCAACCATGTATCAACTCACCAAGCACTCCAAATAAACCTGTTGCATGAATATGAAATGTATGTATTATCCTGTTTAATTGATGAATCGAAAAGCCTTCATGGAAAAGTACTCTTCTTGGCAACTGGTTGTCGAACGATTTGGTAACTTTTCTCTATTTATTGTCGTGCGCAATCTATATCCAATAACTCAATCTCCCTATGTACAAATATCCGGAATTTCCGACGGTTTTCCTGTAGGGGGAGTGCTCGAAATTACCATCAGCGCAACCACCCGGTCTGATAATATGTACACTGAATCTATTTATAACCCAACACC
The DNA here is from genome assembly GCA_949152475.1 of Terebella lapidaria. NCBI lineage: Eukaryota > Metazoa > Annelida > Polychaeta > Terebellida > Terebellidae > Terebella > Terebella lapidaria. The sequence continues at coordinate 21,249,935 of OX424557.1, read as the reverse complement.
AATATTCATGTTAGGGCATGCATTGTATAAAACGGTTGAATATGCCCAGCGGTACTATGGACAATACATCCTGTACAAGTAGTTGCATGACAACAAGACGAGGATAGTCTCTAATCACATATTCATACCACCGACCCGTAATGTTCGGTAAAATGGTACTGTGAAAACGTCAGGCGAACACGAATGTTGGCCTCAATAGGTTGCCAGCGTTCTTTGAGTGTTCAATGGTGTTTTCATGACTGACTTTTTTTCTGCCACGTTTAGTTCAACCATTCAAATCAGTATTTGGTCTGATGCTTTTCAATAGCAGGTAATATCAACAGACAGAATACATAAAACACGCCCTGGTACGGTGGTTGATATACGCCATAGTTTCTTTTTCAGGTTACCGAACATATGGTCTGATAACCGATGGCATGGCGTTGCGTCCGTCGTCCGTCCGTATAAATTTTCATATTTATTGTGTACAGTCGAATCTTTTTGAAATTTTGCACCAAAATGCCTAAAAAATTTTCTCAAGGGAGGAATTTTTTATGTTAGAATTTTTCCCCAAAATAACGGCCACTTTTTAATGAAAGATGGCCAACGTTTGGACTTTATTTTCTGAGAAACTGTTAGTTTTGATATAGTTGTTTCAAAAGATTCCCCCTTCATGTACCTTTGTGATGTATACTAGTTTCATTGTCCTGGAATCGGCGGTCTGGCAAATTTGATTTTTCGACAGGTCAGCAAAACATATTTTGTCCCTAATCAAGTCCCTATTTGTAATGAGCCATTTCCAGCAAATAAAAAATGACAAAACTTCGCAATTGCATTTTTAAAAAAAATCCACCACTTGTTCCGTAATTAATAATGGGAGCTGTATTCAGTAAACTCCTAGAACGATTCAAGTTAGTGCCTAAATATTGGCAGAATCAACGTGATATAATATATTTTGCGGTTTCAGTGGTGACCTTGAATTTGACCTCCAATGACCTTGCAAAGTCGAAACAGCCTTTTGTCAAAGAGAGACAATTTGAAGTCACATATAATGATTCCAGTGGTGACGTTGAATTTGACCTTTAGTGACCTTGAAAGGTCAAAACAGCAATATTTGTGGAAAACGAAATCGTGGCTGAACTCTTTACATTTCTTTGGTAACCTTTCTTCACCCCGGGGCTAATATTATTATATTTCTTACTGATGTGCCTACTAGATAACAATGTGGCATGCTGGCCATATAACAGATTTGAATTACCAGAATGTTCCTGTTTCCCTCACTACGACTGTACCCTAAATAATAAGCTGACCTGTATGGTGCTCAAGAGCAACATTCCGTGCTGATCATCCACTCTCGTATAAAGTGTACTTCGGTAAAGATGAATACAACGAAAAGCTTGCACTGTGATGGCTGTGCGTACATGGACATGTCCTCGTAGCCTGAAGTATGAGATCAGCACTCGGCCCTTCGTCTATATACGTCCATATACATACATAACCACATGAATACTTCGAAAATGTGGAAGTCGTACACTGAAAAAAAACCCACTCACGAAAAAAGCTTAACCATGCAATTTATATCTTTTCTTCACACATGCGTGCTCTTTTGCGTCGATCTATTGTTAGGCTTTAATGTGGAAACAAATGAGGTATCATTGTCGAAAAAATTAGTCTCATATCTCTATTTTGCATGACAGGATGATAGATTGAATACGCGGAAGAATTTACACCGTGCTATACGTCACCGGATGCATCCGTTAAAGACGTGCGTTGTGCCACACACGCATCGTACATGCTAATTAAAAAAACCAAGGGCAGTGATGTAATCGGTGTGGTGGAATTTGTGGTTTTATGTGATTTCATTGATTTCCGCAATCACTAAAGGTGATAACGAAGATGATGCTGTGTGATACATATATTAATTTTAAATCGAATTTGCTTAACTGGTATACATGCATGTTAGCAATTAAAAATATAGCCGCAAATAAAAATATGCCCTATCATTTGCTATATGAGCGATGGTCGTTCACTGATTTGTTTACTTCTAGTAGTGGTAATTTCCAAACCACGCCAAAGCGTTACTTCGTGTTAAAATAAAGAAACCTGTAAAGAACCTGTCGCATTTCATTAGTTGCATAATAATTAGCTCTAAAAGTTTTGCTGTCAAATTCTACAATTACATAGTGTCCATGTCCGAAATACTTTAACTAATGAAGAAATTCTGATATCAACACCATGCAAATTTCATTTTGTTCTGTTCGAAGATGGTATTGGCATATATGGCCTACATAAAGAATACTCGAAACCAATTTCCGTAATATTTTTCAATTGAATATTTCAATAAAGTACAGCACGGTGATGAGTGAAATTTATTTCTGCCCTTTCACTGCCACCAGTTTGTTACGTGTGATACGACAGGCATATGGGTGACCACCACAGGTTCAAGAATACATACTTGGGTCACAATTCAATGTGAACAGACAACAATCGTAATTCACACGAAAGCAAGGACAGAACAGAAGAAATCTCATACGGACGATTAAATTAGCACAGAGCTTGGTCGTTCATCACTGACAGATAGATGCGATTACGACGTGTTCTGGAAGCAGAAACAGTGTAAGTGTGACGCCAGAACACCGACCGATGTCTTGTGATTTTGGTAGAGAACAGTAAAAAAAAGTCAGTGAAATACTAGTAATGTACCATACGAAGGCTTCTATCTGCCATAGTTTTGAGTTTTACTCGTGAGAAAAGATTCGAAGAAGAAACGATAAAATATTATCAATTTCAATGCGTCTGAAATATTTTCCATGCGTCTAAAACATTTTCGATGCATCTAAAAGTATTCTCGATGCGTCTAAATTATTTTTTTCATGCGTCCAAAATATTCTCGATGCGTCTGAATCACTTATGATGCATCTAAAATATTTTTGATGCGTGTAGAATATTTTCGATGCGTCTAAAAGTTTTTCGACGCGCGTGTTTTAGACGTTTAATATTTTTTTAACTCTGCACGGGAGCAGACTTGATCCTTTCCTCAAAACAACCAAGCATGATTCAATGCACAACACTCAAGACCTCCAGACCAGTGGTCATGCACTTGTTACTCAGCAGGCAGAGGGTTGAGCTAGCAATACGGACCAGAAAATCAGTGCAGCCATGTGTTCTGAGATTTAGGCAAAAGAGCAAAATAGTCTCAGCTTTGCACAGTTAATATGTAATAATGTAATAATCTTTATTTCATCAGCAGTAATACATAGGAAACAAATGACATATAGCTGCATGAAAGCTGATACGAAAAGCACGTAGCAGGGCTGTCTTCCCGTGCTGACCCTTGGACGAACGTATTTACAAATGAGAAAATATATCCCTGTGCGTATATATCCCGGACGTGTGCCGTGTCCATGTGCGTCGTTCAACCGATCTGGATGGAAAACCCAAGGCTATCCCGGCCAGTATGGAATGTGCAACACTCACTTGGATAATGGAGGTGCGATAGCAGGACTCGGTGCGATAGCAGGGTACCCATTTCGCATTGTGAATATATTTTCGGGATAAAAACTTTTGGCCCAAGTATCAACTTCATGGTGCCAGCGTGGCTTTGCGTGCAACTTGCAGAGTTCTGTACCTCAAACGTGCCTCATTCTTAGATTGTTTGTATCATCGAAACCTTATTATAATAGTGATACCATGTTGATGATACTCTCAGAAGAGATTAGAACAATCTCAACAAGTATTCTTATGGTACTCTTTTCACGCAGTTACATTATATACCTGCCAAAAGCTTAGCGCTGCTGGCTGAAATCGTGCTGAAAAATGTGGCTAATAGTTGTTCCTCCTACGCATTGTGTGACTGGGATTAGCTTGCAAAAGTCGACGACTTCTCCGTACTTACAATACACAGACTCTACAAATGACACATGTCAAAGACAAAGAGGCAGATGTACCCGAGATTAGTTCACATTATTCACAAAATAGAGTATTCACACATGCTTATTTGATATTATTTAATATTACATAAACATATTCTGCACGTGCTATACATATATGCAAGGAAGTAAATGCAGTTGATATCATTATATTGTAGGGTATAATAATGATATCACACATTGGAATCATAGCAGACCAAACCTCAAGATTTGGAATGCGTTATTTACCGGTTTTGTCCAGTTAGTTCTTCCGTGTCTGTAGTTAATTTAACCATTTTTTTAAATATGCATTGCAATATAGCTACGTTGATACATGCCCAAGAAGTAATTGAGCGCAAATGCTCCCACTTCACGAACATTCCCTACCACAACAAACACCATTTATCTGGTATAATTGCGCAAAGGCTTACTCATCCAATCCGATGAAAAAAAACACTGATATTCGCAAGAACAAACGTGATCCTGCAGAAGACTACCGCCAGAACCTCCAGATTGACTACGGCATTTTCATTAAACGAGGCTTTGACATCGCATTATGTTACGACAGCATAGCGAATTTCTTTAACTAGCGTTTAATATAGATACACGCCACTGTGTATTGGGAATTGGATTTAGTAGGTTTAAGGCAACCCATCAACCACTGTATGTGCCTACCAAATACTACTATAACAGTACAATTGCAATTAATTTCGCATTTGAGAATAATAGAAAAAGGAACAATGTGGTCGCTATTATTTCGCTATTAAATCATGTATATTATGTGGCGAAATATAGAAGTTTGACACTAGTTACCTGGTACATCACTAGATTAGTAGAATAATGATGGTACCTGATGTTGGAAGTAAATACACGTTATATGATAATGAACTTTCAACACACAAAGTTCAAAGCGATTACATTACGACTGACTCAGTACGGCAGCAACTGTATTTTAACAATCCACATATTATTAATATGTTATTATCACCTTTTTAGGATGCTTTACATGAAAATGTGTTCGTATGTTTTTCTCCTTTTGGAGGCTATAAGTAAATAATAATAAATAAAATAATAATTGTATATGTTACGAAGTGGTTCATAGTAAGATTATGTTTCAGTTGCATGCGGTGATTCGGAAAACCATATCTGACTACCAATAGTGCATTGACAGGGCATCTCAATTGGTTGATGACATTGGTTTGCCTCTATTTGGCATTGTGTTTTTAATGGGTTGCCGGACCTGATCCGATAACCTATTAAAGTGGCGTTGCGTCCCTTGTCCTCCATCCAGGGCTTAAAAATACGGGGGAAAGACCCTAACCATGGTTTAGACCAAACGTTCGCTTCAGGGGGTTCTTTTTGCCAACTTAGGGGCTCATATTGGAAAATAAGAAATTCAACATGGGGTGATCCCGTAAGTACGTTCCATCTTCCGTCTGGCCAGCCGTCCGTCCATCCATCCAGTGTGAACAATTTTATTTTCAAAATATACGGTGAATTTGTTCACAAAATAGTCTAATAATAGTTCAAGAAGGGGTATTTTTTTTTAGGTTTTTTTATTTCTAATTATATTTTTATTTCTCAAAAAAATGTTCAGACAGTTTTGAGATTTTGGTTCCGAAAAGCAAGTTCTCTTGCCCTTGAATCGCCAGTCTGCGCAGTGCGGCCATTTTGATTTTTTGACGATCGGCAAAAAAGAATTTTGGGCCCGAGTCTAGTCCTATCTAGTCATCGAATCTAGGAAATGGCTATCTGTTTTGAGCCATTTCCAGCCAAAAAAAATTAAATCAAGATAAAACATCGGACTTCATTTTGTTACAGATTGAATAAAGTATTGAGATGGTCGTGTTCGATTCAAACAACGCTTAAAGGATTTCAAGTTCCACCCCGTGTTTAGTATTTTTTTTTACTCCGCTGTCTTTCTGTGTAAAGACGATGTTGAGGTCTTGCTACAGATACACTGTGCAGAACGACAGAGATTCTCTGTATACTTGAGTGGTTTGTGTGTATTTATTCACTACCTTGTATAGATTTCTGTCGCATGTACATGGTACAAGTATTCAATAAATCACCAATACAGTAAAGTGTGTTCCATTGTTTTTCGTTATTTCGCTCCAAGGAGAGTGTCAAGCATGAAACATTTCCTACTGTAAAAAGACATACGCGACTATTAAATTTGGCTGTTGTGACCCTCATATTATATGATGAAGCCCATAGGTGACATTCGCGTAAAAATTTTCTATGTCTTTTCTAGCAAAAAGCTAGCACGTTTGAACGTGGGAGCATTTAACACTATCACGTTCGCACGTGGAAACAGTTAAGGTTATTGCATTCACACGTGGAAAGTCCGAAGTTACCACGTTCACACGTGGAAGCATTTAACGCTTCCACGTTCGCACGTGGAGACTTCAGGAGCTACCACGTTCGCACGTGCAAAGATTTGGGTGTGGTAGTATCAAATGCTTTCACGTGTGAACGTGGTAGCTTTGAATCTTTCTACGGGTGAACGTAGAAACCTAAATCTTTCTACGTGCGAACGTGGATAGGTATAAATGCTTCCACGTGTGAACGTGGTAGCTTTGAAATTTTCTACGTGTGAACGTGGAAACCTACATCTTTCTACGTTCGAACGTGATAAGTTTTAAAGTTTCTATGTGCGAACGTGAAAGCATATAATGTTTCCACGTGTGAACGTGGTAGCTTTGAAACTTTCCACGTGTGAACGTGGAAACCTACATCTTTCTACGTTCGAATGTGATAGGTTTTAAAGTTTCTACGTGCGAACGTGAAAGCATATAATGTTTCCACGTGTGAACGTGGTAGCTTTGGACTTTCTACGTGTGAATGTGGAAGCCTAAAACCTTTCTAAGTGCGAACGTGACCACGTGCGAACGTGATAGCGCTAAATGCTTCCACGTGCGAACGTGGTAGTTTTGAACTTTCTACGTTCGAACGTGCAAGGTTTTTAATAGAAAAAAACACCAAATTTTTTTCCCGCACCTGTCACCTATGGGCTTCCATAAGAATCACATATATTATGTGAATCCCTTGAAAGCGAAATGGCCATCGCCTCAATTGTTGGGGTCGGCCTAATACAGGTTTGTCCACAGAACAAAGAACATGCTTCAGAGTTGTTTTTCATACCTGGGACATGCTGCTATTCAAAGACCAACAGAAAACACGTGAGCTGGAGAAAAAATCACATTTGCCAGCTTTGATCATCCTGCGGGTTTTTGTGTCACTGTCAGTTTCGTTGTCTCCAAAGTAGTACAGGAAACTATCTTCAAACGTGACAAAAGACGTGGTCTAACTATATGGTTTAGATGCAAAAAACAAATATGTAGTCTGCAACCCTAGAGGTAATTACGTTCTCCACTCTTTTGATACCCGTGTCATAAACATCAAGCACTCTACGCACCATTCCCTGTAGGTTGCATTGCTCGACTCATTTAATTCTGGTGAAGTTGTATCACTCACTAACAATGCATTGTGTACATCTCACCAGAGTTTCATACTTAGACATAGCTAATGATCGTGTTTATTTACAAAATGTTTGACCATCATTGTGTAATTCCTAGCATGGGATTGACTTTCCGCAAAATTAATGCAAAAATAATAATTTTCATATTATGTACCTATACCATGTATCGTAGGTGCATCCACCTTTCTAGCTAATCTATATGATAAACTATCATAGTTTGCATATGCTGAAACTGGAGCATCATGTACAATTGGTCACATGCACCGGTCAGTCGTAATTTGGTTGTGCATCTGTACTTCATCTTCCCATGTTCATTTTTAGGTTACCGGACCTATGGTCCGATAACCTATTGGCATGGCGTTGTGTCCGGCGTCCGTCCGTCCGTCCGTCTGTCGTCTGTCGTCCGGTCACATTTTTATCTTTGAAGTTTACGGTCCAATCTTTCTGAAATTTTGCACAAATATAGCTAAAAATATTCCCAGGAAATTTTTTTTCGTTTTTTGATTTTCGCATTTTCCTCAAAATGGCGGCCATTTTTGTTGAAAAGTGCCCAATTTTGGACTTTGACGGCCATTTTCTCAAAAACTGGTCAGACAGTTTTGAGATTTTTATTTCAAAAGATTCCCCTTAGGAACCTCTGTGATGTGTATATGTTTGGTTGCCCTTGAATCGCCGGTCTCCGTGGGGCGGCCATTTTGAATTTTTGACGAGTCGGCGAAAAACAAATTTTTTCGCCCCAAATCGTATTACTATCCATTTTGGGCCATTTCTAGGCAAAAAATTTTTTTCACCCTTTGAAAAAAATTTTGGACTTAAAAAATTTTGGGCAATTTTTTCCTTCATAATGGGAGCTGCCATAACTGTACTCATAGAACGCCTGAAGATAGAGCTTAGAAATTGGCATTTTCAAATGGGAAGTCATATATGGCGACTTATGTGGTGACCTTGAATTTGACCTTGGATGACCTTGAAAGGTCAAAACAGCCACTTTTGGGTCGAAAAATGCCCAAATTTGCACCTTGTCTGTCTTTTCTTGAAAACTGTTCAGACAGTTTTGCGATTTTTGTTTCAAAAGATTCCCCTTATGGACCTCTGTGATGTGTATAAGTTTGGTTGCCCTTGAATCGCCGGTCTGCGTGTGGCGGCCATTTTGAATTTTTGACGAGTCGGCGAAAAAAAAAATTTTCACCCCAAATCGCATTACTATCCATTTTGGGCCATTTTCCAGGGGAAAAAAAATTTCACCCTTTGAAAAAAATTTTTGACTTAAAAAAGTTTTGGCAATTTTTTCCTTCATAATGAGAGCTGCCAGAACTGTATTCATAGAACGCCTGAAGATAGAGCTTAGAAATTGGCACTTTCAATTGGAAAGTCATATATGGCGACTTGTGTGGTGACCTTGAATTTGACCTTGGATGACCTTAAAAGGTCAAAACAGCCATTTCTGTTTCAAAAAAATGCCCAGATTTGCCTCTATAGATGAAATGCTTGCAGATAAGGCTTATGTTTGCATTATGAACATATAGGAAGATATATATGGCACAACTAATGATGACCTTGAACTTGACTTCAGATGACCTTGAGTGCCAAATGTCTGACTGAGAATGTGTACATTGGCCTGAGCGGCCTATACACTTGCACCCAGACGTATCTTTGTATTATGAACATATGGAAAATCAAATACCGCACCCGTACATGTAATTGAAGTTCACATGGATGACTTTGATTGGTAAATCTCATGGTCATAATGTTCACACTGATAACCTTGATTGATAAATCTCAAGGTCTGTTACATTCCATTATCCAAACCAAAATTGTCCGGTAACCTATCTTAGCCTTTGGGCTAATTTTTTTACATTGCGTGTGATTCAATCATGATTCAATCATCACAAAAACGTCATCGCTCATTACAAATGATCAGGAACTGGGTTTTCACGTCGAAAAATATTAACTGTTATATTGTCTCAAATTAAACAGGGTCTCCAAAAGTACTCTGAAACCATATATTCTAGAAGTGGTATAAACCAAATGTGGATATTAAAAAAATCCAAATCTTTATTGGAATATCTACATGCTCACACACTTTCAAAAGTAACGTCTATCAAAACATTCGATTTTTCCACTTTATACACAACTATACCTCATTCTGAACTGAAGTCTCAGCTTAAAAAAACTCATCAATACTTCATTTTTCTCCAAAAAGGGACAACGTCGGTACCACTATATTGTAGTTAAATATAATACCGCTTATTAGGGCATTTCGGCACGAAATGTCCTTATGGTTTTGTCAGAATTTTTTATTTCATTATTTTTTTTCACTTTTCGGTTTCCGGACGATAACTTAAGAACGCCTTGACGAATATTCGAGGAATTTTCACCAGTTATCACATATATTACATAGATGAATCCTATTGTTTTGGAGCCGGCTCCGAGGTCCGGTTAGTCTGTGAGGATGAATTTTGTGTCAAATGGTTTCCGGATGATAACTCAAAAAAAACTTCTGCTACCATTCTAGACAAACACGGCCATATCTCGGAAAGGGTGTTTCATAGAGAGAATCGGAGGTTATTTTCGGACTCGTGACAAACATGTCTTACGGGTATGTTGGGTGAACTGGGTCGTGGGCCAATTTATTTTTTGCTGAATCAGCATTTTTCATTTTCGGACTCGTCACACTAGACAAACTTGTCTTAGGGGTATGTTGGGTGAACTTGGCCCTGCGTCATAGAGATAAACGGACGTTATTTCCGTACTTGTCACACTAGACAAACTTGTCTTAGGGGTATATTGGGTGAACTTGGCCCTAGTCCAAATTTTATTTGCTGAGTCGGCGTTCTTCATTTTTGGCCTCATCTCGGAAACGGTGTGTTGTAGAGCAAAACGGACGTTATTTTCAGACTCGTGACACTAGACAAATATGTCTTAGCGGTATGTTGAGTCGGCGTTTTTCATTTTCGACCGTATCTCGGAAACGGTGTGTCATAAAGCGAAACCAAACGGTGCGCCGTAGAGCGAAACCGATGTTGTTTGTGGACTTGTGACACTAGGCAAACATGTCTTAGGGGTATGTTGGGTGAACTTGGCCCCGGGCCAAATTTTTTGTTGCTGAGTCGGCGTTTTTCATTTTCGACCATATCTCGGATACGGTGCGTCGTAGACCGAAACGGAGGTTATTTTCGAACTCATGACACTAGATAAACATGTCTTAGGGTATTTTGGGTGAACTTGGTCCTGGGCCAAATTTTTTTATGCTGAGTCGGCGTTTTTGATTTCCGGCCATATCTCGGAAACAGTGCATCGTAGAGCGAAACGGAGGTTATTTTTGGACTCGTTGTACTAGACAAACATGTCTTAGGGATATGTTGGGTTAACTTGGCCCTGGGCTAAATTTTTTTTCTGCTGAGTGGGCGTTTTTCATTTTCGGCCATATCTCGTTTTTTTTTTCATTTTTATCTCAGAAACCGTCGTCTTAGAGTGAAATGGATGCATCTACATAATCATTTCGGTTGCAGAGTTGTCAGTAATTTACAGTTCACCTGTGATTGAGTTGTGTATTGAAATGCTCCAAGGCCTCTAGGCTTTTACGTCTAGTTTTGTTAAAGGCGACTCTGATGCCCCATACAAATATACTGAAATAGAAGTGGTAAATATGGTTAATTTTGTGATTGATGATATTTTTGTGGAATTTGGTAGTCGAAAATTTCAACAAACTATTGGTATTCTCATGGATACAAACTGTGCACCATAATTGGCAGACCTGTTTTTTAGCTCATCGGCTGTAAGCCGTAGAGCTATCAGGGTGGATTGACACGGTGTCTGTCGTGTCTGTCCCAGGTTTTCCTGACCCAAATCTTTCAGAATCTTCTCCGCCAAAAGTGCTATTGCTATTGTACCCAAACTTGGCATACTGTTCGCTTATTGGGTGCTCTCCAAAGTTAAGTATGCTTAGGTGAAAATTCCAAAAGTTAACGATTAAACATTAATTTTACTATACATGTGCTCTTGTTTATACATACGGGTTGTGGGTGGAAGGTTAGCGCATTCGCAGAGGGGACATTTCAATTGCAAATGGCGAATGTTTGTTTACCTTCGAACTTCCACCAAGAAACACGATTTATCGGGTCATGACAGTTCTGACAGAAGCGGATACCTGTGTTTTGTGTGAATCATTTGTTATTACGTTTTAAATTCCACTGTAGTCCGTATGTCAAAGCATAAATATATTTGTTTTGCAGTGTTTAAGGGAAGTACGGCCGGAAAATTTCCGATGTTGGCTAATTCATTTCCGTCAAATTTCCGAATCTTCCCGACCAACGACGATTTAGCCTATCCATAAACAAATCGTGAGGTATTGTAATCTTATTGGTGGATAGCCAATCAGTGGAGAATCTAACCTTCGGCTATCGACGAAAATTTCCTAATATGGATCAAGAGAATATGGCCGACTAAGTTGTCGAAAAGAACCACGAACTGATGAAGACAGAATCAGATAATAATACCCGACAGAATTCATGTGTTATTTCAATGACAGCCGTTGCATAAACTTTCGTGAATAAATCGGTTTACACTAATTAGTAAACTTGGGAAATTTTATGGAGCGTCTAAGGCGAAATTCAAGTCTCATTGAAAATCATAACGTTCTCATCGTAACTTCCTATCTGTCATCCAAGAACTGTTGACTATTGTGCTTCATTCCTTTTCGCCTCACATTTTCTAAGTTATTGAATGAACAAAACAAAAACAGGTTGTGATCTGCACACACTTTGCCATGCAAAAGTACCAAGATACCGTATTGCAGCCTAAATAATTCATGAACATTAATACATACCATTAAAGTATGTGAAATAACACATAGTAAATAATTAATGAAATTTTGTAATTGAAATAACATTAAAATACACAGGAGGGAGAGCACACTTTTATACTGATGTTCATCACTGGAATTTTATGTATATTGGCACGAGGAAATATTATAATACATAAAGTACACAGAACACCACAGTTATTCCAATAAAGGTCCTTAATTTGTAACACACTGGTGGCAAGACAAGTGGGGTGTTAAGAGGTACTGTAAATGGGTAAGTTTCGCGGGGGATAAAGTTTCGCGGATTTGGGTGCGAGACAGTTTCACGGGGAAGATGTTGGATCACCTTGATGTTTCAATATTGAGGTATAAATATAGTATGAATATTAATTGGGAAGTCACATAATATATGCATGGTGCATCCTTCAAAAAATGTGTAAATATAAGTGTTTTAAGGACAGAGCTTTCTAAGGACAGAGCTTAGTATTGTATGTGCACTGTAAGCAGCAACATTCCTATGTCACTAGCATATGGTGTGTTTGTTTCTCAACTTATACGCTATTCCAGAGCTAGTTGCAAATATGAGGACTTTGTTTATCGAAGTGTCCAGCTAGTCTCTAAACTGCTGCGACAAGGATACGTTTTACCAAGACTTATAGCTGCCTTTAAGAAATTCTTTGGACGTCATCATGATCTGGTTGATAAATACACCAAATCCATGTCTGCCATGCAACTAGATCTATTTTCATGTTATTTTGAGGCATTCATGACGGTTGCCACTAGTGAGGCAGGAAATGCTCACGCTTTCCGGAACACCTGATTTCAGGTCCTAATGGCCATTTTGGGGGGGTTCATGAGTTTCCCTGTCATTTTTGTTTTCTCTCACTTCGTATGCCTGATATGACTTTCTGTCCCCGGACTATGAGATTGGATAACGGACCCTATTTTGTTTTCTCGAATACTTAGTGATATTAGCAGGAAAACTATTTTTTCCAAATCAGTTACATATATACCTGTGGTCTCAGAAAAATAGGTTGCAAAACAAACTATGCTTGATCAGATGGATAAATCAAGCATTTGACAGTACTAGCAGTCGCTTTTCTTTTGTTTTGTGCGCCACTCAGAGTTACCTCTGACTTGACCTATTTCACGCTCGATTGGCTAGAACATACACGAGTAAGCTGAAATCGCACTGCATCACGGGATACAAAGCACCGAGAATGGCGGTAATGTAGACAAACTCAATATATCTCCACCAGAAATTCGGAACAAAATCAATTAGAGAGGGGCGTCTGATTGGGCATACAAGTGCAGATATATAGCTGTTAAGTTTTCTCCGTTCGATCAGAAAGATATGGAAAAATCCATAACTTGCTGCCAATATCACTTTAATACTGGGTATTGATTCAACGTCTATAGGTCTTGTTTGTACGAATATTCAAGTCAATGCTCTAAATTGATTTGTAATACGCACGATGGTGTCGTTCTAACACTCCAAACCGTACAAGCTTACAGACGTGTGCAACGTTTATACCAAGATGGCAGAAGGTTTGTATCTTCAATTGTTTCAGGCTTCTTCAAGAGAATTACCTTTATTACAAATTATTACATCAAAGAAGCACATGTTGATGTTCAGTACAAAGCGGTCATGACGTTGTTTTTTTAATTTCCGCTGTTTTTTTGCAAGTATATATACCCTACCGTTTGTTGCCTATAATCCTAGCGATACTGCGGCTATAAATAGATATAATTTGTGTTGAAATATGTGGCAGATAGCTATCCATTGAGGCACTAATGAACAGTATAAGTAACGGTGTGATAACTATACTGGCTCAAGATTGTACTCTCTCTTTGATCATCAATGACATTAATGATCAATACCACATTTTTCTTTTTTAAATTCGAATTTTTTAATATTCCTCATCGATAGGGTTATACGCGTTGATTGTCGGGGTTATAACTCCAGCTGAGAGCTGTGACGTCCGGGTTATAAACAGATATGTAAGATTATTCAATTTCAGATCAAATGATCTGCATAATGGAGTGCGAACATTTCGGTTACACATTATGCATAACTCAAAACACAGCCTGATCCTGATCTGTGAAATCAGCATCAGGATGTGCAAACACACACAGGGAATATTGAAGACAGTTCCGTGTCCATCAACAAGGAGCTCGTCATGCTGCATAAACCCAAGATTCAAGTCGACCCTCAAATACTCAAGATTCAAGCGCATCGTAACACGCGAATACAAGTGGATATATCAAAAGGGCTCATGATATTGGAGGGGAAGTAAAGATGTCGTATTCTAATTGACAATTCTAGAGGTACGGTAATTATCCATTGTCTAACACAAAAGTTAGCTTGCATTCTTGTGTTCCTACCAGATCAAGTTATGGACGATTATGCACTTTCCCAGACGAATGAGTCATGAATACGAACTCTTTAATATGTGAGGCGGTGTTTGTTGTGTATACACTTAATTCATTTCAGGCTCGGAGGTTTTCTCGGGGAACTGTTGGAATGGAACAGCTGCGTTCTACACACGTTGCATGAATAATATATAGCACGCGCATAAAAAGAACATTGCAGGCACCTGTATATTAGGGGTCAAAAATGCTGAAGTACATCAGGCTGTACATGTACATTGAAAACATTTTAAATAAGTGTGTGATTACATTCATTACATTTTTTTTCTGAGAGACCGTGTTTTATGTTGATTATGTTCATCAGAGAATTACAATCCAAATCTTCAGTGAAGTTATTCTGCCACTGGTGTGTCATGATATTCCGCAATATATGGGTCTTCAAATTATCCTATTAACTCAGCTGAAAATGAAAGTGTCTCTTTATGCATATGACACTGTAGTCGGCCTCAGTTCAATTGCACATTTACCATAGTAATTTTTGTGAAAGACATACAACATCCCCACAGAGTCACTGAGTATTTCGCACGAACACTTAGCCTACACACGGGGGACCACTTTGACAGATTAATGTCCACGTGAGCTAATCCTGAGCCATTGTCCAAGCATGGGCTGACACTAACCATCCTGAGGAATGAAAGAATGTTTTGGTAGTGTTGTTCTTCTTGGCGAGAAAGACGATACAATTGAATTGTGGATTTGCAACTTGCCTCGGACGGATTTACATATTTACAACCAGCATGCCTATTCAGGGACCCAGTTGTCACCACAATATACATCGAGCATTTCTGGAGAGCAGCGAACCCATGTTTTGAGACAATGACAGCGTGATTCAGGGCTACTCACACATGCCCGAATAAGCATAATGTCAATGATACATCGGAGAGTTATTGGCAATTCCAGGAATATAGTTGAAAGGGCTAGCATTGGTGATACGGTTTTCAACTGTTGCTTCTTGCAATGGCTGACATTTCCCACACTACCTAAATTTAATCCCGCCATTTGTTGTAACTTAAGCCAAAACGTGTGAACGAGCGCTACCGTATAATATATATGCTTTAATTCAGTGCTGAAATTGCACAATGGTTTCGTGCAAATTATGAAGTTAATAATTAGACAATTACTCGTCAAATATACATCACGATTCAATAAATTACCGGAGAATGATACATGTATACTATTATGATATATCATTCTTGAAAATCATCTTGAATGGCGTCGTGTCACGATTCTCACCAACTCTTGATCACCACGAAACCGTCACCCTGGAGAGATAAGAAATTGTATTTGCAAAATGATAAGATGATCTGAGAAAAATGAACAGTACATATTCATTGTGTGATAAGTTGCCGACGAAATTTGTTACATGAGCTGGTACTTATGGCGAAAAACACAAATATATATTCATATGTAACAAATATTATAACCAATTCACATTGGATATTGTATTAATTGATATTCATGTGTAACCAATTTTGTCCACATGTCGTATCAAATGTAGCAGAAATATTGCTTTTATGTTTATCATTGAATTCTATCAGAAATCCATCCGTATGGGTTTCAAATTGTTTGTACTTATCATTTCAGTGCGCCAACCTGTTTCTAACACTACATGTACTCTGTTATCCATGGATTGAGAGTCTTGGGGGTGAAATATTTATGTGTATGTATGTAATGTTTAATGTAATGTATGAATTTGTAATATGTCTATGTTTGTGTTCGTTTTATGTTCTATGTTATAGTTGCCGTACATTACGCGAGCGGTATTGAACTGAAGGAATGTAGTACCTTTTATTGCAAAGAGACTTTTGGAGCGTTCGCCGGACCTGCGCGGGATCTGCTGGTGGTTTTGATTGCACAGAGCTGGTTCTCTGTGCCAGATCCACCATGATAAGCACAGATCAATGTCGGGCACGAATTGGTGAGTGGCATCTGAAATAGACATATCACCCTAAAGGTGGTAAATCTGGTAAAATTATATCTGGTAATATAACCCCGATGACATTGTTGATTTGTTTGTCACTGCTGCTGGCTGGTGACATACACCAGAATCCAGGAGCACAAAATTCGAAAACCAGCATAAATTTCTGTCACATTAATGCAAGAAGTTTACGAGCATATGATAAGGTCACTGACTGTTTTCTGAAATTTGATGAAATAGAGTCAGAGCTGATTACTTCCAAGGACACGGACGTTTTGTGTGTTAGCGAAACATGGTTAGATAGCACCATTCCAGATGAAGATATTGCTATCCCTAACTACACGATGTTTAGGCGAGATCGCAGTTTGGAGGAACAAGCATTAAAATAATCAGCGAGCATTGTCATCTGGGGGTCACTCTGAATGAAAAATTAACTTGGAATACTCATATCAATGCACGTATTAATAAAGCTGCCAACAGTTTGAACATGCTTGCAAGTAATAGGTGTCGATTACCGCGCGCGGTGAAAGAAAAAATGTACACGACTTATGTCAGGCCTATTCTCGAATGAGGAAGTCTACTGTATGACAACTGTCATGTTTATTTATCAAGTTTACTGGAGCAAGCACAGAGACGGGCTGCGATATTGTGTACTGGGGCCTATAAAGACACTAGTAATGCGGCTCTAGTTTCCGAGATTGGGTGGTGTCCCTCGCTTGCTTCGAGAAGACACTATTACAAGCTCTGTCAATTTTATAAAATAGTCAATGATTTGAGCCCAGCATATCTAATCAATTCTCTGGATATCACTTCTACTGTACATGATTATACTTTGCGAAACCAGAATGTTATCAGAACACCACGAACACCCACATTAGTACATACTAATTCGTTTTTGCCATCGACAATACGTCTATGGAATAAGTTGAATGATGATATAAAAAACAGTCGCTCGTTGACATTTTTAAAAAGTAAACTTAAAAAGGATCTTTTCCCGAAAAAAGAATTTATATTTTCCTATGGATCCGGAAAGTCGCATGTCTTCCATGCGCGACTCAGGATGGGACTGAGTGCTCTCAATCAACACCGTTTTAAATATAATTATATAACCCACGCTAAATGTCCGTTTTGTGGCTACTTACGTGAAGATAATGTGCATTATCTGTTAGATTGTCCTTCTCACCAGCGTGTCAGAGAAGTCCTGCTTGGTACGGTGCGTCCAATCGTCACTGAGATACTACCGAATCTTAAGGTGTGATTGCACGTAACTTACCGGTGACTGCACTAAGGCACTTTTCCATTGACTTATAATGTGAAAGTAAAGGTAACAAAATCACCGAAACAATACAATCCCCTGACCTAAAACTTGGCTAGCACACACACATATACCCAGGGATGATGAACCGAGACATGGTTTCATAAATGATATCACGGAAGCTGTGCAATTTGATGATTAGATAAATCATTTTATACGTTTCACCAAAACGAAGATTCGAGTGTTCTGCTTGACAAGCACTGGCTGTTGCATATATTTATTCCTTGTTGTCGTCAAAATAATGAGAATATCTAGGGCTATACTTTCTGTTAGATGAATACAATGAGCTGAACATTCATAATCACAAACACCTCGGTGCACCCGAGTGCATATCACCTGTGAGTTTTACTGGCCTCACTAGCTATTTGCTGCATAGCATAATCCTTTTGCTCGCCCTGTTGTGAGTGTATTTTGTAGACTGAGAAATAGGTCGGAAAATGGCATATGAAAACGATGAATGTAACGATTTTATCATTGCTTAGTAAGAAACAGATTCTCGGTTAGTAATCCTTGATGGCTAACAATCAGGAAGAGAAAGTTTCACGTTGATTGAAAGTGTGTAAATTCATGAATTTGTTACCTTTATATTTACATTATAAGTGAATGAACGATTGACTTTCACCATGGTGATCTAACCCCCTTCATTGGCTAGATAGGCCCCTAGCACCAACTCAAATATACTATAGCTCACTAATGTGCTCATACCGCACCTTAAACATGAACAGCTGGTCAATGCCAGCTTCATGACAATCACATGCAATCAATCCTTAACAATCGTATGACCAGAACGACTAAGATGGTAGTCGTAAATATAATGCTGTACGGGGATCATAGACTGTCCGTAGAGTCTAATCTAGCGATTTTTGCATTTGACTCTGTTCAACAATTCATTGATAGAACTGGTCGGATAAAATGAACATGTGTATTATCACCGGGGAGTACTGAATGACAACTAACTTGTCCACGTCCTGTAAGTTCTGTTTTGTCCGTGTTGTCTGTAACTGTAGTGTGGGTGTTTAGGTAGAGGAAATACTTAGTGCTGGTTAAGGCGTTGTAAATCCTCGTTAAATAAATTAAGTTTATATATATATAAAAAGAAAAAAAAAACAATTTGCAAAATATTGAAACCAACTTTGAAGCTTTCGCTCCATGTTCAGATACTCCATTACATACACCTGCAATTTGCCTGTCACATCAGCGTATATCATTCACTGCAGATAACAATACTGACAAAACTGACATTCGACCATGTGAAAATTTCCAAGTTGATTTTCCAGCACGAACCTGGTAATACAGATTGACATGATACAAATCAAAATGATGTTTAAGATCTGATCCCATACATCTTTGTCAGAGCTACCCCCAATAAAATACCGACCTCTCCCGACGTTTTCCTTACGTTAAAATTATGTCGGATGGCAATAATTTCACATGGTCGCTGTGATATCGAACAAACATATTGGGCAACGCCCAAACACGGGACCTATTGCGTTTCGGGAAGACTGTATGAATAATAATAAGTTAATAACTTATTCCAGCAAACTGAGTTATACAATTTGTGGTCTGTGGTCATTCCACTAGATTGTAGTTTGAAAACAAATCACACTGAATATGTGTACAAATAAGGAGGTGATAGTTTTTGTAAAAAAAAAACGTATTACTAGTACTGAACATTTAACATGGATTTCACCAGATAAATCTATTATTGCCCGCAATGAGAACAGTTAACGTGAGAAACATTTAATATTAGACTAAACTAGGCCCAGTTTTTGTCCAGTAGAAATTTCGTTGCTTTGATATGAATATGAATCAGTTGCCATCACTAACTTGTTGCAAAAAAATAACTCGTAATATTGGGGATTGAGCAAGGTTTCAGAGTCTAATCCTGAGACAAGCTTTTCGGGATATTATCTCTGTTTGGTGAAAAATAATGAATGTTTCATTTGTCAACAGTATCACTCCATGAAATGGAAAAAGTAAGGACATTTAACGCTCATCACTGACATTGATGAAAAAACAGTCTGGGCAGTAATTACGTTTTGTCTGTGTTCACATAATTGGGCAACAGAGATGGCGGGGAATCAAGGGGATACATCTACAGTCATCCGCGACCCGAGAGCGTCTACGTTTAGATACAAAGCAACCATAAGCGCGATCAGCAGAACCACACGGTATGGTGTGTGACATGGTGAGCCATGAAACTCACTTTTCACAAGGTCAAGGATTACAAAGTAATATGTAATATGTAGGTTGGAGATTGATAATGAGGTTGATAAGATAGGTTGGAGATTGATAATGATTCTAACCTGTCAACTAGATTATATGACAAACGTGATGATTTCAATTTTTCCATAGTCAATTTCCCTTTTCTAAGCAGCAACATTCCTGTGTCAACAGCATAAGGTGTATTTGTTTCTCAGCGCTATTCCAGAGCTAAATGCGAATATGAGGACTTTGTTTATCGAAGTGCCCAGCTAATCTCTAAATTGCGACAAGGATAAGTTTTACCAAGACTTATAGCTGCCTTTAAGAAATTCTATGGGCGTCAAATAAATAAATTGATAAATACAGCGAACCCATATCTGCCATGCAACTAGATCTATTTTCATGTTAATTTTGGGGAATTCATGACGGGTGCCACTAGTTGGGCAGGAAATGCTCACTCTTTCCAGAACACCTGATTGCACCTCCTACTGGCCATTTTTGGGGGTCATGAGTTTCCCTGTCATTCTCTCACTTCGTATGCCTGATATGACTTTCTGTCCCCGGACTTTGAGATTGGATAACGGACCCTGTTATGTTCGCTCGGAATACTTAATACTGGGTATTGATTCTACGTCTATTAACATGAGAGGAACTGGAAAAATTAGCCCAAGGGCTAGAAAGGTTACCGGACAATATATATTTTAGATCTTAGCCTTTTATCTGGTGACCTTAAAAACAAGGTCATTGGTCAATTCAAGGTCGTGAGAATATTCACCATATATCATTTCCTATATGTTCGCAACAAAGCTGTAAAGTCGATAATAAGCGAGATATTAACCATTTTGCGCTCTGACCTCGAAAATGGGGTCAAAGGCCAAATTCATTGTCACAAGAATATTCTGCATATATCATTTTCTATATGTCCACAATTGATTCCTAAGCTGTAAAGTTGATAATAAAAGAGATATTACCCATTTTGCGCTCTGACCTTGAAAATGAGGCCAAAGGTCAAATTCAAAGTCACAAGAACATTATGGATATATCATTTCCTGTATGTCCACGATTGATTCCTAAGCTGTAAAATCGATAATAAGCGAGATATTAGCCATTTTGTGGTATGACCTTGAAAATAAAGTCAAAGGTCAAATTTGAGGTCATCAGAATATTCAGCATATATCCTTTCCTATATGTCCACAATTGATTCCTAAGCTGTAAAGTCGATAATAAGCCAGATATTAGCCATTTCGGGCTCTTGACCTTGAAAATGAGGTCAGAGGTCAAATTCAAGGTCACGTGAATATTCAGCATATATCATTTCCTACATGTCAACAATTGATCCCTAAGCTGTAAAATCGATAATAAGTGAGATATTAGCCATTTTGTCCCGTGACCTTGAAAATGAGGTCAAAGGTTAAATTCAAGGTCATGACAATAATCTGCATATATAATTTCCTATATGTTCATAATTGATTCCTAAGCTGTAAAGTCGATAAGAAGTGAGATATTAGCCATTTTGTCCTGTGACCTTGAAACTGAGGTCAGAGGTCAAATTCAAGGTCACGAGAATATTCAACATATATCGTTTCCTATATGTCCACAATTGATTCCTAGTCTCTAATCTCAATATTAAGTGAGATATCAGGCATAATGTGTCCCATTATAAAGCATAGGAGAATTCAACATGGGAAAGTCCCATTTGGGCCAAGTTTGGCCCAAAATGGCCCACTTTGAGCGATTCAAGCGCAACGAAACTTATACACATCACAGGAGTACATATGAGGAGTGTTGTGTATCAAAAAGAAAAAAGTTACTGAACAGTTTTTGAGGAAATGGCCGCCAGAGTCCAAAATCAGGCATTTTTCGTTGAAAACGGCCGCCATTTTGAAAAAAATGCGAAATTCGAAAAACTAAAAAAAAACCTTTCCTGGAAATATTTTTAGGTATTTTTGTGCTAAATTTCAGAAAGATTCGACCGTAAACTTTAAAGATAAAAATGTGAACGGACGACGGACGGACGGACGGACGACGGACGCAACGCCACGGCAATAGGTTATCGGACCAAAGGTCCGGTAACCTAAAAATGATATAAATCCGAATATGGTAATGTACTTCATTATCATTATAGTTAATTGAGGATGGTCATTGTTGATCACATCATCAACGCTATATACTCGGTGGGCAGCGTGATGTCGTTGGCTGTTAATTCAAATGGAGATATCAATAGTTATAACGTAATATTGTATTCAAATAGATCATTAGGAGTGGTATCATTTATTGTTAATGGAATATTTGTATCATTGGAATCGATTAGCAACGTAAATTATCGAACCAGAATCAAAGCTATGAAGCACTTCTCATTGGATGCCTCGGGCTTAGAGCGATAGTGTTATTAGTACAATGATCAGCATGAAAATGAGTAATGTCGAAAATTATAAATGTAATTGGTACATCCTTAATAATACAATGACTATACTTCAAATATGTAGCACTATTGTGACGCAAGTATATTAACCTACACCTCTCCGAGCTCGTTGTGTGGCTAGGAATAGTCGCGACAGTCCATGAATGAGAGCAATACTTAAGATGGAACTCCGACAGCTTTTCATGTGATATCATACATGTAGTTACCTGTTGCAGAAAAATAGATGTGCATCCAACATAAAAACTTGTTGCTTCGTAATTATGGGAATCCCCTGGAGGCAAATTGGACATCAAATGTCTTCTTCTACTTCAAAGGATACTTTAATCCAGAGCAACATACCTTTCAAAGACCAATAGAAACTCATAAACCGGCAAAAATCACACTTGCTACCTATCATTATTATCTGTCAGGGCTGTGCCAGCATTGTTGTCTTCAAGTACGGAAAATCTATTAAGGGTTGTCTGAAGAATTATGTGATCTGAAGACCTTTTGTTAATTGACACCCCATCTTCAGACCCTCATCACTATACATCCAGTGTGGAATATTATCCGTACGAAAACACTAAACAATCCCTTGTATTTTTCTCAATAGCTTGGTACATTAGTCGACCATTTTTTAAAGCCAATCAATAGAAGAATTCCCCATGTCGTAACTGGGTAACCCATATAACCATCTTGCTATATATACAACCTATTGGTATACAAAATAGAAAAAACAATATCAATAGATATCGCGATCGTCGTATATGGTTGTCTGTTCGCTTGCTGATGTTATCGAATATCATATATCACAGCCTAATAATTAGCACGAGTACATCATTACTATGACTACTTGATCTATACATCAATTGCAGGGTGATGAGATGATGCAGTTGTCAAAAAGAAAACAGTTTCTCACAATTCAAAAGGGCTCTGGGTTATTGCATAGGAATCGAACACAGTAGCTCGCCGGCTGATTAACTTACAGTAGGAAGATGACTCTTCATAACAATTATCAAAAGACCGTCAATCGATGGATACGTAATTTCGGCATAATCGCGTGCAAGCGTTCATATTGAAGACCGTTCGTACGTGCATGACCAGGAGCTCGTCATGCAGCATAAACACAAGATTCAAATTGAGTTGCAAATATTTGAGAAACAAGCACATAATAGCACGCGAATACACGTGGGGGTGTCAAAGGGCTCATGACATTTATGCTGAGTAAAACATGTCGTATTCAATTTGACAGTTGTGGTGGAAAAATAAATATCCATTGTCTAACACAAAAGCTACCTTGTCTTGCAATCTTGTGTTCCTACCAGATTAAGCTAATATACATTCCCAGATGAATGAATCATGAATACAAACTCTTAACACGGGAAGCAGTGTTCGTTGTGGTACACATTTCATTCATTTCGGGCTGGGAGGTTTTTCAGGGAACTGTTGGAATGCAACAGCTGCGTTCTGCACACTTTGCATGAATAATATATTGCAAGTGCATACACACATTGCAGGGACAGGACCTGTGTAAAATGTTGCAGTACATTGGGCTGTACACGTACATTGAACAACTTCAAATAATTGTGTGATTACATTTTGTTCTGAGAGGCCATGTTTATGTTGGTGATGATTATCAGAGAATTAATTAAATCTATTAATACCCACAATGAGAACAGTCAAGGTTAGAAACATTTCCTATTAGACTAAACAAGGCAGATTCTTTGTGCAGTAAAGATTTCGTAGCCTCAATATAAATCAGTTGCTAACTTGTTGCATAACTTACAACATAATTTCATTTTCAGCTAATGTATATATTAAAATAATCTGTAATATTGGGGATTGAGCGAGGTTTCAGTCTAATCCTGAGACAAGATTTTCTGGATATTATCTCTGATTGGTGAAGCAATAATGAATATTTCATTTGTTAACAGTATTACTCCATGAAATGGAAAAAGTAAGGACTTGTAACGCTCATCACTGACATTGATGAAAAACAGTCTGGGCAGTAATTTTATCGGTGTTCACATAATTGGGCAACAGAGATGGCGGGGAATCAAGGGAATACATCTACAGTCATCCGCGACCCGAGAGCGTCTACATGTAAATACAAAGCAACCACAGGCGCGATCAGCAGAACCACACGGTATGGTGTGTGACAAGGTGATCCATGAAACTCACTTTTCACAAGGTCAATGATTATCATGAGAGGAACTGGACAAAAATTATATAAATCCCCAGAAATTTCTGGGTAATGTACTTAATTATCATCATAGCTAATTATGGATGGTCGTTGATCACAAAATCAACGCTCTATAATCTGTGGGCAGCGTGATGTCGTTAGCTGTTTATTGGGAAGAATCATATCAAAAGTTCGAACGTAATTTAGAGTAGTCAGTCATAATTCACCTAGTGTTTGTATCAGGGATACACAATAGATCATGAACCATGTCTCAGACTGTTAATGCAAAGAAACATTACATCACGTTAATCTGTCTAGAAACACAATAGATGTTGTATCCATATAGATAATTGAGAGTGGTGTCATTAATTGTTAAAGACCTAGTTGCATGCCGATGAAAGTGCTTTTCATTTAGTCCATTATGAATAGTTATCTGTAAAATCGAACGAATTTTACAAATACAATCGATGGGTTTCGAGATATTGAATCAAATAGGCACTCCTTCCGTAAATTGCCGAAGATTTTGATCGCGATTTTAGTATGGGTCACGTGGTTTGTGACGTCATTTGAGGCAGTACTGAAAGTACATGTAGCCAGCAAGGTAAACTGCATGTCGCATATTCATTCTCGTTGTGTGTGTTTGACAATTCAAGTGAACGGGTGAGATGGTTGGAATACGGCATTTCTTGTCTTGATATTTAGAATCAGTACTATTCATTCTCCCAGAACGGAGGTTTATTGAACTGCAAGATGTCCAGTATTTGTTGGTTTTCATGTGTTTTCTTTTGAATCTCATGCCTTTTGGAGTGGTTTTCCATCTTTGAGCTGACCGCCCAAATTACGTGTTTTACGTTTTTGGCCAGCCATCAAAGCA
The DNA here is from genome assembly GCA_949152475.1 of Terebella lapidaria. Taxonomy (NCBI): domain Eukaryota; kingdom Metazoa; phylum Annelida; class Polychaeta; order Terebellida; family Terebellidae; genus Terebella; species Terebella lapidaria. The sequence goes on along the minus strand of OX424557.1, from coordinate 21,224,438 downwards.
CATTTTGCCTCAACTGACGTCACGATTACGGAAACTGCCGAAGCTATTTTTTTCATCGGCATGAGAAGGCGATTGCAATACTGGCTCAATATACTCGATTATATGTCGCTGTTATTAATTACCAATTAACGCGAACATCTTTTTTATCACCAAATGTCCACAATGCCTTTATCTGAACAGGAATAAAACCATATAATGGTACCTTGCTACTATGACTTTAATGGAATATTAGTATCATTCGAATCGATTAGCAACGTAAATTATCGAACTAGAATCAAAGCTATAAAACACCTTCTCATTCGATGCCTCGGGCATGGAGCGATAGTGTTATTAGTACGATGATGTCGAAAACAAATGAGTAATGTCGAAAATTAGAAATGTAATTGGTACATCTTTAATAATACAATGACTGTACTTCAAATAAGTAGCACTAATGTGACGCAAGTATCTTAACCCACAACTCTCCGAGCTCGTTATATGACTAGGAATAAACGCGACAGTCCATGAATGAGAGCAATACTTAAGGTGGAATTCCGACAGCTTTTCATGTGATATCATAGTTACCTGTTGCAGAAAAAATAGATGTGCATCCAACATGAAAATTTGTTGCTTCGTAATTATGGGAATCCCCCGGAGGCAAATTGGACATCAAATGTCTTCTTCTACTTCAAAAGACTTTTTTAAATCCAGAGAAACCTGCCTTTCAAAGACCGACAGAAAGCTCATAACCCGGCAAAAATCACACTTCGTACCTATCATTATTATCCGTCGGGGCTGTGTCAGGGTTGTTGTCTTCAACTACGGCAAATCTATTAAAGGTAGTCTGAAGAATTACGTGATCTAGAAACATCTTGTTAATTGACACCCCCATCTTCAGACCCTCATCACTATACATCCAGTGTGGTATATTATCCGTACTAAAACATTGAACCATCCCTTACATTATTCCCAATAGCTTGGTACATTAGTCGACCATTTTTTAGAGCCAATCAATAAAAGGATTCCCCGTGTCGTAATTGGGTAACCCATATAACCATCTTGCTATATATACAACCTATTGGTATACAATACAGAAAAACAATATGAATAGATATCGCCATCGTCGTAAATGGTTGTCTGTTCACTTGCTGATGTTATCGAATATCATATATCACAGCCTAATAATTAGCACGAGTACATCATTACGATGACTACTTGATCTATACACCAATTGCAGGGTGAGAGAAATTCAGAGTATGATCGTCATATGTGTCAAAAAGAAAACAGTTTCTCATAATGCAAAAGGAGACCGTTCGTGTTGATCAACAAGGAGCTTGTCATGCAGCATAAACACAAGATTCAAATTGAGCTGCAAATATTCGAGAAACAAGCACCTCATAGCACGCGAATACACGTGGGGGTGTCAAAGGGCTCATGACATTTCTGCTGAAGTAAAACTGTCGTATTCAATTTGACAGTTGTGGTGCTAAAATAAATATCCATTGTCTAACACAAAAGCTAGCTTGTCTTGCTATCTTGTGTTCCCACCAGATTAAGGTAAAAGACATTCCCAGATGAATGAATCATGAATACAAACTCTTAACATGTGAAGCAGTGTTTGTTGTGGTATACATTTTATTCATTTCAGGCTGGGAGGTTTTTCAGGGAACTGTTGGAATGGAACAGCTGCGTTCTGCACACGTTGCATGAATAATATATTGCAAGTGCATAAAAAACATTGCCGGGACCTGTGTATTAAGGGTAAAAAAATGCTGAAGTACATTAGGCTGTACATGTACATTGAAAAACTTCAAACAATTGTGTGATTACATTTTGTTCTGAGAGGTCATGTTTTATGCTGGTGATGATAATCAGAGAATTCCATTCCACAGTTTCCTGTAAGTTATTCTGCCACCGACTCATCTGCCACTGATGTTCCACAATAGATGGGTCTTCAAATTGTCCTACTAACTCAGCTGATAATGAAATAGGTGTTTCTCTATCCATATGACCCTGTAGCCCTTCGACATTAGTTCAATTGCACAATTACCATAGTAATTACCATATATAGTAATTTTTGTGGAATACACACAGCAGCCCCACAGTGTCACCGTGTATGTCACACAGACACATAGCCTACACACGGGAGACTACTTTGACAGATTAATGTCCACGTGAAATACTCTCGAGCCATTGTCCAAGCCTGGGCTGACACCAACCATCCTGAGGAATGAAATGGTGTTCTGACTGGTTTGTTCTTCTCGACGACAAAGACGATACAAATAACATTTTAAAAAAGTACATAATGATATCGAATCTGAAATATGAATTGTGGATTTGCGACTTACACCCTGTAACATATCTTAAGGCGGTGACTGACCTAGTTCTTTTGTCTAGGGGTCAGGTCATGTTATTGTCACCGACTTGTGGTCAGATTTTTTGGAAGGAAGATCAACACACGGTGAGAAAAATGCAATTTCTGCAACATAACGCATATATATTATAACTGAGGGGGATGATACGATGTCCGAGATACTACTACAAATTTATGTGTTTCACAAATATTTGTAGGGGCTGAAATTCCCCAGAAATAAGGTTTCTTCCATCAATATTTACTCCAATTTTGACACGGTGATTACGTTCATGGTCATTTTCAATAAATTCTGCACATTGTATTTCGATAATCTGTACACGGGAATTAAGATAATCATCTCATCTTTCATATATCCTGCGCATACGCACCAATATATTGTAATTTTTCACTTACTCCTAAATTAATACATACGCTTGTCGTGTCACCGATTTGAGTCAAGCGTCACCGACTTAAGATGTCAGTTGCCCAGAAAAGGACTGGTATCTCTCCACGACGCATAAAGTATTAGCCACCGCCGATGTCCAATCAACAGTATGCATTGCAACATCATAATGCAAATGTTTATATTATTTTCTTTCCATATTCTTGTCTTCATATTTGGAAAATGAGCAAAATTAATATGTACACTATACACAATCATAATTATTACGTGGACATGTCAATAACGCGGTCTTACGAAATATTGTTGGGATGTACACTGCACAATATATTGCTTCGTACGGTCCACGATACCACGAATATGATATCGCTATAACCGTACACAAGAACACCTTTCCTGAGAACTCATTGTACAGTTCAACTCATTCAACCAGTGGGTATGTTATACCCAAAATGTAAACCTAAGTCGGTGACGCTTGACTCAAATTGGTGACACGACAAGCATGTGAAATAATTTAGGAATACCTGAAAAATTACAAGATATTAGTGCATATGCGCAGGATGTATGAAACATGAGATGATTATCTTAACTCCTGTGTATAGATTATCTAAATACAATGTGCAGAATTTATTGAAAATGACCATGAACGTGATCACCGTGTCAAAATTGGGGTAAACATTGATGGAAGAAACCTTATTTCTGGTGAATTTCAGCCCCTACAAATATTTGTGAAGTAAATAAATTTGTAGTAGTATCTCGGACATCGTATCATCTACCTCAGTTACTATATATATGCGTTATGTTGCAGAAATTGCATTTTTCTTACCTTGTGTTTATCTTCCTTCCAAAAATTCTGAGCACAAGTCGGTGACAATAACATGACCTGACCCCTAGACAAAAGAACTCGGTCAGTCACCGCCTTAAAGCTGGACTAATGGCTTAAAAGGAGAAAAAATAGATTAAAAAATATATTTCGGCACATGTACCGCATGTGTTCATACGGTACTGTGCCCGTTACATTTCCGAAAATGCCCGACTGCAGTCGGCTGCCTTCGGTTGTTCTCGGCGTTTGCTCCAAACGCTCCAGCACTTGAGGGGTTTCTGCCAGTATATAAGGCCCCAGTACCGTTCAATGAAGCGTGTCATTTGTGCGTACATGTCAACACGGGAACATTTGGGCTGTTGCCGCTAAAGCATATATCGATATATCTAAATGGGAACGCTAAAAAGGTGGATTTTGGTGGTATTACTGTACTATGAAATAATTTTACATATGTACTCCATTCCGTTTCAATGTACATTACCAACTTGTGTGATATGATGTATCAATCGTCCATACATACCACTTATTCGTTGGCACAGTTGACCACTACCGTTCATACATTTGTATTTCGGGATGCTAACAGTAGCACCCCCGCCCCAAATACTATTACTGTGCGGACTATGTCTAGGCTGTGTATCTTTTATACAGTGCGATAGCATAATTATACAAATAATACTCACTGTCAATGATGTTTGTTAGAAAGTAGACTATGACTATAACCAATTTCGGATACAATACATTTTGTACACTAAACACTGATTGGCAATGAAATGTATACATAATTGTCTAATCGCAAATCATAGTTGATGAGCTTTATTCTGGAAAGCGAAGCCTAAAGCCTAACAAATATTGCCCAACAATAGTAATTCCGCTAGATTACAACTCAAGCCTGTTGAGTTGTAATCCGACGGGAGAACATGGGCCAATTTCTCAATTGTGATGTACATTCTGTTATGAATCTGTGTGTGATACTTTATGTAAACAATTGACATGTCGAATATATCGTGTTTATTTATTTCCATTTCGGAGATAGATTTAGGCAATATGATGGTTTATGCATCATATTCTAATGATATAAAATATCTGCTGTTGACAAGCAGTATGGGGGATATGCATTCACCGGGAGTGCTGCGTGGTGTTGCAGCCCAGAGTATCGTGAGTTGAACTGGACTATACCACATGACGACAGGCGAGTTTTATATCGACCGGTTGCACTTTGTGAGCGGAGCTCTTTGGAGCAAACGCCGAGGGCGGCCGAAACTAGCCGATGGTACTTCGGAAATGTTCGGTAATCTCACGGGTGCAGTACCGCCTGGACACATGCGGTACATGTGCCGACATATATTTTTTTAATCTCTCTTGTCTCCTTAAATACCATTAGTCCAGCTTTAAGATATGTTGCAGGGTGCTTAGGACGGATTTACATATCTACAACTAGCATGCCTATTCAGGGACCCAGTTGTCACCACAATATACATTCAGCTCACACTGAATATATTTCACGAATCAATGAATTAACGCAGAATGATACATGTATACTATTATGATATATCATTTTTTGAAAATCATCTTGAATGGCGTCGTGTCACGATTCTCACCAACTTTTGATCACCACGAAACCGTCACCCTGGAGAGATAAGAAATTGTATTTGCAAAATGATGAGATCATCTGAGAAAAACGAACAGTACATGTTTATTGTGTGATAAGCTGCCGACGAAGTTTATTACATGGGCTGGCATTTGTGGCGAAAAACACAAATATATGTTTATATGTAACAAATATTATAACCAATTCATATTGGATATTATATCAATTGATATTCATGTGTAACCAATTTGCAAAATAATGAAAACACGTTTGAAGCTTTCGCTCCATGTTCAGATACTCCATCACATACACATGCAATTTGCATGTCACATCGGCCTAAATCATTCTATGCAGGTAACATTTCTGACAAAACTGACATTCGACCTGTGAAAATTCCCAAGTTGAAACATTCTTGTCTAACACGAACCTGATAATATAAATTGACATGATACAACTCAAAGTGATTTTGATATTTATTGTCAAGAGCTATCCCCAATAAAACGCCAACCTTTTCTGACTCTTTCCTTATGTGGAAATTATGTGATCGGGTCGCCAGTGATATCAAACAAACATATTGACCAACGCAGAAACACGAAACATATTGTGTTTCGGAAATAATTGAAGAAAAAATAATAAGTTAATAAGTTCACTTATGTTAACAAGTTCAATTAGTAAGTTCAATTAGTTCATTAAATATCCGGTTTGTAGTAATAATATGTCATCATTCCACTAGATTGCAGTTTGAAAACGAATCACACTGAATGTGTGTACAAATATTAGGAGGTGATAGTTTTTGTACAAAACGTATCACTATTACTAAATATTTAACAAGGACTTTGCTACATAAATCTATTAATACCCATAATGAGAACAATTAAGGCGATAAACATTTATTATTAGACTAAACAAGGCAGAGCCTTTGTCCAGTAGAGATTTCGTAGCTTTAATATGAATCAGTTGCTAACTTGTTGTAAAAATTACAACATAATTTCATTATCAGCTAATGTATATATTAAAATAACCTGTAATACTGGGGATTGAGCAAGGTTTCAGTCTAATCCTGAGACAAGCTTTTCTGGATATTATCTCTGTTTGGTGAAAAATAATGAATATTTCATTTGTTAACAGTATTACCCCATGAAATCGAAAAAGTAAGGACATGTAACGCTCATCACTGGCATTGATGAAAAACAGTCTGGGCAGTAATTACGTTTTGTCTGTGTTCACATAATTGGGCAACAGGGATGATGAGGAATCAAGGGGATACATCCACGCAGTCATCAGCTACCCGAGAGCGTCTACGTGTACATGTAGTTACAAAGCAACCACAAGCGCAATCAGCAGAACCATGTGGTATGGTGTGTGACATGGTGATCCGTGATCCCACTGTTCATCTACTCACACTCACACTGAAGATGAGGTATATGATCGATGATCAACAGTGGGAGGTCCTTCCGTAACATGATGAAGTGCGCATAAGGTATTGTTGCTGGTATTGTCAGGAATTTACGTGACAGGTTACGGACTTCGCCTAGGGAAAGATGTTCCTTGTCTTCGCATGTTCTCCATACAGCTCTACATTTTTTACATTCCCAAACACAGAAAAGAAACGAGACAATCACAGATTGCAGACCCTGGCCCTTCAGATTTAGTAACTAAAATTAGGCGATAATTGAGAGTTTTGGTCATAAGACCATCGGTTGTACGCCACACGATTGGGAATTGGCCAAAGAAAAATACTAAAATAAGTTGAAAATTTAATATTGATTAGAACCGGAGTTATAGCCAATTATGTGATTTTTTTTCAGTTGCCATGGCAACCGTTTTTACCCGATTTTGGCAACATTTGAGAGGGACTGAGCCACTACCATAGCACTCCAGCCCTATAAATTTCAAATTGATCGGACCGTTTGCTTTGAGTTATGAGCGCAGACATTTGCTCTGAAACTTCGCTGGCCAAAAATAACCGAAATCGTGACCCCCAATTTTTTCGACATCGGGCGATAATGGAGAATTTTCGTCGTACGACCATCGGTCGTACACCAAACGATGGGGAATTGGCCAAAGAAAATACAAAAATAGTCGGAAAAAATGAATATCAGGTAGAACCGGAGTTAGAGCCAATTATGTGATTTTCTTTTTTCCGGTGCCATGGCAACCGTTTTCATCGGATTTTGGCAAAATTTTAGAGAGACTGAGCCACCACCATAGCACTTTTGCCCTATAAATTCAAATCGATCAGACATCTGCACTACATCTGCACTGAAATGTCGCTGGCCAAAAAAATTCGAAACCGTGACCCCCAATTTTTCGACATCAGGCGAAAATGGAAAGTTTTGGTCTTACGACCACGGGCCATATATCAGATGATCAGGAATTGGCCATAGGAAAATACAAAATTAGTTAGAAAAAATATCTTGATTAGAACCGAAGTTATGGTCAATTATTGATTTTTACATTTTCCGTTGCCATGGCAACAGTTTTTGTCCGATTTTGACCCGATTCGAGGAGGACCGAGCCACTGAGATACCGCTTCATCCCTATCAGTGTCATGTTGATCGGACCATTCTCCTTTGAGATATGCGCGCGGACAGACAAACAAACAAACAAATAAACAAACAAACAAACAGACATACAAACGGACAGACCCAATTGCAATACCCTCGCCCCCCTACGGGGCGAGGGTAAACATCCAGCTCGAAACCAGGTATGCTGGATATACCAGATGCAAGTGCCACGCGTTTACTGATGTCCATTTCTGGAATGATTATCAACAAAATACAAGACAATTTTGTCACACCGTAGACACAACAAAGTTGTGAGATTGACAACAAATTCTGAAATATTTGTATGTCTAGAATTGATTGTCAAGTTGTTAAGTTGGTCAAAAATGAGCTATTAGTCATTTTGTCCTGTGACCTTGAACATGAGGTCATAGCTCGATATCAAGTTCATGACAACATTCAACATACACAATGTTCACAATTGATTCCTAATCTGTAAAGTCGATAGTACGTGAGATATTAGCGATATTGTGCTCTGCACACGAGAATAAGGTCAAAGTTCAAGTTCCAGGTGATGAGAATATTCAGCATATATCATTTCCTATACATATATCATTTCTATATGTGCACAATTGATTCCTATGCTGTAAAATCGATAACAAGCGACTTATTAACCATTTCGTCCTGTGACCTCGAAAATTAGGGCAAAGGTCAAATTCAAGGTCATCAATATATTCGGCATACATAATTTCCTATACGTGCACAATTTATTCCCAAGCCGTGAAGTCAATAATAAGCGAGATTTTAGCCATTTTGTGGTCTGACCTTGAAAATGAAATCAAAGGTCAAATTCAAGGTCAACAGAATATTCAGACTATATCATTTCCTATATGTGCACAATTGATTCCTAAGCTGTAAAGTCGATAAAAAGCGACATATTAGCCATTTCATCCTGTGACCTTGAAAATTTGGTCAAAGGTCAAATTCAAGGTCATGAGAATATTCAACATATATCATTTCATATAGGTTCACAATTGATTCCTAATCTCTAATATCAGTATTAAGTGATGTATTAAGTGACATGTCCCATTATAAAGCATAGGATAATTTAACATGGGAAAGTCTCATTTGGGCCAAGCATCATAATGGGTAAAGCGTCATGACCATCATAGTAGGTACATTTGATAAATGTCCTGCATCAATAAGAAAAAATTAGCCCAAGGGAGAAGAAAGGTTATTGGACAATGTCACGAGAATATTCAGCATATATCATTTTCTATATGTCCACAATTGATTTCTAAGCTGTAAAATCGATAATAAGTGAGATATTAGCAATTTTGTCCTGTGACCTTGAAAATGAGGTCAAAAGTCAAATTCAAGGTCATGACAATAATCTTCATATATCATTTCCTATATGTTCATAAAGTCGATAACAAGCGAGATATTAGCCATTTTGTCCTGTGACCTTGTAAATGAGGTCAAAGGTCAAAGTCATCAGTATATTCAGCATATATCATTTCTTCTATGTCCACAATTGATTCCTAAGCTGTAAAGTCGATAATAAACGAGATATAGGCCATTCTGTGCTCTGATCTTAAAACTGAGGTCAGAGGTGAAATTCAAGGTCACGAGAATATTCAGCATATATCATTTCCTATATGTCTACAATTGATTCCTAATCTCTAATCTCAATATTAAAGCTGCTGCCTTCGAATGTATGTAATATTTTTTTTCAAAACCAATTTTTTGTTAAACACATCTAATGCAATATAACAAAAAGGGTGCTCAATGATTTTGACGATTACAGTCCGTCCGAGTTGTCTTTTCATCCTTTACCCATTTTAATAACCATTTTGTACTGGTTTTGTAAATGAACAAACGAAGTGTATCCATTAAAGCCGAATGTAAACAAATGCTCAAATCGTGCTTAAAAGTCCACATCGAATACATTTTTCCAGTTCATATGTGCATATATAGTGTAGATATGAGCAAATAATCAGTAATATACCATGATGTGCGTGGAATTGTCAGTCTATCTCATATCTCTATGCTTTGTTTACATCTGCGTGTGATGGATACAGTTCCTGTATTCACGCGAGAACCGCCTGTTCAAATGAGCAAAATTTCCCCGAGGACTGGTTATTTTCATTACATTTGATGTGAGTATGTTTCATTCAGTTAGTTTAGCATGTTTAATATGAAACATGGTTTTAAAAAAAATATTGACTGGTTTCGAAGGCAGCTGCTTTAAATGATATATTAGGCATAATGTGTCCCATTATAAAGCATAGAAGAATTTAACATGGGAAAGTCCCATTTGGGCCGAGTTTGGGCCAAAATGGCACACTTCGAGCAATTCAAGCGCAACGAAATTTATAGACATCATAGAAGTACATATGAGGAGTGTTACATATCAAAAAGAAAAATTAGCCCAAGGGCTAAGATAGGTTACCGGACAATTTTGTTTCAAGCACCACAGGTGAGATATGACATTGAGATTTACCAATCAAGGTCATCTTGTGTAGGTCAATCTCACCATCAGATGTGCTCATTGTGCTGCATATAATTTTGTATACAACATATATTCATAATTCATACAACATATATTCATAATACAAATATAATGTCTATCTACAAGTATTTTGTCCGTAAAGGCCAATTTACACATTTCAGGCCAGGCATGACCTTGAGATTGAGCCTTCACGGTCGACTGAAGTCAACCTTATGGTCACCAAAATATGGTGACGTTCTGACTTCCTATATGCTCATAATCCTGCAATCCTAACCTGTATGTGCAATTGTTTTAGCAACACAAGCAAATTTACACATTTCCTGTCAGATCTGACATTGAGATTTAGTACTCAATGTCATCTGAGGTCAAAAACAAGGTCGCCAAAAGACTTCTCGAACTTTCGCTACTAATTGTGCTCACCTGGCGGCTCGCACAATAAGTACACAAAATTTCTCTACATAATACAATAACCCATACGTAGTCGAAAGCTACGAGGCCATGTTGTCAGGGCACGCGCCAGAAAATATTTGCTTCCAAGGTTTGCAGAATTTGCCACATCACTTTATGACGTATGCATGATTGCTATGCAAGTCTCAAGTATGCATGATCGCTATGCAAGTCTCAATTATTAGTTACTAATATTTCTTGGCCTTAAACACTAAGGGACGCTTCCTAGTTCAATGGTGCATGTGCTAACAGATCTCTTGATGTCTTGCTAAATGTGATTGGTCATCTGCCAGTATGGTTGATTTTAGCAGCCGCCCTGGAAAATAATGCGGAATAAATCGTGCGGAATTACGTTCTGTAAGGCTTGCAGAATGTAATTCAGCACGATTTTTTTCGATTTTTTTCTGTAAGGCTCACAGAATGTAAATCAGCACGATTTATTCAGATCTGCATTATTTTTCAGGGCAGCTGCGCCAAGGTCATAAAGGATCGGTTTTGTTTTCACAAGTACATGGGATTTAATTAGCGCAAGCTGTTAGGTTATTCATTAGGTAATGCATGGTCCTGTACCGCATCTGTATCTACATGTAGTGTTAGTACCTCGAAGGTTTTCTGTTATTGGCTGAACTAATGTGAGGGTGCAATTTATATTCATACTTAGTGATATTTTGGGTGCCGATATATAAAATTACGACGATGACATCTCTACTAGACACACTCTATAAGCTTAATAAGAAGATAGGTTACCGGACAATATATGTATATGACAATATTCAGCACATATGATATTAAGCATATATCATGTCCACAGTTGATTGCTAAGCTGCAAATTCAATAATCAGAGAGATATTAGCAAATGTTGTACTGTGGCCTTGATAATGAAGGCAAAGGTCAAATTCAGGGTCATCAGAATATTTGGCGCATAACACGTTCTATATGCCCTTCATTGATTCCCATATTATGAAGTCAATAAGTGAGTAATTAGCCATTTTGTCCTGTCACCGTCAAAATCAGGTCAAAGGAAACTTGAAAATAAGGTCATTGGTCAAGTCGAGGTCACGAGGATATTCAGCATTTATCATTCGGAGTTTGACCACAATTGATTCCTGAGCTGTAAAGTTGATAATAAGTGAGATATTCGCCATTTGTGATCTGACCTTGAAAATGAGGTCAAAAATCAAGTTCAAGGTCATGAGATATTCAGCATATATCATTTCCTGTTCGCAGTTGATTCCTAAGCTGTAAAGTCGATAACAAGCGAGATATTAGCCATTTTGTTCTCTGACCTGGAAAATGAGGTTAAAGGTCAAATTCAAGGTCACCAAAATATTCAGCATATGTCATTCCCTATATGTTCACTATCGACAAAATTTGATCAGATAAATTTGAAGGAAAACGACCAAAAATTAAATTTGAGGCCTTTTGAGCATAGATTTCGAGCCTTTCGAGCAATTCAAGGCACTCCATCTTTGTACACAATCTCAAAAAGCCCAATTACTATGTTTTGAAATGAAAATCTCAAAAGTGATCAGACAGTTTTTGATTAAAAACAGACCAGGTGCAAATGTGGGCATTTTTCGAACCCCAAAACGGCTGGTTGACCTTTCAAGGTCATCCGAGGTCAAATTCAAGGTCACCATACAAGTCGCCATATATGACTTCCCATTCGAAAGTGCCAATTTCTGAGCTCTATCTTCAAGCTTTCTAGGAGTACAGTTCTGGCAGCTCCCATTGTGAAGGAAAAAAGTGTCGAAAAGTCCCAAAAAATTTTCAAAGGGTGAAAATTTTTTTTTTTTGCCTAGAAATGACCCAAAATGGATAGTAGTGCGATTTGGGGGCAAAAATAATTTTCTTCGCCGACCCGTCAAAAATTCAAAATGGCCGCCACATGGAGACCGGCGATTCAAGGGCAACAAAACTTATATACATCATAGAGGTAAATAAGGGGAATCTCTTAAAACATAAATCTCAAAACTGATCAGAAAGTTTTCGAGAAAATGGCCGTCAAAGTCCAAATTTTTCGTTAAAAATGGCCGCCATTTTGGGAAAAATGCAAAAAACTTTTAAAAAACGCTCTTGAAATAATTTTAAGCATTTTTGTGCAAAATGTCAGAAAAATCTGCCTGTAAACTTTAAAGATACAAATGTGGACGGACGACGGACGCAACACCATGCCATCGGACCATAGGTCAGTAAAAATGTCTCTGAACAGATTTTGAGAAAAATTTGGACTGTCTAAGTCCAATTTTCTTCGTCAAAAATGGCCGCCGTTTTGAAATAATAGCAAAAAAAATAACTCGCTCTTCAAATATTTTTAGGCATTTTTTTTGCAAAGAAAAATTCAATCGTAAAATTTAAAGATATAAATGTAGACGGGCGACAACGATGACGGAAGGCAGATGCAACGCCACATCAATAGGTTATCGGACCAAAGGTTGAAAATAAAATATCCAAGTCACTTCCTTTTTTTGTATAAACAATATTTATTATGATTGATCAACAGGCCAAGCATATAACGATCTTTCCAGTGAGAGGGACAAAATAGTGACAAATAAAGTGTATATACATATTTTAAAATGCCATTGAAAACATAAAATACCACCACCATCGGCTTCGAACATCATCCACTCACGCAAAAAATAACAAAAATTAAACAACAAAAAATATATAAAGTATACACATCATTCTGTATGTACATTATTCACATTTACCATACCTCAAGCGAAAACGCCGCGTCGTGATTGGTCAATCACAATTGAACAATGTTACCTAATAGTTCACGTTCTTGTATATCGATTACTCGCCATGCAGTAATTTGATATACCCCAACGTTACTTAGCTTTTGTAAGGATGACGTAATTTGCTCGACATCAGATTGCCATACATAATGCGAGAAATGTTGAAGAACAGAAAACAGTTCTCCTCATTAGAGTAAGATTTAACATATATCGACACTCTCATTTATTATTTTTGTATAGTAAAATAAATACTACACTCTGTTGCGCTGCAGGCACGTGCAATCACCACCCTCGGTCAAGAAATTACGACACTCGGCTTCCGGTTGAGTAAGATCAGGTACAGGAGCTCGGTCACGTAATGTAACACAAACGTTTTTTTTAATTATAGTACCAGTGACACAAAATAATGTTCAATATAAATGCCGGTGCAGCAATCTGAACACATAAAAATTGTTTGACTCGATCACTATTCGTGTAAACAAATGTAAGATAACAAAATTCTCAATTTCTCATACATACAGACAGTCCAATTCTCTTTCAATCAATGAGTACTGTAACCTTGTATATATACCTTGTAATATGCGATGTCACATCAATACTAACAGACTATATCAATGCACACAGAATCAATTCAATATACTTGCAAATAGGCATATATATATTCAATCACACACAAATTAGAGTCACATGGGCGAGACAGACGCGAAGATTGCGATTTTGAAGCTGTCATACTGGTAACGTATTCGTTACGCCACACGTTCAATGTAACGCTTATTGGGTACGGGACCACACGCGGTAAGCCGAAGTAGGACTCCCTCGATGAACGGGCTCGATGCTGACAGCGCATCCCATGATAGGATAGCACAGCCATGATCAATCGGCCTAACTGACGAAACTCATGATGACGTATTCAGTGATGTCGACTTGTTCTCACAAAACCAACAGCTTAATTCAAAATGCGTGACGTCGTTTTTTTTTTAAGTGGCGACCATCTTGTTTTACCGATTTGGCTGAAATTCAATAGCAACCTACCTCAGGGCCCGATGGGTGTGTACAAAAAGTTTCGTGATGATATCTTGGTACGTTTCGGATTAAAGTGCGTGACGTCGTTTTTTTTGGTGGCGGCCATCTCGTTCTTCTGATTTGGCTGAAAATAACTAACAACCTACCTCAGGGCTCGATATAGGTGCACACAAAGTTTCGTGATGATACCTAGGTACTTTCAATAGCAACCTACCGCAGGGAGCGATGTATGGAAACAGTGCCGTGATGATATCTCTTTACGTTTCGGAATAAAGTATTTAACGTCGTTTCTGGACAGCGCACTGCTCACGGGAAACTGCACAAAAACTATATGTTCCCCCTCCGGGGAAACCTCGAGTAACGTCACGGTGAGAATCATTGAGTTTATGCAAAGAATGCGTGTATTTATTCATTCTCCAGTGCTATGGATATACACATCAATTCATTGAACCATATCGGTGTCATCAATAGTTATAAACGCAAAACATATATAGATCTATGCGACTATTGCATTTTTATTTTCACCGATCTCAACAGAAATGTCGTTTATATACACATATAATAACATATTGCTGAAATAAAGGTCTGTCATATGACTGGGACTCGATGTAGAAAATACAGTATTTCACTAAATAACTACCAGTGCACAGACTGCTTCGACGAATGTTAAATGTATGCCGGGATCAGCTTTGTCCTAGAGGCATCTCAGCGGCCTTTACTCCTTGAAGGTTATCAGGTATTCCGGATAGGCTTGTGCGTCGTAGAAGACGACAAATACGGTGGGGTTTCGCACGTTGTTGACGACAGAGTCGAATGGGACGTTGCTGCCTGGTCTGTTGGGTGGCTGCTTGAGAGACTGCGATCCGGCAGTGTATTCACCGGTCAGTACCCGGCACTGGTAAACGTACTTGTAGCCGTCCTTGTCCTTTGGTGAGTACACATCGTTACAGGAGTAGGACGCCTCTTTGGCGAAGTACGTACCCAAGCCGAGAGATGTGGCTACAGGAAATCAAAAGTTCATCCATTATAATCAGTAGTATATATAATCGCACAAAAGTGCAAAAATATATTGTGTATGACAATAGGTCTATTGAGATACCATTTTTGCCTCCATATGAACGGTTGAATCCAAGCAGGTTGATATTAGGCAGGACATCGCGTGATGTTCCATGAAACAATGTCTCTTCGACTTTGTACTTGGAGCGGTCGGTGATGTTCTTCTCGACCTGACCACGTCTGAGAGAGAACAAATCGTACATCTGGGGACACTGCACGCGCTGTATCTGAAGAATATAGACAGGTATTCAGTATGTGAAATTGTCAGAAAGTCGAAGTGACTTCAAAAGAAGTTTTGAATATCTTTTAATAATTCTTGAAATGCTACCTTTTTTACATTGCGAGGTCCTCGTGAGTCCGTAAAGCGCTTGTATACAGCTTTATACTCATCTGAGCTGCTATGGAGTGTATCTATTTTGTACAACTGGTCCTTATCCATACGAGACCAAGTCCCCGGTTTGGGAATGGCTGAAAAGATATCAACCACATATACACACGTATTGAGTCCCTCAGCACCTACTGATCCAGATCAGCACAACTAACCTGGTGAATTGGTTTCCTTTGTGGAATCCGATGTGTTTCTGACTGGTACATTGTACTTTGATTGTAGATATTTCTGGAAAGCCTGCAATAGCGATATCATTGGATTATTGTCATTGCACCCACAACAGATATAGACTCTAAACCACAAGTAGAACACAATCTTGGGTTCAATTTATTATTTACTAACACTGATTGACGCGTGATCCTGATGAAAGAGCACGATGTCAACATCTGATATGGCCGTTCCCGTGTTAGCTGCGCAGAACTGTTCTAGTTCTTTGATGATGCAGCTGACAACCAGTTTGGCCGGGTATTTCAGCATTAACCCTGTGCCCAAAGATGGAAGTGTCACCGATGTATAGCCATCGACTGCAGCGTTTTCAAATATCAGCGATAGGACAGCCCTCAAATCCTACAACAACACAGTAAACAAAATAAATACTCCTCGATTATCATTTTCGAAGAAAGGTAAGTCCAACACAACAGAGTTTCAACAAGAATATCCGACACCACAAAGTTACCCCAAGTGACACCAACCCTTTCAGGGTTATCACCGGCCGGCTTCAGAACAACGTGGTAGATGGCCTTGCATTGGAGTCGGCCTCCGCTTGTCTTGACCATTTCACCGTACTTGAGTCCTTGTGGGGCCTTCTCCTTGCACTCGGATTCAATACTCTCACCAGCTGCACGGCGTATGGCATTAGAAACGGCTCCGTGATTCAGTCGAATGTCTCTGTCAACCGCGTTGACGACAATATCTGTCTGTAAATCAGACCATCGAGTTTCATAAAGTTGGTCTCTGTTCGTCTGGATCAACTTCTATTTCATGGTGGTGACATTTTTAATGGCAACCATACTTGATATGAGTAATACTGGGTAAGCGTACCGTAGATATGTATTTACCTTGGCCTCGGTTATGTTGCCTTTCTTCATTCGGAGCGTCACCTGACTATCGATATTCACTTTCAACACGAGTGATTCGTCCGTGGAGTCTGTGTCCGAGTCTGAACTACTACTGGATGTGGAGGACTGCTGCTCTGCTAAAAACAATGCGAACATCTGAAAATGGCATGATTAATTGGTATGAAAATTTAAATCATTTCTATCGAAATTATTCGTAATCACCATATGAAAAACAATTATTCAATAATGAATATTCGGATGAGGTTAAGAAGATATATTGTTTTTCCCACAATTTCCCATAACAACTGTAATATCAATATTGGGGCGATATCACTAGTGGTGCGAAAGTTGATGCGTATCATTGACTGTCAAACTTTACCATGTGCAGGTTGTGGGTGACGTGCTGTAACTCCCAGCATCGATCCGAGATAACTGACAACATTCTGTACGAAATGTGGTGCAGGTGGTGGGCGAGGAGCAAGTGGGGGGCGAGGAGCTGTATCTGTCAGCACTGATCCGAAATAGTTGACAAATTCCTGAAAGAAAATACGAGGTATGTGACTCCGGAATGACAAGTTCCTGTGTTCGGTATGTAACTAAGGGGACTTAACCAACCGTGAGTTGTGGTTCACAGATGAGCAAGATGCGGATGTCCTTGAGCGAGGTGTTGGGAATGGCTCTGCTGAATTTGACGATCTCCTCATGCATAACCTTGGCCACAACCTTTGGTGGGAATTTCAGCGTGCCCGTAGTTATTGCGGGGATGGCCATAGACTTCTTTTTCTCTATGTCAGCCTTGTCGAGAAAACATCGCACAAACGCCAACAGATCCTGAAGGAGAGAAATGTCTTTCTGGAGTATAAATGTGTCATACACATGTTGTGTGGTTCTACATTTTAGACGGTGGAGGTTGGTGACGGATCAACCGTCGATCACTCACAGCTTCCCCGTTGCCGTTGAGCCAGGGTGAGAGGGCTCCGTGGTAGATGCTCCTAGCTGGCATGTTACCGGCCGAGGTGTCCACTACCTGACCCCGCTTGATCCCACTGGGCGACCTGCCCTTACACTCCTCTTGGATCTCACTGCCAGCCGCTCGCAGTATGGAACTAGACAGCGTGCCTACATTGAGCTCAAGGTTCTCACTTGTGCTGTTGATAACGACGTCAACCTGAGGATGGTCGGTATAAACACAGTGGACACTCAGAACCACAACATACACAATTGGCACAACGTCACAGTTGTTACGAATAAAATATCTTGGCTGGTCCTTTTATACTTATATGTCCGTTTATCATATATATGCAGTAATATGTGCAGATACATTTGGAGATTTTGATTTGAACTCGAGCATTTGATTTTGCTAGTACCATTGACAAGGTGGCAGTTCTATATTGCACACGCTTCTAATATCATAGTATCAAAAGAACGTATGATCAATCTGTAATACAATTTACGCGTGGATCTGTATGTTAATGGAGTCGCATTCTGCGGTTAGGGACAGCACGGGAGTGCTTAAGCTTCAGGTATACCAAATCTGGATCTAACAAGGATCCGACCGGATCCACCAAATTTCAATCCCAGATGATCTGGGACAGTCCAGGGCCTGGGTTTACTTGATACCCAAAGCTCATATCATATATCGCCGTACCAGAAGAGATGTTTTATCATAAATGATGATTATTATACTGCAGTCACATTTGCATGGGACAACCACGATGATACCACTGACAAGTCAAATAAGAAACTCCTCGAGAGTCCACCGGCCGTGCCAAGGAATGGTGTGCTCACAGACGATTCCGGGGACGAGCCAAAAATATAACTGACTTGACCGGACGTGACAAAGAATGACTCAGACAACTAACGGTGCACTCCCAGACTGCCCGGACGAGTCACAGAGAAGGCATGGTGCCGAAACGGCTATCCCCGGAATGAACGACTCTCAGAGGAACCCGGACATGCCCCAAATTCTTTCAACATTCGAAAGAAGCTGGGAAATGCCGGGATCAAACAAATATTGGACCATAACACCTCGGATCACCAAGCAAAGATGTACTACGGACTGCTCCAGAATCGCCACAGAATGACCCCGAGTACGAAGGACCATCCAGGTCATCATCCGTGGCTGATTCGACCTCTGTTCAAGCGATGTGTGACTGGGGCTACAGATGCATGCCATGGCATCGTTCATTTTAATTCAGACATTATGTTAACAAGCAACTGTTGTTTGATTGTTAAGTAGAACAGGAAAATCAGAAAGGAAAGATGCACAATAGATAGATACTTGCGTAGTGCAAGTAGTGTAAGGAACGATTAATCGGTTGTTGTTGTCCATCGACGACTAATCGATTTATTGGTCAGCATAATCGATTATTTTTCTTAACTTTGAAATATTTTTTGTGAGCAAACAGGACTAACTCGAATGAACTCAATGTCTCTCGTATATTGAAACGTGGGAGAATTCGTGATTTCAAATGTTATGACCCCATCATCGGGAAAAATGAATGCAGACGACAAACGAAAAAAATGTAAAAATTTGGGGAAGGCAACCTCGGCCGTGTGGGATATTCTATGAATATGAAGATACTAAACAAATAGACAAATCTAAATCTGTGTGTCGGGACTGTCTCGAGACCTATTCATTCATACAACGGTATGTGCTCACTGTGCTGCCTGCTGGTTTGGTTCACCCCCTCTATCCATCTGTATGGGCATGTACCACATGCATGCGCCTCACGGTGTTGTTGTGTCCGAGTAGTCGGACTGTGTCTGTTCTCATTTAGGCATAACACTGCATGAATGATGCAAATATTAGCTAATAAATAGTCATTACAAATTGATAGTTATTAGATCGGCATAGACCTATGCAGATATTCTATTTTAGACGTAGATGTATGTACTAGTTGTGTACTAGATCTATCATATCATACCTAGCCATGTGTGTACTGTGTAGCCAGTATTTTCTCTAAATCTAGTTGCTTGCTGTATTTTCTTGTATGTTACGTATGTTAGTAATTTTCTTTGTGTAGGAAATACAACTAATTTGGCCAACCACATCAAGAGGTAACATACCAAGAACCAAGTGAAAAATAAGACCAACCAAGTGTCCAAAAAATATTCTCATCGCCAAACCCAGGCCCATTTCCTCGTGCGCGAAAAGAATCCATTGACAATGCCCCATAGGGCCCAGATACAATCCACCTCGAATGAACTCAATGTCTCTCGTATATTGAAACGTGGGAGAATTCGTGATTTCAAATGTTATGACCCCATCATCGGGAAAAATGAATGCAGACGACAAACGAAAAAAATGTAAAATTTTGGGGAAAGGCAACCTCGGCCGTGTGGGATATTCTATGAATATAAAGATACTAAACAAATAGACAAATCTAAATCTGTGTGTCGGGACTGTCTCAAGACCTATTCATTCATACAACGGTATGTGCTCACTGTGCTGCCTGCTGGTTTGGTTCACCCCCTCTATCCATCTGTATGGGCATGTACCACGTGCATGCGCCTCACGGTGTTGTTGTGTCCGAGTAGTCGGACTGTGTCTGTTCTCATTTAGGCATAACATTGCATGAATGATGCAAATATTAGCTAATAAATAGTCATTACAAATTGATAGTTATTAGATCGGCATAGACCTGTGCAGATATTCTATTTTAGACGTAGATGTAAGTATCAATCTATTACCACTAATACAATCAGATTTTGATGATGCCAAAGAGAAACGTAAAATACAACATTTTGCAATAGAAACAAAGCCCGACCAAATAGTTTATCCAAAGACACACTGGCGTCATCAGGGGCAGACAGTGTGTTAAATGTAGTTGTTTCTACTGTACACCTGATGGAATTAGTATACAACTGCCCAACAACCTATGAACATAATTTACAAATCCGAAACTAACCCCATGGAATAGATACATGACAAGTACAAAAGTACCCAATCACAAGCCAGAAGGCTACTGAGTTGATGGTATCCTCGGGGACAGATTTAACGTCCGCCAGCAGTGACACCGACTCAGTGGTATGAATGTAAGTATCAATCTATTACCACTAATACAATCAGATTTTGATGATGCCAAAGAGAAACGTAAAATACAACATTTTGCAATGTTGATGTATGTACTAGTTGTGTACTAGATCACAACTAGATGTGTACTAGATGTATGTACTAGTTGTGTACTAGATCTATCATATCATACCTAGCCATGTGTGTACTGTGTAGCCAGTATTTTCTCTAACTAAATCTAGTTGCTTGCTGTATTTTCTTGTATGTTACGTATGTTAGTAATTTTCTTTGTGTAGGAAATACAACTAATTTGGCCAACCACATCAAGAGGTAACATACCAAGAACCAAGTGAAAAATAAGACCAACCAAGTGTCCAAAAAATATTCTCATCGCCAAACCCAGGCCCATTTCCTCGTGCGCGAAAAGAATCCATTGACAATGCCCCATAGGGCCCAGATACAATCCACCTTGCACCAAGACACTCGCAGACAAATTGAGGGAGAGGTACGAAATCGGCAAACAAGAAATCAAAGAATCATCTCAAGTGTCAGACGTATCAATTACACATGGTTCATGGACTTCTTTGGCCAACGATAATTATGAAACAATAACATGTCATTATATCACCAGCGACAAAACAAAATAGGTGGGAAAATGGGACCTCAATGCCAAGGTGTTACGAACAACCAAAATAGAAGGGTCTCACAACGCAGAGAAAATAGCAGATTTTGTGAAACAAGACTGGGCACTGCAGCATATCACAGGGATCAACGATAATCACGCAGTTGAAATCAAGGCATTCAGCGACCTTAGCCGGCCAAGGTTTGGGTGTTCAGGTCATACAATAAACTTGGTTGTCCGGTCAGCCTTGTCTGACAGAACTCTGAACAATCTGGTTGCCAAGAGACACTCCCTGGTATCTTATTTTCATAGAATCCCTATGGCTAGCGGTTATCTTCTGGGGAGACAGACACAAACAGACACTTCTAGCAAGAGATGACGAGAAAAAGGCCTATAAATTTGTCAATGATGTCTCAACTCGTTGGAACAGCACGCTGGACATGCTGGGAAGAATTCTGCAAATCATCCCCGCTCTCCATGGTGTCCAGAACAACCCTGACATCAAGTTTAAAGATCGGCCTTACCTCTAAGGCCTTCGGCCTTACCTCTATACATCTGAATAACATATGGTTGTGGAGGGTTTGGTCGTCATGCTAGAACCATTCAAGATCACAACAGAAAACACTGGAGAAACACTGTCTGGAGAAAACACAACTACGTCATCTCTGGTGATCCCATCTGTGAAGAAATTGAACGTTGGTTCGCAGGTAGATCCTGTTTTAGTAGAAGATGAACTTGATGTAAAAAGGCCAAGAATATGCGCAACAAGATGAGCATATCTTGAGCGTATCAACAAGATACGCTCGAGAGCATAATCCCAAAGTGTTCTTGACCCACGCACGAAGCGGATGATGATGGACACAGAAGCAGATTCGACAGTACACATCCGAAATCGCCTATTCGAGGCTATTGTACAAGACACGAAAGACAGTCGAGAATCACAGACACAGCCAGCATCAACAGAATCTCAACCCAGTGAACCAGGACCAACCCCGACTAGTACTACCAGCTCTGGTAGATCAGCGGATGACTGTGTGCCAAAGAAAAAAAAACATGGACTGACTCTTATGACTGGCTGGATGATGTGCTGGTGTCAACTTCAAGTCAGCAAGATCAAAGTCGGCAAACAGTGGCATCCGAAGTACCTGTATGAAACATACGTCAAAACAGGGAAGGTGCTTGAATGGTGGGGGAGAAGGGAAACTGTTTCCCCGGGTGGCAAAGCTTGCAAGGAGATTCCTTGCCACATCAGCTTCCAGTGTGCCATCCGAACGTATATTCTCTTTGGCTGATAACGTAAGTAACAAAAAAAAGGTCACGTCTGAAACATGACACTGTGGACTGGTTGATATTTTAAAAGAAAAACAGACAATCCAAGACCTTGAACCAAACCTTGGACAGGAAAATCATAAGCTTTTTTAGAAAGTTACTGGTACTAAGTTTTACTGAAAAATGAATGATTGAAAGGATTTTGATGTTGATTGCGAATTGAGTTCTGTTCATTATTTGTAGTCTAAGTAATAGTTGTCTAACAGACGCCCACCCACTAACCAATTTGATGAATACATGGATGTATGAATATGGTATGATATCATGTATATGTGTTGGTGGTGATATATGTGATAAAACAATATGTTTTTAATAAAGTAATGTTTGATTTCAAATAGGAAAATACCAACTATACACGAAGTACCGTTACACGTAACTGGAACCTCCATGATATGCTATGTAAAATTAATGAAAGACAACGAGAGTCAAACACCAAGACCATGAAGACACGTCTACCGTTCATGCAGTCATGCACGCACTTCATGCAAAAAAACCAATATTTTTCTACAATCGTTCCTATATGAACTCCAGTTTTCTATGCTCAACAGAGCATTCATTAATTTTTAGGCCTTGCAAAACAAAACATAGTTGAGAACAAACTTTTAGATCTATGGAGTAAGATTTTGTTTGACACAGAGGAAGTAATAGATAAATCAATATAGAATATTTTGCACTACAATTGTCGATTCGACTGCGACTGCTCTAACATGTTTTGTCAGATAGTAGAGTAATTTGACTCGTCTCGTCTCATCATTTTCTTGCCATCGTGATTTTAATCGGATTACAGATTAGTCGTTTAATGAAGGGGGCCGATTAATTGATTACGTTTTTACCAACCGAGTCCATATTCAAGCTGTTACTGTCCTAAAAATTACTACATAATATATACTCACGTCCTCCTTTGTAACGCATCCTTTTTTGACCGTGATGACCAGATCTTCACTGGTCTTGATCGATATCGGCAGCGACGACATTGCGCCCGCGGGTGTAGAGAGACCTATATCACAGCTACCGGGCAAGCTGCCAAATGAAGATGTTAATATTAGCAGCATACGACTACAGTTATAGCCATTGTATACACTTATGAAATACGGTTTACTGAGCAATAACTTTAAAACAGAGTTGGCTGGCATGTACGGATAATATCAAATAAAACCAAATATCCTCCTGCTTTTTCAACAGCGTACACTAGAGATGGATATTTCAGGACTATGATATAGAGGAATTGTCGTACTTGTATGCAATATAGGCCTATATGTTACATACGAAAGATACAGTGATCAACAAAACGTATCACGTCAAGCTGTCTTCGCATGATAAACTCAACAAGATGTCTTATGATTCAATTTCACAGCAAGTCAACCCAATATGAAATTTATTACAACAAGGCGTCGTATCATAATATTTATCACGTTAAAGTCTTGATATTTTCTTTAAATCAAGATGCCTTGTTGTGATATTTTTACACATTATGACATCAAACCAAAAAACGTTTTCACGTTAGGACATTTTGTAGTGATAAATGTCCCGTTAAGATGACTTACATATAGGTCTATAGGTTACAGTATAGGCCTACTAGCAAATAATACCATCCTCTTACCAACGTTGCTAATCATGTCAACATTTCTGTTCTATTGAAGAACTAATGCTGACTGACTTTCCCGAAGTTTCGTTAGTATTAGGAGGGGTCGGACCACCATTGATTTTCCGTAAGTTGCATATACATGTACTTATGTCGCACCAAATATGACGTTACTTTTCAACTTAGTTATTGTTCATTTTTGACACAGTGAAAGAACACTATTAGGCACAAAACATTATTAACATTCGGGCAATTTCACCTTTCCGAAAAAAAAATTATCGCTCCATATACACTGGCACCCTCAGGAACTGACTGAATTTGACATATAATGACATCACTCATGCTGTCATTCAAAATAAGTCCCCACAAGGTAAGTGTATATGAAAAGTTTTCACATCACTGATATCAATCAGAATATATGGTATTTTAAGCGTTACTCAATCAGAATATATTGTATTTTAAGCGTAGTATACTTCTGGACACTTAGCAGCATCTTTCTGCAAGAAATTACATCATTTAGGTACTCAAACTTACACTTCTAAACACCCAAACGGCGAATTGATACATCAATTGTGGTCAGACTCCTAATAGATCGACTCCTTCAAAATTATATGAGAACTCTATATCTCCAACTATTCCACATGGTACGGGATGGTAAGAGGAAATTTAAATCAACTAGACGTCAAGGCCTAAAGGCCTTGAAGGCATTTCAGAGTGAAGCATGAAAAAACAAATGAAAAAAACAATTAAATGAATGTGAAGGACATACTTGATACCCCTAAGACTATCTGTCGAATGTCTGTTTTGCTCTAGGTCGCGCCGTTTCCACGAGTCCGAAAATAACGTCCGTTTCACTCTACGATGCACCGTTATTGAGATATCGACGAAAATGAAAAATGCCGACTCGGCATAAAAATTTCAGGTCAAGACCAAAGATCATCCATAATACCCCTTAGGCATGTTCGTCTAGGGTCACGAGTCTGAAAATAACGTCCACTTCGCTCTACGACGGACATTTTCTGAGATATCGACAAAAATGTAAAATGCCAACTTGGAGAAAAATTTCAGGTCAAGGTCAAAGTTCATCCCTAGTACAGCTCGCATATGTTTGTCTGGGGCCATGAGTCAGAAAATAGTGTCGGAGAAACATTTCAGGTCAAGGTCAAAGTTCATCCCTAGTACCGCTTACATAATGTTTGTCTAGGGCCATGAGTCCAAAAATAACGTCTGTTTTGCTCTACGATGCACTGTTTCCGAGATATGGACGAAAATGAAAAATGCCGACTCGGCATAAAAATTTCAGGTCAAGACCAAAGATCATCCATAATACCCCTTAGGCATGTTCGTCTAGGGTCACGAGTCTGAAAATAACGTCCACTTCGCTCTACGACGGACTTTTTCTGAGATATCGACAAAAATGTAAAATGCCAACTTGGAGAAAAATTTCAGGTCAAGGTCAAAGTTCATCCCTAGTACAGCTCGCATATGTTTGTCTGGGGCCATGAGTCAAAAAATAGTGTCGGAGAAACATTTCAGGTCAAGGTCAAAGTTCATCCCTAGTACCGCTTACATAATTTTTGTCTAGGGCCATGAGTCCAAAAATAACGTCTGTTTTGCTCTACGATGCACTGTTTCCGAGATATCGACGAAAATGAAAAATGCCGACTCGGCACGAAAATTTCAGGTCAAGCTCATTGTTCATCCCTAATATCACTTGGACATGTTCGTTCAGGGGCACGAGTCTGAAAATAACGTCCGTTTCGCTCTACAACGCACCGTTTAACGAGATATTGACAAAATAGTAAAATGCCGACTTGGCAAAAAATTTCAGGTCAAGAACAAAGTTCATCCATAACACCCCTCAGATATGTTTGTCTAGGGGCAAGAGTCTGAAAATAACGTCCGTCTCGCTCTACGATGTATGTTTCCGAGATATCGACGAAAATGAAGAATGCGGACTGGGCATAAAAAGTTCATCGCTAATACCCCTTATACATGTTTGTCTAGGGCGAGTCCATAAATAAGGTCCGTTTTGCTCTTAGACAAACCTTTTCAACTCCAACAAACATGCCGGTTCATCACCATGACCAGCACATTGGCCGGAGTTCACACATGCCTTGCGATAATTGTTTTCATTGAGCGGTTAAATGTTCTGGTTCAATGCATGATGAACAACCGAATTTGCACGTAATTTTTCCAAATAATATCCCTCAAATGTCGAATCCATAATGAATAACGTTCATATCATAAAATTTGATAGATAACAAAACTAGACGTCAAGGCCTAAAAATGCCTTGGGGCATTCCATGTGAAGCTCTATTCCTACCTACCGTCTCTGAGATATCAATGAAAATGAAGAATGCCGAATTAGCAGAAAAATTCAGGTCAAGGTCAGAGTTCATCCCTGATACCCCTTAGACATGTTTGTCTAGGGCGACGAGTCTGAAAATAACGCCCGTTTTGCTATACGAGGCACCGTTCCTGAGATATTGAAGATATTATATTGGAGAAAAAAAATCAACACCAGGGGTCTTTTCCAACCCCCTAGACTGGTTTGTCTAGTGCCAGGGAGCCAGACTGTGGTGAATTTCGCTGTACTACACACCGTTTCCGAGATACGGCCAAACAGGAAGTGCCGAGTCTGGGAAATAAAATTTGACACTAAGGGTCGTCTCGATCTGAGATACCTCCCTACACTGGTTTGTCTAGTACCAGAAGTCCGAAATTAAGCTCCGTTCCGCTCAACAACGCACTGTTTCCGAGACACGGAAAAAAATAAGGACCGAGTCAGAGAAAAAAAAATTGACACCAGGGATCGTCTCGACCCAAGATACTCCCTAGCCTAGTTTGTCTAGTGACACCAGGCCGAAAATAAGATCTGCTTCGCTCTACGACGCACCGTTTCCCAGATACGGCCGAACAAGAAGAGCCGGGTCGGCGGGACAAATATCTACACCAGGGGTCGACTCGACCCGAGATACCCTTTAGACTAGTTTGTCTAGTACCAGAAGGCCTAAATTAAAGTACATTCATCGTTTTTTTTTCGATAAAAGAAGGTCGTTTTGACCTTCCAAGGTGTCAAAGGTCAAATTCAAGGTCATCACTCAAACCGCAATATATGATTTCCCATTTGAATGTGCCAATAATTAGGCTCTATCTTGAAGTGTTCTATGAGTTTACTCCGCACATCTCCGATTATGAATGGAAAAATTGGGGGAACTTTTCTAAGTCCAAAAATTTTTTTGCTGGAAATGGCTTAAAACGAATAGTGACTAGATTTGGGACAAAAAGAATTGTTTTTGTTGACCCGTCAAAAAATCAAAATGGACGCCACACGCAGACCAAGGGCAACGAAACTTGTACAAGTCATAGAGGTACATGAGAGGAATGTTTTGAAACAAAAATCTCAAAACTGATCAGACAGTTTTTGAGAAAAAGTCCAAAACTGGCAATTTTTCGTCAAAAGAGGCCGCCGAATCAGCAAAAACAATTCAATCAATTAAAAAAAAACTAGACACTTCCGGTCGCCTACGACCGCTTGGGTGTATCCCCCGTAGCTCTGTCATCCCTGTTGCCCCAAATATACTACTGATAAGTATGAAAAACCAAGGCAAGGGCTAAAAAAGATTACCAGAGAAATGTAAAATCTTAAGCCACAACTGGTTTGTTTTCCATCAAAATTGCTGCATTGATCTTTCAAGATTATTGAAAGTCGAATTCAAGATCACCTCCAACATCACTGCATATGGAATTCCATTTCGACATGTTCGATAAAACTTGGTTTCAAGTTGAAATTCAAACTAAAAGTTGACCAAAACTGCATTGCAAGATGACAAAATTGGAGCCAGATCAATGTTTTCACAAAAAGGTCCATTTTCACCCGAAATATGTTCCAAATTAGATTTGAATGTGAAATTCCATTACCTGGTTCAGCTGAATAATAAACGTTTCCCGTCTTAACTATTTTTTTTGAGGTAAATAATAGACTTAACTAGCAAAAATAATGTTTACTTGTTCGGTTACAGCCATAAAATCTCTACTGGACAGAACCTTTACCTTGTTGAGCCCAATAATAAATATTTCTTGTCTTAGCTATTTTTATTGTGGCCAATAATAGATTTAACTAGTGAAAATAATGTCAACTTTTTCGGTTACACCCATGAAATCTGTACTGGACAAAACCTTTACTTTGTTGAGCTCAATAGTAAATGTTTCTCGTCTTAACTATTTTCATTGAGGTCAATAATAGACTTAACTAGCAAAAAAAATGTAACTTATTTGGTTAAAGCCACAAAATCTCTACTGGACATAACCTTTACCTTGCTGAGCCCAATAATAAATATATCTTGTCTTAACTATTTTTATTGTGGTCAATAATAGACTTAACTAGTAAAAATAATGTTAACTTATTCGGTTACACCCATGAAATTTGTACTGGACAAAACTTTTACCTTGTCGAGCTTAATAATAAATGATTCTCATCTTAACTATTTTTGTTGTGGTAAATAATATACTTAACTAGTAAAACTAACGTTAACTTATTCAATAATATTGTTCTGTTTTCACCCAAAACATCAGGTCTCTATTCTGAACAAGAATCCATTGCCATTTACTTTCATAATACAGGGTATTGGAGTGATCACAGATGTCAAAGTGGGTATTCTAAAAGTCGTAATAAGTTAGTCCATTAACTAATTAATATTTATTTGATCATTCTGAAGAACAATGGGTTTCGTGTGACGGTCTTTCTCATCGAGCCTGTGCGATTTCGCCATCATTCATCGAAAACTCCCACTCGTACAGCGTTCACAAGCCATGTGTGTTAAACAGGCTAATTTGAGCACAAAATGTGTCGCCAATCGGCCAATTTGGTCGCTATGTCAACCAAAATCGATTGGTGTCGGGACCTTACCATGAGATGTGTCTGTAATAAAAATTTTAAGAATCGTTTAAGATTTGCAACTTGTAGAGCGTTCACAAGAAAATCTCTACGGCGGACGCAGCGGGCGCGGCGGGCGCAGCGCGACGGAGACAAATCCAAAGTATCTTCCGAACTTTGTTCGGGGGATACAATTGAAAGCATCTTCAGATACTGCCCAAGGTATGTTCTGAGAAATTTATGGGGAAATTCATCATGTCCAAAAAAAATGACAGACCCGGACGGAAGACGGACGACATACGACGGACAGACGAGAAACCATGACAACAGCTTATCCTCCCAAATGGGTCGATAAGCTAAAACCATAAGGACATTTTCACTGTATGAACCCCACTACCGGAACGCTACGTTACGGTAGTACGGATGATGGCGGAAGGTCGGTAGCTTCGAAAAGTTTCTTCTAGATAAACTAGGTGTTAGGCATGATTTCTATATAACACAAACACAAGGTGAATTGCGAGATTCATGTTGCGGCAGAGTAATCAAGCCGTAAATTTGATCGATCTCTGAAAAAAAAAACGGTTTGAAATTTGCCACGATTACTACGGTAACGTTCGTCGCCCACTACCGTAACGCCAATTTCCAAATTTTAAGTAGTAACCGTAACATTTATTTGAACACCTATCTGGGATTTTGACAGCAGAGTGACCTCCAACCCCTAACACCTAATGATTATAATATAGACAATTTTTGTTCCTTAAACTGTACCCGGTAGTAATCTCTACTTCGATATCACCTAGATGGCCTTTGAATTTACCTTAAAAATGTTTAAGGTACGTATGACTTGCTGTTATCAGAACATAGTGCAAGCAAAAACAAGTGAAGATTCCTCTCTTCATGCTACGCATTAATTGTTAGAATAAGGTTCATTTTACAGAAAGCTACAAATTATGTTATCCATTTGCATTATGCAAGTAAATCCGACTGGTATGGATATTTCAAATGTGTAAGATTAAATCAGGTATGGCTGAACTCTATCAATGCCCATAGGAGCTGACAAATGGGGTGATCAAAACATTGACCTTGCTAGATGCATAAATGGTTTCTCCAGAAAAAGGCGTGCAATACAAATCACGTCTCTACTGAAGTTACTTCAACAAATTTGCAGTAGCCACCGGTATATACACACGATATTACACACAAATGTAGGCCTACCTACCTCCTCACCCATCTCATGTGGTTTTTTTCGAAAAAAATTTCGAAATATTTGGTTGAAACATTGCAAGATACAAATATAGAAATAGAGAATGAAAGCTTTAGGCTAACGTTACGATAGTACACAATCGGCGTTAGGGTAACACCCGGCATCTACCGATGCGACGTTACGGTAATATGCAGCTGATTTCTATTTTATATTTACTGACTGACTGAGGGTGATATCACCAGAATAACTTACACCATTAGATGTGTAACGTTAAGAAGTACCAAAGCGCACTATTGAACAAGAGTGACATGTGCACTAGAAACGATAATCTCAAGAACACCACTCGAGCTACTCGCACGCCACCATCGTCCCTTACTACCGTAAGGTCACGTGATGGTAGTGGGGTTCCTATTGTGATTTTGAACATTTCGGGCCGAAATGCCCTAATTATCATGAAACAGAGCACCACAGTCAAATGCAAAATGACGTAAGCCGAACTTACTCAATTCAATTCAATTAAATCTATTGGCTCCGTTATATTAGGCATATAATATGACCAAGGATGGAGATGAAATTAAACAGATGAGTCCATGCAAATAAACATGATGCCCAAAAACACACAATACAGATACATATCAGCGTCTGCACCATTAATACTTGGCCATATTTACGAACGCAGCGTTTACCAGGAACTAAGAATATCCATTGAAATGGTAAATCCAACGTTCCAAATAAATTAGCTCATCGGGTATATCATTGCTCATTCATTTTCCCTTTCGCATTTGTTTTGACAAATGACGTAATGAGAATTGTAGATCATTTTTTGTCCTTTTATATACTGCTACAGGGATTTTCATATTCAGGATTGAGTAGAGTGTCTGCTCCACAGAGAAGCCCACAAAGTTTTTAATAATATGTGTGATATCTAAGAAGTATTTTTCACGAATAGGTGTATACCTCGGACATTCAATTAGAAAATGCTGAGCACTGTCTTCAGCGTGTTATCCCTTATACAATTAGTGGAATTAATTTGAATAAATCTTAGTTTGGTGAATATTTGTCTTATACTGCAAGACTTAATTATATCAAGATGATCGCCATATGAATAATCATCTTTTAGAATATTTAGAATGCTCAGATTCTTGTTACTATTCGCTTTGTCAAACCATTTCTGAATATGCTGATCTCTGAGACGCCGTTGAGTTTTTTTTCATATAATTGGGTATAAGACATTAATGACGGATTGTCGAATATATTTGCCATCCCGTTAACTGTTAAAATAGAACGGATATTCTGAAGCCACTGTGATGGTACTGTATATTCCAATTGTAGGGCATAATTACTGTACACAATTTCACAGAATTACTATAAACATAATTACTGAACTAGACGTCAAGGCCTGAAGATGCCTTGGGGCATTTCGTGTGAGTTCTATTCCTACCTAACATTTACCTAAGAGACCGCGTAGAACCATAATGACTCTGAATCTGTCCGTGGTCAAAGTTTAAGTGACATACCCCGTCCTTAGGCATTTTTGCGTTTCGCTCTACGACGGACCGTTTCTGAGATATGGCAAACAGGAAGTGCTGAGTCGGCAAAAAAAAATTCGACACCAGAAGTCGTCTCGACGCAAGATACCCTCTAGACTAGTTAGTCTAGTGCCAGGAGGCCGGAATTGAGCTCCGTTTCGCTCTACGTCGCACCATTTCCGAGATACGGCCAAACAGGAAGTGCCGAGTCGGGGAAAAAAAAATTCGACACCAGGGGTCGTCTCGACCCAAGATACACACTAGACTAGTTTGTCTAGTGCCAAAAGGCCGAAATTGAGCTCTGTTTCGCTCTACGACGCACCGTTTCCGAGATACGGCCAAACAGGAAGTGCCAAGTCGGCGAAAAAAAAAATCGACACCAGGGGTCGTCTCGACCGAAGATACACACTAGACTAGTTTGTCTAGTGCTAGGAGGCCGAAATTGAGCTCCGTTTCGCTCTACGACGCACCGTTTCCGAGATACGGCCAAACAGGAAGTGCCGAGTTGGCGAAAAAAAAATTCGACACCAGGGGTCGTTTCGACCCAAGATACCCCCTAGACTAGTTTGTCTAGTGCCAGGAGGCCGAAATTGAGCTCCGTTTCTCTCTACGACGCACCGTTTCCGAGATACGGCCAAACAGGAAGTGCCGAGTCGGCGAAAAAAAAATTCGACACCAGGGGTCGTCTCGACTGAAGATACACACTAGACTAGTTTGTCTAGTGCCAAAAGGCCGAAATTGAGCTCCGTTTCACTCTACGACGCACCGTTTCCGAGATACGGCCAAACAGAAAGTGCCGAGTCGGCGAAAAAAAAATTCGACACCAGGGGTCGTCTCGACCGAAGATACACACTAGACTAGTTTGTCTAGTGCCCGGAGACCGAAATTGAGCTCCGTTTCGCTCTACGACGCACCGTTTCCGAGATACGGCCAAACAGGAAGTGCCGAGTCGGCGAAAAAAAAAATCGACACCAGGGGTCGTTTTGACCCAAGATACCCCCTAGACTAGTTTGTCTAGTGCCAGGAGGCCGAAATTGAGCTCCGTTTCGCTCTACGACGTACCGTTTCTGAGATATGACAAACAGGAAGTGCCGAGTCGGCGAAAAAAAAATTCGACACCAGGGGTCGTCTCGACCCCAGATACACACTAGACTAGTTTGTCTAGTGCCAAAAGGCCGAAATTGAGCTCCGTTTCACTCTACGACACACCGTTTCCGAGATACGGCCAAACAGGAAGTGCCGAGTCGGCGAAAAAAAAATTCGACACCAAGGGTCGTCTCGGCCGAAGATACACACTAAACTAGTTTGTCTAGTGCCCGAGGCCGAAATTGAGCTCCGTTTCGCTCTACGACGCACCGTTTCCGAGATACGGCCAAACAGGAAGTGCCGAGTCGGCGAAAAAAAAAATCGACACCAGGGGTCGTTTCGACCCAAGATACCCCATAGACTAGTTTGTCTAGTGCCAGAAGGCCGAAATTGAGCTCCGTTTCGCTCTACGACGTACCGTTTCCGAGATACGGCCAAACAGGAAGTGCCGAGTCGGCGAAAATAAAAATCGACACCAGGGGTCGTTTCGACCCAAGATACACACTAGACTAGTTTGTCTAGTGCCAAAAGGCCGAAATTGAGCTCCGTTTCGCTCTACGACGCACCGTTTCCGAGATACAGCCAAACAGGAAGTGCCGAGTCGGCGGAAAAAAAATTTGACACCAGGGGTCGTTTCGACCCAAGATACACACTAGACTAGTTTGTCTAGTGCCAGGAGGCCGAAATTGAGCTCCGTTTCGCTCTACGACATACCGTTTCCGAGATACGGCCAAACAGGAAGTGCCGAGTCGGCGAAAAAAAAAATCGACACCAGGGGTCGTTTTGACCCAAGATACACACTAGACTAGTTTGTCTAGTGCCAGGAGGCCGAAATTGAGCTCCGTTTCGCTCTACGACACACCGCTTCCGAGATATGCAAGAAAGCCTCAAGGATGAATCAGCAAAAATTCTTCCGAGCTCTAGGTCAAAGGTCGTTCGACGGAGTGATCCCAAATTCAATAGGGTTCTTCCTTGGTGGTATATGAACTCCCATGCAGAGAATACTTGCCATTGCATGAATACTTTTTGAGTTATCGATCGGAAACCAAGTCTCAAAATCAACCTTGATTTCATCCTCACGGACCTCACGGACCCCGGAGCCGCCTCCAAAACAATAGGGGTCTTCCATGTAATATTTCTGACCAGTGGTGTAAATTTGGACAAGATCCGTTCAGGCATTCCCGAGTTATTGATCGGAAACCAAAACGACGGAAAGTAAAAAAAAAAGAAGAAAAAAAAAGAAGAAAAAAAAACAAAAAACAAAAAAAACAGACAAAACCATAAGGGCATTTCGGGCCGAAATGCCCTTATTCTGATATAACTGAATTTTAAATACCTGAAATCTGTACACAGAATTCTGTGTACAGAATTACTGTACACACCTCTGGAAACTGGGGTCGGACTACCATTGATTCTCCCATAAGCGACCATTATGACATATACTCATGTTGCACAAATATGGCGTTAGATGTTGTTCGTGTTGGACACAGTGAAAGTACACTATAAGAAACATCAAATAATCAACATTCGTGCAAATTCGAAGCTTGATAAAAACACTTCGCATTTTATCGCTCAATATACACTGGTGAATGAGTTTGACACATTATGACATCACTCATGCTGCCATTCAGAATAAGTCCCCACAAGGTAAACAAACATTGTTGAATTGTTCAGTCAGAATGGTGTATTTTAAGCACAAGACACTTAGCAACATTTTTTTTTCTGCGAGAAATTACATCATTTAGGTACTCAAACTTACATTTTACACATGAAGTTTTGACCAAACGGTGGATGGATACTTCATCTGTGGTCCGACTGCAGGATATTTTGCGAAAATCCAAGACTGGGATTTCCGCCCATATTTTCCGCTCGTACGGTGGCTCAAAGGCGATTAATTTTGGTTGTGATACATATACAGTGAAAGCTATAGGCCTAACGGATTCGCGACGGACTTTGTCACATCCAAATCATTGATGAACAACATTATAACCACATGTGTTAAAAACAAACGGATACTTTCAAGCAAATAAATTGCTTTTTTAGGCATTCGATAATCAACCACATTTGTTGTTCCGTTGAATACAACGTCCGCGCCTGTGCAAATCGATAATTCTGAAAACCACACACACAGTCAGGTTGGTGGTTTTTGAGCGGCCTGTGACCGTACTACTACATCACAGATTGAAATACTAGTTCCGCTGTTGGCGATGCAATTTGGAGGTCTGGACAGTGGTTACACCGAATGCAATCGCAATGCACACCGTTTTACAGCGATCGTAATCGTGGTCCCACGTGAGAGGGAAAATTTCCTTAAGCGTGTTATGATTTATGTGAATACACTATATTTATTAATTATGTACTTTAATATGTAGATCATAAACGTTTTCATATGACTGTATGGAATGTAGCCTAATTAATATTTTGCATATAGTTACCTACTTTCCAGAAAACATTCGGTTCAGTGTCCATGGCGCTATTAACGTAGTACGCTACAAACAGGGAGGTTATATCTTGAATATCATCTCTTCAAAATAACATATTTTATAGAGTAACTGATCAGCATTCCAATACTGAAAAGAAAATAGGGGGTCACCGTGCTGGTTTCTTCGATATATTCGATCAAAAATCACAAACATTTACTGAAATGACTTAATTTATGGTATTTTTACACATTTTTTGGTCCATATTCACATCTTGCATCTTGTTTTCCAAGAGAACGGATACGGTGACCCCCTATTTTTTTTTCAGTTTTAGGATGTTGATCAGTTACTCTATAAAATATGTCACTTTGAAGCTCTAGATTTTGTTAATACAGTCATTTATTCTGAAAAAACTCTTTGACCCCCTCCCCTCACTGTTTGGAGCGGACTATCTTAAGGTAAATTTGGGAGAATTTATGGAGTGTCTGAGACGAAATTCAAGTCTCATTAAAAATAATAACAATCACACCGTAATCTGCTCTGTCATTTAAGAGATGTTGCCTATTGTGCGTCTTTCCTTTTTATCGCACATTCCACATTAGTAACAATCACACAATCGTATTGCTTGTATAACCAATCATTGCAAGAATGTATGCACGAGGCTCATAGTCAGAATATTGTTCATGTCGGATTACAGGCCCGTACGCAGGAGGGGGGGGGGTCGACAGATTCAATTGAATCCCCACACCCTGTGGCTCTGCATGATGATCCTCCTAGTGAAAACGTATTTTTAATACTTCACAAATTAAAGGACAGAAGCGTTTATTTTCATGACATTAATAAAATAAGTATGCGTGGAACCTAGATACCCAGAAGCCAACGACCACTGATACTCTGTGGTGCATTCTGAGGCTCTCAGAGAAAGCATTCCACAAGAGCGCAAGATCGGCGGATTCGGCCGATGCGAGCATGTGCAATGAAAAGTGGGCAAACATAAAAATGTTTATCCGTCTTCCAATCCTATTACTCTGCCACATGTACATGTATACGAATACCTTATACGGAACCGGTATAGCATACGTCGTATACACATTCACATGTCACACAAAACAGAAGCAAAATGGAACAAAAGTTTACAAAACACCCACACACATACAAAATTCGACCTATACTCTGATTTTTGTAACTCGTTTACACTGTTTTTCTCTGATAACTTTGCGATGCTAGATGTTATCTTTCTATGACTTCGCATACTTCACTCAGGAGTCAAACGGCAATTATGCAACAAATTTCAGACTTCTATCGCATAAATTGAAGAAGTTGGCAATCTACCCCAATGTTAAATTTTAGGTGAAAACGGGATCTTGAGAATATGAGCATTTTCGAGGGTTTAGTCTTGTTGATATCCACTAGGATTTGAAGTATTCTTGTAATTTGGGACGAGAAGACATGTTGGGATGTATTCTACACAAACATGTCTATTTTGAAAGATTGCACCGCTACAAAACCGAGCAAATGCACAAAATTGTGTGCAGACTCAGAAAATAAATGACAGGGCTAAATTTAACATTGAGGTAGATTGTCAACTTTTCCAATTTTCGCGATAGAAGTCTGGAATTTGTTGCATAATTGCCGTTTGACTCCCAAGTGAAGCATGCCAAATTATAGAATGATACCATTTGGCATTGCAAAAATATCAGAGAAAAACAGTGTAAACGAGTTAGAAAAATCAGAGTATAGCTCATGTTGTCACATGAGGTCATGCTGTTTTTCTGGAGTTATATGGGGGAGGGGGGGGGGGGGGGTAGGGGACTTAAATCCGCCCATGTATGATATACAATGGAGTGTAACGATGATTTCTCTTGTCAGTTTTCATACAGTTTTCATATCTTCTCGAGTAAATTCGATGGAAGCGTTACAGTTGTCAATCCCGTGGAGAGGGCTTCCTTATTTATACCAAATCAAGATTATGTGTATATTAATATGTCTGGTTGGTTTTGTGAATGTCATATAATTGATGATGCATACATAATTTATCTGATTACAACATGTATACGATGCACTATTATTGGTAATAAAATCTTGATGTATACTTGAATTACATGTAGAAAATTTTAAAAAATTTTCATTGCATCATTGTCTGTAGTACTATATTTTATGTCGATCAGGAGTGTCACAATATTTCATGTGACGTCCTCATAGAAGGTATTCTGCAACTAATTCCATCACCTTATTTTGAAGAAAAAAAACACGTTGGGCTTTCTAATGGCCAATTAACTCAGCCGAATAAGTAATGCGTCTCAGCCGAATAAGTAATGAGTCTCTTTTTTATGCATATGTTGGTAGAAAGTCGACCTTTGTTCAATTGCACAATTATCATAGTAAGTGAAAGAAAAGACGAAATCTCCCTACAGTGCCATCGACTATGTTCCGCACACTCGGGACACCACAATGGCGGACTGATGTCTACATGAACAACCCCAGTCATTAGGCAATCATTGGAATGTGACAAATTAGCTTTGCTGTGCCTGGCCCGATATGGTTCTGCTGAACAGTGCAGCAAGTAATAAACTGTGCATGTTAATTCTGGGAAATGTGTGTAAAATCCTCCATCACGGCCTATGATTAAACAGTGTATGTCCATTTTTGGAAAATGCGTATAAAATTAAGTAAATTCAATGTCACGGATTATGATTATACAGTGCATGTACATTTCGAAAAATATGTGTGATTACTAATATCACGGGCTATGACTGAACGGTGCTTATTCATGTTCACAAAAAGTGTATGATGTTTAAGGAATCGTTTGAGTATTGTAACTGATGGTAGATTTCTATCTGTCCTTGACAGGTAACGGTTGCGACTGCTGCTGTCGTTGCTTTGTTAGTAAGTTCAGCTAATCCTGGTGATAGAATGCATTTGCGACACAACTTATATTAGCCCTTTGGAGCCTCGGCACAAATCGGGGTAGCGGCTTCAATGTACAGGTCAACATCTGAAACTGTATGAACGGAGAAACATGCGTCTGAAATCAGTTTGATTTGCATAAACAACTGGTTGTGAATGGCCATTTTCCGGACTTCTAGGCAATTTTCAAATATGTTCCTGCTTCATTCTTTCAGATACTGATAAGTACCAATCTGGCAGATTAATCAAAACAGATCGTTCAGTTGCAGGTTTGATGTTGCACGCTCATTTTCAGCAGATTTCAGGCTTCGATATTTGGCCTTCAGGAGAATACATAGGATGGGCCATGGACATCAAACGGCTGAAGTTGTATATATAGTCGCACACTGTGTCTTTCCTAGTGCCGTTGAGAGGTCAAAATCAAGTACATGCACTATGCAATTTCCAATTTCTGAGAAACTCTCTGATATTTTATTTCCCCGGAGCATAAATGTTGTTAATGGCAGCATATATATATTCATGTTGTTTCCAGCTTGTTTGATTAAATCACTAAAGTTTTGACCTTAAATGGCATCAACGGGGATTTCCTGTTAAAAAAAAAAAAACATCTCGTTGGCAGAGAATGCTGCCAGATGTCGGGAACATACTCTCTTTTTGTGACAATTAATTCCACCTTGAATGTCATTGAAAAGACATTACACGATTATTAGCACATTGAACCAAGTTTCCCCCAGTCCCCTTCATGGCTCGTGCTCTCCTGGTCTGGGACTGACAGTGTGATACACGGTTATCACATATGCCTGAATGAGCATAATGTCAATGATACATTGGAGAGTCATTGACAACGTCAGGAATATAGTCGAAAGGATTACCATTTGCTGATGCTGTTGCACACTGTTTTTGCAACTATTAACATTCATTACACCACCTAAATTGTATTCCGCCATTTATAGTAAATTATACCAAAATGTGTGTATGCGGAAATTGCTCGATGGTTTTGTGTACATTCTGAAATTAACGATTAGGCCACTACATGTCTAATAAACATAATAAGTGAACATCAAATGACGCGGAAATCGTGTTAATGGTATCTTGTATCACCCCCTGTAACTAATTATTTGATACAAATTTGAATATGTTTATCATCATTCTCAGTAATTTTTTATCATTATCAGAACAGACGCGTATGATGGCGAGTAATTGATTTGCATCTCTGAAATAAATGTATATATGAATGTATAGTTGATCCATATAGTTCACATTCGTTGTATTTATGTAGATACAGTTTATTGTTGTTTAAATGTTTATAGTGGTTATTATCCATATACTATATAACCTTTCGAAAAGCTAGCTTTATGATGTAACACATCACAAAGTGTGATCACCACATACTAGGGCCTTCGAATACACCATATTATATACATAACAACACACGTAGAAAAAAAAATCGTATGATTCCGGTTTGGCGGAAGGGAAAAACGTCCTGTTGAATTTGGTGAAGTAATTCGTTGTTTTCCCACGACTACTACATGTACGTGTAGTTCTGTGTCTGTGTTCTTGCAGGATTCAGTTATTGATGCTCCCGTACGTGACCAGCTAAATGAATCAGCGAAAAAAACTGCTATATCAAGTGTTTTTTTTTTTGTGCCAGTGCGTTTAGGCACTTAGCAGAAATTTCGTGAACAAGACCCTAATAATGGCATACATTATTTATTCCACTAACTGGTGACCTTATAGTTGTTGCTTGGAAAGTTCTGCATGAATACTTTACGGCTGTTGTCATCATGTATGAAAGTTGTATGCCTAATCTACTTACAAAACTTCCACTTGCCTAGCATGAATTTCGAAAATGACTGGCAACACCTCTCCTTCAAGGTAAAGCTTACCGTTATCTCTTATTGTGTTTCTTTGAACGGCCCAGACATCGTTTTCTGTGCCTTCTTCTATATATTCAATCAGGATTTAAAAGGTGACAGACGGATTAAATGGCATTCATATAGTGGACGAGTAGTATTAAGGCGCAGTGTATGATACTTGGGCCGTTTGAACTATTATAATTGTTTAACATCAACCTACTAAACCAGTGCATATGAAATTTCAATAACCCGATTTGCAATGATTGATGAGTTTATTCATGCTTAGTATTATACCTAATACTCGGTATTAATTATACGTCTATTAATTCTTTACATTCAATGTTTCCCTCTCTACGTAACTACTTCATACAAATGTTTATTTATATGGGAGTAATGTTGACGAAACATACTTGAATAATTGCGTGAGTAGTGTAGCCTAATTGTGGATTTCTTCCACTCTGTCCTTGACAGAAAACAGTTCCGGCTTCCGTTGTCATTTGCAGGTGCTTTACCGGTGCTGCCAGTACGGAAAGGACGAGGACATTTCCGCAGCTAATCCTAGTCACACACTGCGTTGGCGACACATCTATTAGCCATTTCAGTCGTATCACGAATTCGGGTAGCGGGTCTGTAATCAACAGGTCAGAATCTGGAACCCTACAGGCGAATTCAGAGTACTGGATGGAACGCGTATTTTGTTTTGAAGTTGTTTATTTTGTTTTGCACAAACGTACAATTGAGATTTTCACAAGTTTGTTTCGGATAAGTGAAACATACCCGTATACATGTACATCCACAAAATGCGAAGCATGTATTATTGCCTCAACGTGTATGACAAAGGGCACTTTCTCACATGGCCCAGATCACGTTCCTCCACTTCATTTACCTGAAATTCAATACAAAACAATGGCTGATGAAAATCCCGAACCCGCACAAACAAAACAGATCAGAAGAATATAAAAAGTGCCACATAAAGCTGTTACAGCCACGAAAACAAAAAAATAAACATATGACCGAAAGGTTACTCCTGGTACTTCAATAAATGTATCACAGCTTTATGAATGTTTTCGGATTACCCAGCTGCGAACCTGATTGTTTGATCGACATTGATAGTTTTGTAATGTATCCGTGGCACATTCTCCATTGCGTGGAGGTTTGGAAGCACATGGTACGTTTTTAAGGTTTCCCTATCTGTTTTCTGTTTCATCTTCCGGTCGGGAAACTCTTCAACAACGCTGGTCAATCTTGACGC
The DNA here is from genome assembly GCA_949152475.1 of Terebella lapidaria. Classification (NCBI taxonomy): domain Eukaryota; kingdom Metazoa; phylum Annelida; class Polychaeta; order Terebellida; family Terebellidae; genus Terebella; species Terebella lapidaria. Next base: position 21,182,888 of record OX424557.1, on the reverse strand, counting down.
ATCCGAACATGATTGACCATGTTCATATATGTTTAGAAACTTGCATCTTTTATTTTAAAAAAAACTACTCTTGTTAATTGCGTAGTATATCTTCCCATGATACATTTTGTTTGTGTGACTCAAATTTACATTTAGACCATCTTAGTTTCAGCACAGTTTTAAGATACATTATTCATAGAACTAGCATTGGGTTGCTAGCCTACATATGTATCTCAGCGGAATGGTACACTCATATACATGTTTTTTTATATACTACTAATAATCCCCACGTTGCCATTGGTTAAAAGCTGGTCACGTGTCTGTGAATAAAAGTGCATATTCAACAGACCAACCGGTCAAGTTAGTTTGATATTCACCGATCGGTCCATATCACATATACGTACCTCTCACCAAAGAGCAATTCGAATGCTTTCACATATTTGTTTTTGTTTTTTCTGTTACTAGTATAGCATATTTTTGTTTGTGTAGCCCACTATTCCATGTCATTTCCGTGTAATATTCATAAATAATTAGTATCTACAAGCGAATGTGGGGCACATCATTCATGATTCTTTACAACAAATTTGAATCCTGGTTTTTAGGTACCTCAATCTATGTAGTATGTAATAACTTAATTAGCGTCTGGCAACGAAAAGTATGGGATCCACACTAAAGTAACGTCTTGATGGGCCAATTTCGTTTTCAAAATTTTGCAATGGAACGATGTCAGTTATTGACCCATAAATCCGAAGTGATATATCGTGCACCCCTGAAACTTCGTGTGCGTGTTATTTCAAAATTCATCACAAAGGATACAGAATGAGTCAAAGGGCACAGAATGTCCACCAGCTGTTGCAAATAACTCATGCAATTCAGAAACGTTGCCAGTTTAGCGTGAGAAAATGAATCGTTAGTTGAGTCCCAATTGCACTGACACAGAATCACGTATTCGTGATCTCGTTATAGACCAGTGGTCCAGTTGAAACGGGGTTTGTAACACAAGTGGAGTATGTATACACAAAGAAAGATCGACACAGTCTGATGAAAGGAGAATCCAAAAATTCTATTTGTTAATAACTGAGGCAATTGTCAGCTAGACGCTCCTCATTCGCCGACGACCGAGTGGGTGTACCTCTATGATGCCCTGACGTCCTAAATATGTTCGAACAGACAATATATCATTACTGTTCATTCAGTGTTTCTCATCGATGTCAATGATAGAGGTCTAACTGAACTGTTTCCATTGTATGCTGTAATAATCTCGATAGATAACATTATGCATCAACTTATCAATCCTCACCAAATAATTTTCTGAAAAGCTTGTCATAATATTGAAATATCAATCCTTGCCGAATCCCCACCTTTACTGATGATCTTGATATCCTCATACATAATACAATAATATTCTTCATATCTTAGCGATATTCACTAATTATTATTATTATTATTACAGCAATAAAATCTGCTGGAGAAAATCGGTGTTTTGTTTAGACCAATAATAAATGTTTTACCTTTATTTTTTATTGTGGTCATTAATAATCTGGATAAATTTGGACTACAAATCCAGTACGTGATAAACCTGCCAACTGGTATAAATTCTGACCATATACAAATCTCACAATCAAAATGACCTGACCCACTAGTGACCTGTTCACTAGTCTTTTCACCTCCATCTGTCCGTGGTCAGTCGATTTTGGTGTAATTGCAAACTTACCACAGGAATGGAAAAAGGGCACGAACCTAAACTACAGTTTCACGGGGTACCCCTGACACACAAACACACACAAGCCCTTAAGCGAATATATATCCGTGTGAACAATGGTCGTCCCTGGAGATAGTTCGTCGTGATGAAATAATAAGTCGTCGAGACGATATAATAATTCGTCGAGACGCAATACTAACTCATCAGGACAAAGTAATAATTCAAAACTTGGTCCAAAATAATTTTCTCATGTTCTATTATGTGCGCCGTACGATAATGTGAAGGAGTAATCACATACGTATTTCTGCCACTGTGACCTTGACAAGAAACAGTTCCGGCTGACGTACTCCTTTGCAAATGATGTTTTGTAATGCCAGAAAGGAATTTGCAAATAATGAGCTATCCAGTCACTTAAACCATAACATGGAGCGGGGCACTTTGGGTATTCGACAGGGCAAAATCTGGAACGGTAAACATGAAAATTAAAATAGGTATTTACGCAATACCAATACAATTTTTTTTGGGGGGGGGGGGGGTATCTGTAGTGGGGGTCAACGTCTTCAAACGTTGGACAACCCATTTAGGTCGGCGTAAACGAACAAAATACTCAGCATTGATCATGAAATTGTGTACAGCATAGGAAAATTTAACCCAGAAGTTTCGATGTTTCACGAATGTAGCACAATTCCCCCTTATATTTATATCCAATTACCAGAACGATTATCAGCAGCTGCCAACGAACACTGAGTACGCTCATTAACGTTAGTCAACAATTACCACCCTGGTAAGTCGTTTGTCCTGATGTGAATCTACCTCACGATTGATGTGTGCTATCAAATTATACAAAATGTGTCAATCCATATCAGAGTACACACACTCAACTGAAACGATAGAGCCGATTGAGCTGGGCCACTGATCGATAACGGGTTCACAAATATGTAATTCTGTGTCAGTGCAATTACATGAATTAGTGACGATCATGTAAAGATCAAAAGCTTCCACATTCAACGTTCTTTCAATAAGTAGGTGACTCGGTGCTGATACCTGAGTAGACTATCGTTTGAAATTCTTGGGCCAGAGCATTCACCTGTTTTGATTTCTTGATCAATCCCTTATTGATTGTGCTCCAGGTATATAGTCGTAGGGATTATCATGTTCTGGTATTTGTTTACCACCATCTCTTCTCAGAACTGGTGACATTCGTACCACCACACCATTTTGTGAGCTATACAAAAAAATAGTACATCAAACAAGCTAACATTGCATAACGGATTTTATACAAGTTTTACCGAAACTAACAAGTAGACAATTTGGACAATTAGATAACTAAGGTAACATAAACTGTCATGAATGAACACAGATGACTGTGTGTAACGTGGTTGATCATCAACTTGTATGAAAAAAGTCTCGTCAATGTTGTGTTTGCCAGACTATTCTAAAAAATGGATGAGAAATTGTTGACAAAAGGTCTACAATTGATATATGGACTGATGCTTTGGCCGTATATCACAGATATAGCATTCATGTGTGCAAATTCACATATCATCTAGCAGAATATTTGTAATGTTACTTCATATACATATCGCACATTACGTACTCATGCCCGTGGGAAAGATCTGCCGACCGTGTGACAATACAATCTTAAATCCCAACTGAAACATTTCATTCTGACACGAGTGTGGCAATAAACAGTTCCAAGATATAAATCAAAGCTGATGTGTTGGATTTGATTGCAATGATGTATGTGATCCTTGTCCGAGTGACCTGACTGAAATGCCGACATTTCCCAACTCCTTTGTTGCTGTGATTGAATTTATGTGATCAAGCGGCAAGACACTTGACTGTAATGTTGTCACATGAGATAGAAAAACACTGATTCCCACAAGACAAAAATCCAGATGTATATAGAAGATATAGTTTTTTTGGAATGTTCCTTGCGTCAGGACTGTAATGTTGTCACATGAGATAGAAAAACACTGATTCCCACAAGACAAAAATCCAGATGTATATAGAAGATATAGTTTATTGGAATGTTCCTGGTTCCTGACGCCATAGTCTGTATTCGCATGTTTTTTCCCGGAATACTCCGGTCCTAAATTCGAATGTATATGAACATATTAGATTTATCTTGTTGTCTGAAAAAATACCAGTTCGTGAATTGATCGATTGTGAAACGGTTCTCCTCCGGCAAATTTACGGTCACATTTCCTAGTAATATCGTCTTGGCCTATTGTATCTTCTCGATAGGTCGATGTCTCTGTCTGGGAGTAAGTCGCCATTGACAACATGATGTCTGGCAATTTATCGGGGAATCAATGAGGAACTAGACAATCAGACAATACAAACCCTCGCTCCTCAGATTCATTCACTGTAATTTTCAGCTATCGTTTCAGTTGATGACCTTTATCGTCAATCTTTGGTGATGGTAGGGAATTTTTCGTCATGCAACAATTGGTCGTATACCAGATGATGGGCCTAGGAAAACACAAAATTATTAGCAGAAATAATCATGGTATGAGTCAAGCTATTGCGATTAGGTTTGGACCTTTCCTTTATTTTGACCTTTTATTCTAATCTTTTTGTTTTGATCTGTTTCCTTGACCTTGTTTAACTATGAGTATTTTTTATGACCAAGGACATCTCATTCGCGAATGGGTATGAGTAATCCTGAGGCATCTACAAAGACAGTTTTCTTGTTTTTTTTTCCAAATGACGAAGAATATGTGGAGCATGACATTTTCCCGATATTGGATTTCCACAGTGAATAAAACATTAATGACAAAAGCTCTGACTATATATCACAATCGTACATCTGGTGAACGACCTACTATGTATGTAGAATATATAGAAAGATTTCACAGCTCAGTTTCATATTATTCAACTCCTTTCTACGCATTTTATCTTCATATCTATTCGAGGAAGCAACACGTCCATTGTATTAATTTCCCACTAAGTATACATAAATGATCGCACGGGTAATGTAAATCAATTGCGGATGTCAGCCACTTTATCCTTGGTAGTAAACTGATACGACGACTGATGTTGTCATTTGCAGATGCTTTGTCAGAGCCGAGTACGACAATTTATCCCCCAGCTATTCCTAGTTACGTTTTGCGTGGATAACACGACTGATGTTGTCATTCGCAGATGCTTCGTCAGAGCGAGTACGGCAATTTACCCACAGCTAATCCTAGTTACGTTTTGCGTAGGTAACACAACTATAGTTGCCTCGCTGTGACAAACTGGTCAAAATCCGGAACTATATGGGATGAATGTATCGTGTGGAGCTTTGGCTTGTTATTGGAATTGTTCATATGTATGACCATCCACTGATTTGAACAAAAACGGGAACCTGTTATTGTAAAATTGGATTTCTCGCTAACTCATTCGTGGTGACTACTTTCCGTTATGACAGAAACACATAGGGAGTCTCTTGATAAATCATGCATGATATTGATAGGACATGGTCGGTGCTGACCAGTAAGGCGACTAAAATGTGTCACCAATGCTGAATTCGCTATGCATGAACGATTTTCCCAGAAGTGGGCATGAAATGCAAGGTGGGTCTTTACCGAATCAATTCAATGATTATGCAATTGGCACAGGTACCGCAATATAATCATTAAGTTTTTAAAAGTTCAATAACTTTCTATTCATCTTGTACCATTTTTTCCTGTATGATGTTCGAGAATAACTCAGATATTAGTGTGGCTGCGGTTGTAAATTTTTGGTTGGGGTTACTTTTTATTCCCCAAAAAGTTATATTCGAGGCTTGTTATTGACATCATCAAAATGGTTGTTTCGTGGGAAATGGGATAATAAGCACATCCATGTGCACTTGGGTTGCCGAACTGACGACATTGCACCTACCAATTTCTGTGTATGCTCTCTATGTGTGTCCCATTATGTGTAGACAACATATCTAATCAATATAGTATTTTGGTAACCCTCTCCCAATCTCAACGACATATCATGACACGTAGTTAGTACGATATTGCAGCTATTAATAACAGTTCAAAACTGTAATGCAAAAAAAAAACTCGTTCGAAAAAATATGTTTGTGACCATTAATAAATTATAGTTAAAGATATATCCTCATTTCGCATCGATCATTATTCATCATACTGAGTCGAGTGACCGTTGTTTGTGGCCCCTGGATGTATTGTTAGATCAGAACAGACCCTAGCGGTTATAAATACCGGTTTGCACCCGTAAAGGAAACAAAATTCACGCCGATTTAACCTGTGTGAATTACTCGCGATGATTGCACTGTCTGGCACCACATATATCGAATCCAGCATTGCTTTGTGAGTCAGGATGCCAGCCATCAATATGACCATGTGTCAAAATATTCACCTTTGGTACATTTTGTACTCTTGCTAAGCAATATATGACAACACTAGTCATGTAGTTTATCAGTGTCAGTGTAAGCTGAAAGATAAAGACAATATGACACAGGGGAACGCCATGGACTCATAAATAGTCATGTGCTGGTACAACATTACAACGACTGGTTTAATAAGATAAACGTATTAGAATTACAACAGTTGACTAACTAACATGATGCTTAAGCTGACATTTCATGTTTGCTTAATGTTTTCATGTTTCAGATGTAAGCGTAAATATGGTCATAAAAGTGGGAATCCTTGCCACAACCCACCCAACCTGTTTAAGTGAGCAGTTCCGGTGCACACGGAGGTCGATGAATGGAGAATTAGATATTGCGGTGCAAACTTCCAGGTCATTGGCTTCCCATGAAAGAAAGGCATTATCCGCGGCTTGAAAGCTTTAATACTGCTCGAGCGCTATGTTTTGGCGAAAAAGGAAACTACTTGACATGGTTACTGTGCATCATGCCACATTACTGTTCACAAAGCCATAATGACTCGTTACTGAGAGCAATGTTGATGACTTGTTTATCATTATGCATATCATAATTTTCCACTTGTTTTTTCGACCGTGTACGCATTATATCGTCTTTGCCCTGGAAGCGCATTCCGAAGACATTTGACTGTTGTTTTCCAAATAAACATACATGCAGTTATATTGTACTCAATATGTCATTTCATTTCGTCTGTGGAATCAACAAGCCTTATTTCTTTGAATATTGTGTAATCAGTAATAAAAAAAATAACAAAGGAAATCCAATGTCGTGAACGGAAAGCAGACGTTTTTTTCTGTGCATTACTGGTGTTGCGTGCAATTAAATTCGATCTATACTATCATCAAAAGCCATGATTGAAAGATATCATAACATGTAATAGTAGTGCACTCTATGTTTTGAAATGTCCTCATTATATACCATGGAGTTACTAGTAATTGAAACATGCTGTACCTTCACATCTCCATTAACCTACTGAACCTAGTGGTGCACCAGGTATCGAGTGTCATACCTGGATATTGTGCTACATATACATGTTTCATCACGACACCGGCAGCGTAGCAAGTGTAACTAGTGCGTGTGACCAATTACAGTTACGCGACATTCCAGATAATAGAGGCCAGTTCAGTGTCACGTTGATCACTTTTTCTCACTTCTGAGATGGAGTCGTGTTTTGGAATATATACCAATGTGGGTTGGCAGCACCGTCCTAGGGGTTCACATGTGGTCGATTACTTTTTTTTCACTGGCGCCATTATCGTGAAAGTAGTTTTACCGCTGTATTAAATTTGCGTCGTCAATTACAGAAGATATCCGTTAGCGATTTGGCTCCACGCTGACTCCTATATCAAAACCGCTTCCTGTTGAATAATGGTATGAAAATATCATTTGCAATCGTTCTGTGTCAGTTGTAGTTGGTGCGAACATGTAAATGGGTTGAAATGAATTGAAATGTCTCATTGAAACAAAAGTAAATATTAAAGTTCCAAAAACACAAAGATTACATCATACATTTTTCTTGTTTATTGACTGAAAGCGAATTACAGGTACTCGCTATGCTGCATACACGTAACGGAAGTATAGTTGGGCAAAAAGCCTCGTTTAATAAAAACTCCTTAGCCAATTTGAAGGTTCTGTGGAAGTCTTCCACAGACATCGCGTTTGTTCTTGCGTGTATCAGTGTTCTTTTTAGATCAGTGCTCTCATTAAGGAATCCTTTGCATCCTCCCAGATAAATGGATCAGAACAAAACACTCTGAAGTGTGAAGTGGTGTTTGTTGTGGTAGAAATTAGATTCGTGGCAGACAGAAAGGTTTGTTTCAGAGTAGTAAAAAGGGAACCTGACTCGATTTACTTGTTAGACATATATTAAGCAAGAAATAAATTATATGCATATTTAAAACATAGGGAAATTATTAATTTTAAGTACGGGAGAGAGGACTGTTATTATTCCAATATATGACGTCATTATAATATCCGGCATTATGTCTCATAATTTAGTCACAAATCATGCAGAGGGATGCATTATCTATATCTTTTAAAGCACCAATACATGCAATATTTTCAGCTCAGGAGATAATCATATAAATCCATTTAGTTTTTCGTACAGATTTTTCATATTTAGGACGAATGAAAATATCTCGCCACATGTCTGAGCTGAATAAATTTCCTTTCTGGCATGTACCAGTAGGTAATGGCTTTGGTGCAGTACCGACCCTATTAACATAGTAATGGAAAGGACAACGCAAAATGATACTACAGATCACAGAGTACGTCCACACACACGGGAGACCACTTTAGTGGACTAATGACATCGATAACTACCAGCCAGTCATTAGCCAATCATGGAGATAGCACCTATCATCCTTAAGTATGAGCTAATGTTCGCTCGTGATGGGCCGGGGTTGGTGTAATTATCCACAGTAGAGTATGCGATCCACAATACATACATGAATAAAAACAGTCTGCTTTCGTAACATAGATGAAAACATCTAATACACTCCTAAGGATGATATCAGAAATAGGTAACGTTGGATATCATGATCAAAGAATAGCATGCGCCAGTGTATATTTGTACTCAGAGGAATGGGACAACTACGCCATCCTGGTTGTGGCTAACAGCTAAAATAATGAACATTATGTGAGTTGAGTTGAATACCTTTAAAATACCGAATAATGTTTATGTCATTGTTTTCATTTCAAATCTTATTGTACAGCCAATACAATAAGATTTGAAGATACCAATAGTGCATTCCGCAATGCACCACGTGTAACGGGGTTGGGCATATACAATAGATAGCCGAAGTCTGACGTAGAGTATTTGAAAACGAAAGATTGATTCCGCCTACTGGTTCTAAACAACTCAAATTCAATGGCACTGCTCACTTCAAACAAAGGTTGTATATTTGTTCAGAACCAAAAATGACGTCACACTCCGGCACTCTATGGTGCGTCATAACATACATGTAATCACTAATACATAACTAAAGTATTCGTAATGCTGAGTGAGGGGTAGTCCACATTTGATAGGGAACTTGGTCATACAGAAACATTCTGTCTACAACAAAGACTTGATAAATATCATGCATGTAGTTTATGTATCTTTTCATCGCCAAAATTTCATAAATTTTCAACTATATTCTTCATTACTCATAAACATAGAACGACATATATTTCGAAGTTGCAACTTGTCTATGGATGACGCACTTCGAATGCGTGAATCATCGCCTGGCTAATGTAAACTAATTTCAACCACTATATCCTTGACGGGAACTGATCTGACTGAGGGTGTCATTTGCAGAGCTTCGTTTGTAATGCCAATGAGGAAATGGCGAGGATTTCCTCTCTCGTCACAGGATGTGTACGAACACAACTATACATTTATTCGTGTAATGGCATGATTCACTGTAGCCATTGGCCTTGCTCTGACCAACAGTTTCAAATATGGAACTGAATGGATTTGAGAGTATCGTGTGCAGTAATGGCTTGTTAATGTGTATTGCCATCAACTGATTCGAACGAATGTCATGACGTTGGGTGTAGTGGAATGATTGTCGCTGTCAATGTGTAGATATAGAATGTTCATCTATTATGTTAATATTGTGATTGTTTGTACTGTCTTCCGGTACACAAACAAAGAATAATTTCTTGAAATAATCTTGCAAAATATATCTTCAGTAAAGCTTCAGAAATTTCGTCCAGATGCACCAGCCTTTACCCTCTGTTTGTGTTCCCGAAGGAACACTAAATCTGTCAATCCGCATCTGCATACACTCACTCCATTCGAAGGATAAGACAACTTATTCAGCTGGACCAATGACCGTTTACATAAAAAAAACAATAGCAGTTTTGAAAAGTAAGGTGGAAATCTTTATCCATATAAACATGGCCAATCATGTTGGTATACGTCATGGTTGGCATACGTCATAATTATTTCGCAGAACAATTTCGAACTCTTCATTGACATGAGGAAATCCTGTGCGGTTACCTGTGTTGCAGTCATTCTCGCAACTGCTGGTATTTATCCCATCTGCTCAGTATTAGACACGAACAATGGATCAGTAAATGTCGCCAAAATTCTACCATGTATAGGCACATTATACATTGAACATGATTCATGATGGTATCAAAGGTTACCCTCTAAACCGTGAAATTTTATTTCAATACAAAATGACACGGGAGTGGAAAGATGACATAAACAGCGGTTGTTGAACCTTTCTGTCATATTTTGTTGACAATTGGTCGACAGACGTTTTACAACATGTCCTAGAATATTTTATCAATAACATACCGGTACACATGACAAATTTATACCACGCGTATGATGCCCGGGAATATATCTACGATTGTCTGTCACCAGGTCATTCTAACGTGTGAAATTACGATCTCAGTGTCGAATTTATATCGCACTTCACAATTTATTCTGACATGAACCAGGCAATAAAGATTGGCATCATGCAAATCAAAGCTGATGTTCGAGATTTGATAGCATAGATCCTTGCCAGAGCGAACTCAGGTTTTCTCTGGGTGATGGTTATAGAACTGTCAAAACTGATGAACTGAACACATGCTCACACCAGACAATTCTGCGTCTCCCATGTAATTACATGGGAAAGGAGGATATTAGTCATGCATAAGTAATCTGTATCTCACCGCAATGTGTCATTCGACGAACGTGACAAATTACCCGATAATGATCGTGTGAAATAGAACAGTACTCCGTACAATCTGAAGGTAGTATGGGAATACATTCCTCGAAGTTATCCATTGGTTGTGTGGCTCATATAATGTACGTGCGCATTAACTGCAATACATGTATGTGTGAATAAGTATACATAGCTTTTATACATAGCTTACATATACAAGTTATCTATTGGTTGTGTGGCTCATATAATGTACGTGCGCATTAACTGCAATACATGTATGTGTGAATAAGTATACATAGCTTTTATACATAGCTTACATATACAAGTTATCTATTGGTTGTGTGGCTCATATAATGCACGTGCGCATTAACTGCAATACATGTATGTGTGAATAAGTATACATAGCTTTTATACATAGCTTACATATACAAGTTATCTATTGGTTGTGTGGCTCATATAATGTACGTGCGCATTAACTGCAATACATGTATGTGTGAATAAGTATACATAGCTTTTATACATAGCTTACATATACAAGTTATCTATTGGTTGTGTGGCTCATATAATGTACGTGCGCATTAACTGCAATACATGTATGTGTGAATAAGTATACATAGCTTTTATACATAGCTTACATATACAAGTTATCTATTGGTTGTGTGGCTCATATAATGCACGTGCGCATTAACTGCAATACATGTATGTGTGAATAAGTATACATAGCTTTTATACATAGCTTACATATACAAGTTATCTATTGGTTGTGTGGCTCATATAATGCACGTGCGCATTAACTGCAATACATGTATGTGTGAATAAGTATACATAGCTTTTATACATAGCTTACATATACAAGTTATCTATTGGTTGTGTGGCTCATATAATGCACGTGCGCATTAACTGCAATACATGTATGTGTGAATAAGTATACATAGCTTTTATACATAGCTTACATATACAAGTTATCTATTGGTTGTGTGGCTCATATAATGCACGTGCGCATTAACTGCAATACATGTATGTGTGAATAAGTATACATAGCTTTTATACATAGCTTACATATACAAGTTATCTATTGGTTGTGTGGCTCATATAATGCACGTGCGCATTAACTGCAATACATGTATGTGTGAATAAGTATACATAGCTTTTATACATAGCTTACATATACAAGTTATCTATTGGTTGTGTGGCTCATATAATGTACGTGCGCATTAACTGCAATACATGTATGTGTGAATAAGTATACATAGCTTTTATACATAGCTTACATATACAAGTTATCTATTGGTTGTGTGGCTCATATAATGTACGTGCGCATTAACTGCAATACATGTATGTGTGAATAAGTATACATAGCTTTTATACATAGCTTACATATACAAGTTATCTATTGGTTGTGTGGCTCATATAATGTACGTGCGCATTAACTGCAATACATGTATGTGTGAATAAGTATACATAGCTTTTATACATAGCTTACATATACAAGTTATCTATTGGTTGTGTGGCTCATATAATGTACGTGCGCATTAACTGCAATACATGTATGTGTGAATAAGTATACATAGCTTTTATACATAGCTTACATATACAAGTTATCTATTGGTTGTGTGGCTCATATAATGTACGTGCGCATTAACTGCAATACATGTATGTGTGAATAAGTATACATAGCTTTTATACATAGCTTACATATACAAGTTATCTATTGGTTGTGTGGCTCATATAATGTACGTGCGCATTAACTGCAATACATGTATGTGTGAATAAGTATACATAGCTTTTATACATAGCTTACATATACAAGTTATCTATTGGTTGTGTGGCTCATATAATGTACGTGCGCATTAACTGCAATACATGTATGTGTGAATAAGTATACATAGCATCCTTGCCACTATCGCAAACCCATCAAAGATGCATTTTGGTATCACAGCACATGTTTCATGGAAGATGCCATGAAACATGGCTGTATCAGTTGGCTGGGTGCTTGGATATTCATGTTACGGAGACGATGATGCTGTTCAAATGTCGATTCCATTTTCGTCATAACCACTCTAGTGCATTATTCACAAATAATAGAAATTTCACTCTAGAACAAGGGCCACTGGCCTCATAGGAAGAGCTTTGAAAATGTTTGCACAGAACTAGTTCAAAACCTATTCGCATCCTATTCGGTACATATATGTTGTGGCCATTTTGTAACTGTAGCCCATGATATTGTACTGGCCAATCATTTGCTATTGTTGATTTGGCCTAATATAAATTGATTGATACCATTATTAAGGTACTGATTCCATCTAGTCCCATCTTCCAAACTAGATGTTCTCCAGTCGCTGACGACTGCTGGAGTGTATCTCCCGTAGCCCTATCATCCCCCCCCCCCCCGCAAACTATGTAGTGGACAGAACCTTTACCTTATTGTGCCCAATAATAAATGTTTTATGTCTTAATTAAATTTACTGTGGTCAATGATAGACCTAATTAGTATTTACCCATCGGTTTATTTTTCATCTCCATCAGTAGACATGTTATATGTCTTGTTAATCATGTTAATTGTCTAACAATTGTCTAAACAATGTCACAGCTCAGAATGTCACATCACGATTCCCATGCAACCAATAATAGTGGTGTATACACAACAGGCCTATCTGATCATACGTGACATTAAACAGATGGCGCTCTTGAAGCATGCAGTAGGCCCCTACAGGCAAGATGTGCGGTGCATTATGATGAGAACTCGACTGGCGATTCTTGCTTTGATCATTTGTGTACGATTCCAATTACTAGTAACCTATCATGAACAAAATAATCGAGCAATTGAAACATGACTCAACCAACAAATCATCGATTTTAAAAGATGATTGATAAGCTATGATCAATTTATTTATTTTTGTATTAACAGCTAGTATCTCGTGATGTCATCTCATTAATTATTCATTAGGCTATGAGGCACGCTCACCCAACGAACATCGATGTTTAGGTGGAAGAGGAGGGGGAGGCATATTGAAGAAAGTGAACTTGTTGTCATCGGCATATATGATCTCTCGAGGTGGATCTTATTTCTGAAATGCATCAGTAATCACCGATTGCGATCTTGCAGATAGTTTAGGCCTAGCGATATATTCATGCGAGAAAAGTCAGAAAACTCATCGGACCATTCAGCAGACCTGATTTTTACCCGGGTGCGGGCCAGCTTTCATTTATCACGATTGGGTTGTAGTCGGATGGGAGGGGGGGGGGGGCAGAGGTGGTGCGGAATGGGGATGAAGCGGGTCGAGTGTGGCTGGCTGCCTCGCGAACAACCACTAGGAGGGGGCCACTCTCATTTGCATTTGGCCTACTGGACATACCAGCACTTGCCACAAGTTTTCAATTATTATGTTGCCGTATCAAGCGTTTTTCCATTTTTGCAATAGCTTATGTACTATCTATGTAGTGTGGAATGTTTATGCAAAATTTTGAGTGCATCTGATACAAGAAAGCCCTGTTTCAGAGAAGATCAAAACGGGAGTGGTGATGGGTGATGAAACGGTGACACACACAAAAAATAAACGGTCGGAACACACGTCTCCTGTGGCTATTATTGCTTATAACTTATTACAGTAACCATACTTGGGTACGCGGGTGTCATATTCTTTCCAACTGGCCCCGGGCCCTCATAATTAGCCACAATTGAATGGTCTGCTCTGGCTCCAAGTCGGACTTTCAGAAATGTAAACAAAGGAAAATTCTCCAAAATCCAAAAAAAACCAACATCATAGAGGAAGAGCTCTGCTCTTCCTAACAACACGATAATAAAACGTTAGAAATAATGATATCCCAATCCTCACCATATGAAATTTACAAGAAAGTATACTTTGGTGATTTTTTTTCATCCATTTTGTTAATTGTATGGTATATTTTGATGATGCCTTGATAATACCTACTTGTTGCAAATAATTTGTAGATACATCTCCCCATTTTGCCTGTGTACCTCCTGAATCCATGTTGTACACGTATACGGTTATATCTAACGTGATGCTTCCGAATATTAATGAGTCAAGACAAAGTTATCCCGGGCACCAGGATCTCTTGTTCAATAACAGCCGACCCTGGTGGTTATAAATACCAGGTAGCACCCGTAAAGGAAACACACCTTTGTAAACTGCGTGAATTATTCGGTATGTTTACACTGTCCAGTGTCTGCCCATGGATGATTGGAAATTTATTGGAATGAATATGCTGCAAACTTCTAGTTGACACGAGCATTTTCCACATCACCGGTTTTCACATGGAATGTATGATGGGGGAAGAATAAGTGTTTGTTTTCAGGGTCATGCGAATAGCGGGGATACAATAATATATATGTATTGGGTATTGTAGGCTAGTGAAATTAGACCGATAATTGAAATTTAGGTTTAATTATCCTGTACGATGCACTACAAATCTGGTGTCAATATTTAAGCATGGGCTCAAAATACCGGCTTTACTGATGAAGACGGATGAAATCTCAACATCGAATATACGGCGACTTTGTTCGAAAATTTATTGATGTTTTGTTGATTTGCCTTTTAGTGAATGACCTTTTAATCAGTGGAAATTATCTGACCATTTCCATCCAATCGTACACAGGCCGAAAAACCTAATTGGACGTTTTCAAATAACACAGTAGTAATGTAACATTCACGTATGACCAATTATCTGCGTACTGTCATTGTATTATCCGTGGCGTAAAAGATATAGGACTACTTAGACGCAATGTCTGGGTGAATTGTTATACTACTTGACATGTTTCTGTGCCGTATGCCACGATAGTGACGACTATTGTGAGTCAACTAAATAGCAAACAAGTGTAGATGGCTACACAGTGATATTGACGAGAAAAAAATGTTCACATCCAAATGGGTTTGTTTGGGTTATATAATTTGTAGTACCTTATACTATTGTTGATGATTTGTTTATCAGTATAAATATTATGTTGCGTGCTTTGAGCCATGTATAAAGCATTGGGTCGTCCTGATCCTGGATGAGCATCACAACACGTTTGACTGTGATATCTCGAAATGAAAATCCAAAAAAAATGTGCTTACCTTGCTATCATTTCGTGTTGATGACCTGCATTCAGTTGAATATGGGGTAACGAGTAATAAAGAACACAAGTAAAGACCGTTCAATGTTATTGACCGAATGATATACCCGGTCGATGCCCCAGTAGTATTCCAATGTAGTTTCACGAATCACCGCGTGCAGTGGAATCAATCATACAATGGAACAAACACCATGTTTGAAAGATATCGTAACATTTGATCGTTTTGCACTTTGCGTGTTGAAAAGTCATTATGGTATATCGCATATTTACTGATGCACAGGGTACTAGTTTCAGCTTTATATTTCACCACATATATTATTACAAAAAGCTAGTGTTACTATTGCCTGTGACTACATCGCTAATTTTCTGGTATTCTGAAACGCGAAAATAACTAGAATCGTTCTGTGCAAGTGGTGGTTGGTAGACACATACATTGGTTGATGAATATTGAGTAGTTACCTTAAACATACTGATTCCAGCTCCCAATACACAGTGGCGATAATATTTATCAAACGATATAGTTAAAGAATTCACTGTCTTGCCCAGTACATCTTGGTTGACGTCAAAGCCTCGATTATTGAAAACGTTAAGTCAAATCGAAGGCGGCGATAATATTTATCAACTGATATAGTTGAAGAATTCACTATGTTGCCAAGTACATACCGACAAACAGACAAATTCATATTCCAAGACCAAATCCATGGACGAATTTTACAAGATCAGTGTGAGTAGTCAAATCCGAGAGATACTAAAGTATCAAAGTCAAAGCCATGTGAAAATCACAGACACCCAGCCAGCTGAGTGTGAGATCAGGTGCTCCGGAAGAGTGAGCATCTCCTGCCTCGCATGCGACACCCGCTGTGACATCCACACTGGTACATGTATATCGAGACGGAAATATATGCACATAGCTATAAGGATGGGATTATATCTTCCATCATATGTGTGACAGACTTAGCGTAACCTTCAGCCATATCGTAGTGACGACCATAAAACGTCTTGACTGTCGACCTCAGTCTAGGCATTTTGGTATCCTTGTTTGATGTCAAAGTCTCGATTAATGAAAACGTCACAGTCAAATCGAAGATTTTCCAGAAAATCGCCGTTGTTCTTGCGTTGATCAGTGTGATTTCCTACAGGAAGGATTGGATTAGGAAGCTTTTGCGCATTCCCAGATGAATAGTTTTTGTTGTGGTATAAATTTGATTCGTCTCAGATGCAAATGTTCATTTGAGAATCTTGAAACGGGAACATCTGCGCTCAATGACTTCTTTGGCATGTAACAAATAAGTGATACATTGCATACATTGCATACATCCGACAACTTATTGCCATGACATTGCGTCCGTCGTCCGTCCGTCCGTAAACAATTTTATCTTTAGAGTTTACGTTCGGATTTTCCTGAAATTTGCCTAAAAATGCCTAAAAATATTTCGAGAGGGAGGTATTTTTTATTTTTTTTAATTTTCGCATTTTTTTCAAAATGGCGGCCCTTTTCGTCGTTTTTTTTACTTTGACGATCATTTTCTCAAAATCTGTTCAGTAACTTTTTTTCTTATTGATGCATAACACTCCTCATATGTACCTCTGTGATGTGTATAAGTTTCGTTGCGCTTGAATCGCTCGAGTGGGCCATTTTGGGCCCAAATCGGTCCAAATGGGACTTTCCCATGTTAAATTCTCCTATGCTTTATAATGGGGCACATTTTTTCCAAATATCTCACTTAATATTGAGATTAGAGATTAGGAATCAATTGTAGACATATAGGAAATGATATATGTTGAATATTCTCATGACCTTGGATTTGACCTTTGACCTAATTTTCAAGGTCACAGGACAAAATGACTAATATCTCACTTATTATCGACTTTACAGCTTAGGAATCAATCGTGAACATATAGCAAATGATATATACTGAACATATTTATGACCTTGAATTTGACCTTTGACCTCATTTTCAAGGTCAGAGCACAAAATGGCATATATGTCGCTTATTATCGACTTTACAGCCTAGGATTTCATAGTTAACATATAGGAATTGATATATGCCGAATATTCTGATGACATTGACGTTTGACCTCATTTTCAAGGTCACAGGACAACATGGTTAATATCTCACTTCTTATTGACTTTACAGCTTAGGAATCAACTATGAACACGTAGGATATGATATATACAGATTATTCTCGTGACTTTGAATTTGACGTTTGACCTGATTTTCAAGGTCACAGGACAAACTGACTAATATCTCGCATATTATCGACTTTACAGCTTAGAATCAATTGTGAGCATATAGAAAATGATATACATGTATGCTGAATATTGCCATGACCTTGAATTCGACCTTCGACCTCATTTTCAAGGTCAAAGGACAAAATGGCTAATATCTTGCTTCTCTATTGACTTTATAGCTTGGGAACCAATTGTGGACATATAGAAAATGATATACACTGAATATTCTGATGACCTTGAATTTATTTTCAGGGTCAGAGCACAAAATGGCTTATAAATGTTATATCTCGTTTATAATCGACTTTACAGCTTAGGAATTCATAGTGAACATATCGGAAATGATATATACTGAATATTTTGGTGACCAATGAATATGATCTTTGACCTCATTTCCAAGGTCAGAGAACAAAATGGCTAATAGTTCGTTTATTATCGACTTTACAGCTTAGGAATCAATTGCGACCATAGAGGAAATGATTTAAGCTGAATTTTCTGATGACCTTGAAATTGACCTTTGATCTCATTTTCAAGGCCACATCACATGGCTAATATCTCACTTATTATCGACTTTACAGCATTGGAATCAATTAAGGACATACTAGAAATGATATATGCTGACATTTATACGGCCTTGTAGCGCATGACACACCGGCACCCGTAAGATCACCGAAGTTAAGCAACGCTAGGCGTGGGTAATACATGGATGGGTGACCCTGTTTGTGCATTCACCTGTGCTGCTCTATGCTGTTCATCCAAACAGTATAATTGGGCATCTGGCAATAGACAGAGATGGCAATTGTGTATTCACAGTTTCCCTGCACCAAATAATGGTTGCACATGGAGCTGTATGCCTCCCGGGAGGTTGAGTATGTATCGGAGTGAACAGGTCTGCCGGGGATAATAATTGTGCAGTCAGAGGGACCGACTTGAGTTGGTGATCCTAGATATAAAATGCTCACTATTATTATTAGCAATTTTCTCATGACCTTGAATTGACCGATGACCCTATTTTCAAGGTCTTGGCACAAAAGGCTAATATCTGAAATATGTATTGTCCGGTAACCTTTCTTGTCCCTTGGGCTAATTTTATCTTTGAAGTTTACTGATGATTCTTTC
This sequence comes from Terebella lapidaria, assembly GCA_949152475.1. Taxonomy (NCBI): domain Eukaryota; kingdom Metazoa; phylum Annelida; class Polychaeta; order Terebellida; family Terebellidae; genus Terebella; species Terebella lapidaria. The sequence continues at coordinate 21,163,757 of OX424557.1, read as the reverse complement.
TGAAATTTTGCACAAAAATGCCGAAAAATATTTTGAGAAGGGGGTATTTTTTTTGTTTTGATTTCCGTATTTTTTTCAAAATGGTGGCCATTTTCGACGAAACATGGCCGATTTCAGACTTTGGCGGCCATTTTCTCAAAAACAGTTCAGACAGTTTTGAGATTTTTGTTTCAAAAGATTATCCTCATGTAACTCTGTGACGTGTATAAGTTTTGTTGCCCCTGATTCGCCGGTCTGTGTGTGGCGGCCATTTTCATTTTCTCGACTGGCCCCAAATGGGACTTTCCCATGTTAGATTCTCCTATGCGATATATAATTGGACACATTATCCCTAATATCTCACCTAATATTGAGATTAGAGACGAGGAATCAATTGTGAACACATAGGAAATGATATATGCTGATTAATGTCATTACCTTGAATTTGACCTTTGAACTGATTTTCGAAGTCATAGCACAAAATGGCTAATATCTCACTTATTATCGAAATAACAGCTTAGTAATCAATGTGCACATATAGGAAATGATATAGTCCGAATATTTTGATGACCTTGAATTTGAACTTTGACCTCATTTACAAAATGTTAATATCTCACTTGATATCGACTTTACAGCTTAGGAATCAATTGTGGACATATAGGAAGTGATATATGCTGAATATTCTCGTGACCTTGGATTTAACCTTTGACCTCATTTTCAAGGTCAGAGCACAAAATGGCTGATATTTTGCTTATTATCGACTTTACAGCTCAGGAATCAACTGTGAACCTATAGGGAATGAAATATGCTGCACATTGTTGTGTCCTTGAATTTGATTTTCAAGGTCAGAGCACAAAATGACTAATATCTTGTTTATTATCGACTCCACAGTTTGAGAATAGGTTGTGTACATGTATAAAATTATATATGCTGAGTATTCTCATGAACTTGAAATGGCTAATATCTTGTTTGTTATCAATTTAACGGCTCGGGAATCGATTGTGAACATACATGAGATACTATATGGTGAATATTGTTATGACCTTGAATTTGACCTTTGACCTCGTTTTTCATGATCAGCCAGTTCGGAAATGTTTCTAGGTCAGGTCAAGTGGTATAAACAAAACGTTCGTACGCACCATGTTCAAACGTGAGTGACACGGTGAACTCGAGGTGAACAAAGTATTTAGTATTGTACAAGCGAAATCGAGTAATGTATTGGTGACAGTGACTCGACAATGGTAGCGTGACAGCATAGATTGGCTATGTTTATACCACTTGACCCTGACCCAATTCCACTGACCTAACCTGAAAAAATTTCCGAACTCACGTATGGGAGCTGTATGGACTAAACTCATAAAACACTTCAAGATAGACAGTATATAAATGTAATATAATAGTATATATAGTATTAATATTGGCAGTATCAAATGGGAAATCATATTGCAGTGTCAATGGTAATCTTAAATTTCACCTTCAATGACCATGAAAGGTAAATATGACAATTTTGATAAAAATGTTATTGTTTAAAACTGAACATTTCTCCGGTAACCTCTCTTAGCGCTTGGGCTAAATTTTTAAATGGTTAACTTAACTTCAAGTACTTCAGTGCTGTCCATTGGGTACATTTATGGACCATCCTGGGAACAAGCTTTGTGGCTTTAGGGTGCTATCCATGGTGACCATCGTTTACATATTCATTTCATATTTGTTTCACATGTTTTTACATGTCATGTTTTTACACCGGGAAGAAATCAAATCAAATCGGAACGAAGAACTAGCTGGACAAAACGTTGAATTACACAGTGTCCAGAATCTTACCCCTTATTACTCAAATGTATGATATCATCATTATACTCCCGCATCGAAGTGGTATTCACTGCATTTGTCTTCATTTCATATATGTGTAGCGCATGAAAAAATTGTTTTTATGATGTTAATACTGACTAAGCATTTTGAACTATTGTATACATGATGTAAAACGAGTTGCGGTTACCTGCCTTTTTGTCCTTGACAGGATGGATATGCCACTGTTGCTGTCAACTACGGTACAGATGCTTTGTAAGTGATGTAAGTACGGAAAAGTGGTATACTTTTGCAAGCTCATCCTGATCACACAATGCGTTGGAGAAACAACCATTAGCCGTATATAATACTTTTCAGGCCTGGCGCAAACTATGGCAGTGGCGCTAAGCTTTTGGCAGGCAAAAAATGGAACTGTGCGAAATAAGTTGAATAATATTTTACTGACTCACTAACTAAGATATTAACCTATAGACATGAAATACCTACTGAACAAAATGTCCCTGATGACATGGTGTCAAACACATATCTATTACTGCTGTTTTGATAGTTTGATATCTTTTGAATAAGTATTCATTTAGTTTTCAAAGGAACGAAATTGTCAACAATTCTTAACCAACGAACTATATAGCCACGCTCATATAAAACTTATTTGTCCTGTACTTGCATGCCATCATTGTACAACTGTGTTGATGACGTGTCCGTTGTTGCTGTGTGTTCTCCTGTCAGTCGTCCTTATTAAAGAAAATACTTGTGTAGTGAGTATATTTACAGTTCATTCTCTTTTGTGGTGGCAATGGTCATCATACCGCAGTAAGTAGATTCAGTGCGCAATTATTTATATTGACGTTCATTATAAGACTATAACAGTGTATATCTCCCAGATGTACATGTCCGCAAACACCCTATTCAAGACAACACAAACACGAGTAACAAAATGCCAGTTTAGAAACCCAGCCGTCACCACGATGAACATTATGTATCTCCGGAGATAAGCGAACTAAACAATCTCGGATATAGACTAGTTCAGACCATTAACAGAGTTAAGTGTTAGTCCCTTCCTGAGCCGACAACGGTTTCCGCCTGACACCCTGTCACAGTGGGTCAGGATTTGTGAACTTATTTTAGAACAAAAACATGTTTTGAATGCATGATATACACATTGTGTATCATTTCTTCCCCTCTCAGCTGTTTCCAACGATTTATGTCCCTCAATTTTAAGTTAATTCCATATTTTTTCACTTGACAGCTGTTTGTTTACATTGTCATCATGGTGCAGTTTTGTCATGCTACAAAGCTGTCACTCAAATTAGCCAATCAGGGAGAATCATGCAATCAGCTGATGATGGGTGTGATGTCATAATGCGGGAAATATCCCCTTTTAAAACTTTTGGCGCCAAATCTAGATTGAAACATTTTAGCCTGTGGTTGAATAGGGCTCTGCCCGTGAATAGTGCTAGATATAGACGGTGTGATTCGCGGGCCATCACATGCGCCTGAATGAGCGCAATGTCAGTGGAAGAATCGGTTAGTGATTTACTGTGTTTCCAGGAATACGGTGGGCAATAACCATTGGTCAATATTCGTCTGATATCGTTTTTGTTACAATTAATTCCAGTATCTTGTGAAAATGACATCACGTAATTGCTACATGGTTTTCATTCAATGTGGAAATCTTTTTTTTTCGCGAATTATCACTCAGCTAAAGTAGTACGTGAATGTACGACTGAAGCACGTACTACATGTTAATGAGCCCGAAATGGCATTAAATATACGATTAACGTCGTGTATGGTTGCCGGCAACCGCTTAAATCACCATAAAGCGACCTCGAGTGGGGGGACACTGTGTTTACAAGATGATAAGGTGAACGGCGAGAACTAGACGAAAGTTGCTGGATCATTGTGCCATGAGTTGTACGTTTCGTGAACTGTCACTTATGGAAAGCATACAAATAAAATATTTACATGTAACAAATCACGTAGTCCCGTATAAGATATCAGATACATGTTTGGTTGTTGCTTCATGTTGAGTTACTATCTCTAGAGGTTATGGAACTGAACAAACTCGGACAGAGGCGGTGCGATTCCCGGACCATCCCATGCGCTTGAATGAGCATAGTATCAGTGGGAATATCGGTGAGTGATTGACTGTGTTTCCAGGAATACGGTGGATAGGATTACCATTTGTCGATAGTTGTGTGATATCGTATTTTGTTAAAATTACTTCCATTATCTTATGCAAATAACACCACATGCTTGCTACTTTGTTCTGATTCAATGTTGAATTTATACGCTTACTTTTCCTGTTAAGTATCACTCAGCCTAAATATTAAGTAGTATGTTCAAAGCACCACTTGTGAATGAACACAAAATGCTATTGGTTGTACGATTAGCGTCGTATATGGTTCCCAGCGACCTTTTAAACCACCTTAGCGCGATACTTGAAAGTGACAAAAAAGCAGTTTTTGCATGATGATAAAGTGAACGGTGAAAGGGTTAAAATGAATATTCGAGTATTTGTGAGCTTATTGCGCCATGACTTGGTGATTGAAGATCCGTGGACTTTTCACTGTGCTGATCAATATTACAAATACAACATTCTGTTATAATTGACATCTGACCCAGTGAAACTCCATCCTAGTGTCAAATCGATGTGCTCAGTTGAAATATTTTACTCAAACACAAATGTGACAATACGGATTTACATGATACAATCCGAAATGACCGCAACGCAAACCAGCCACACAACAACGACGTAAGTCATACACGTCACAAAGGTATGAATTTGGTGTTGCACAGATTCGATTGTAAATTTAAGAGTACAAAATCATGCATGTAGATTATCGGACCAACGGTCCAGTAACCTGAATAAGACACGAGGACTGAAATATATTTGGATATCACTTTTGGACAAAGAAAGTATTACAGGTTCGTGACATGGTCGAGTGTGACACCTTGTCTTAAAGCGAATTTCCTGTCACATTTTCCGTAATGTCGTCTATTCTCAGCACCCATGAGACATTGACGTCCTTATCTGGCAATGCTAAGTCACCGAAAACCACCTCGTGTCTGGTGTTTACCAGTATCCAGTGTTGGATCTTGCCATGATGAATCAATGTTATCCCTTCTGAGGGCATTCGTTGTCATGATATGTCGAAAGAAACATGAATAGAAGGGCATGTGGTGGCTTCATAATTTTTTTCAAACATTTTGAATATGATCACTACAGCTTGACATATCGGATGTAAAGCTAGATACACCATGAGCCTGGGAGGAAAAATGCAAAGCTGATGCAAAGATGCGCCTCAACCGAGATATAAGTTGATCACCTGATCTGGTGTATTGTCACATTGTTATCATTTTGCTAATTTCAATACGTAGTAAATATTATTTTGCAAGCATGAAGGCTGAGTGGCATTGTCAGCGTTTGTAAATTTAGGTATCAGATGTTAAATGTTAGCCATTCAAAGCCTAACTATGTGAGGCTAACACAGTCAATCTAACTACATGCCACATAAGTGAATGCTATTTTTATTAACCATGACGTACCTCGGCTTTCCACTACGTAATTGACAAAATGCATCGAGGCTATTTTCTCGTGATTTGTCTACGGTAACATTTAGCTTGAGGATGTGCAGTTTGTCAAAGATGACCGTTCTCTGGTGTTTTGTGTTGAACACCTAATATCAAGGTCAGTAAGATTCACCCTCCGTTTCGTATTTCAGGAGCCACATCGTTTGCCTACCAACTTCCCTATAATGACCTGTAAAATGTCATGTGCTTCATACTTGTATATTGGAATGCGCGATGCTCGAGCGCAATAATTTACGATCACCTAGCTGTCGCAAAAATACATAGGACTCATGAAATTTTACACACTGCAAAAGTTTACTTTCATTTTCACTTTGGAAATCATTCGTAGAGCTACCCCGTGGATTCTTCCGTCGTGTTGCCATCGATATTTCCCAGTTTATAGTGTCTTGAAAACAAATATATATGTATATATTCTCGTGAAACAGCTCAAGTCAGAAACGGTTTGCATTTCAAGTCATGGCATATTTGAAAAAAGGTGACGACAATGAATAAAACAAGTTACCACCGACATGAATTACTATTTCACCGATTATTTACTGTTCTTTACCAGAACTACAAGACATTTTTCCAAGTATCCTGACGTCACGATGACACTGTTTCTGCTTCCAAAACACGTCGTAATCGCACCCATCTGTCAGTGATGAATGACCGAGCTTTGTGCTAATTTAATCGTCCGTATGAGATTTTCTTCTGTTACGTCCTCTATTTCCTTTGAATACTGATTGCTGTCTGTTCACATTGAATCGTGGTGTCATTATGCAATATTGAACCCGTGGTAATCACCCATATGAATCAACCACTTCGTGTTTATACTGTATCGAATCACAAGTGACAGACTGGTTGCAGTAAAAAGGGCCGAAATAAATTTCACTTGACCCCGTGTTGTCACCGTATCATTAGAGAGCTTAGCTTGAAAAATATCACGAACACTGGTGTTGAGTGTTATATATTATAACACATATATGTTATATATGTGAAACCTATGTTCTTTTTGAATTGAAAAAAAGTGTTGACATCCGGGTTTCTTCAACCGTTGCAACACTTCCATGAACGTCATTTGCATAAATTCACAGCAAAATCTGGAAGATAACACAAATGCAAATGATATGTGATAAATACTTGACAGGCCGCATTCTAACACGAAATCAATGGCCCTAACATTTGAACAAATCATGCTATCAAAATACTCTATTGACTCAAATCATATTTTCGTTGCTTCGAGCAATATCTTCGAGACATGTTCTCTCATGAATACCCTAATCATAATCGCAGTGATTATGTGTCCAGAAACAGTACAACCACAGGACGACTATTAACCATCAACGCATGACCCAGCACCTGCCTGATATCGGGCGTAATATTTCGAAAGAAACATTAAGATTAAAAATTCCTATCTAGGCAATACTATTCGTAATATGGCGTAAACCAACATTAAACAATCAATGTGAGGTGAGAGAAATCACGGTAATGTCGAAAGGCTACCTAAGAAACTTTATTTTCATGATTTCCAGACTTATTAACTCGATAATATCGACTTAATAACTCGATATTATCGACTTATAACACGATACTATCGACTTACTATCTCGATATTATTGACGTAATACTGACGACTCTCATTTATTTTTCAAATTCCAGACAGCAACTCGATAATATCGACTTAGTATCTCGATAATATCGACTTATCAACCCGATTTTATCGACTTATTGACTCGATAATTTGTGCTAATTTATTTTTTTTATCGACTTAGTTTCTCGATAATATCGACTTAATATCCAACCCATGTGTACATGTAAGTATAATGTTTGTATAATAATGTACAATAATTGTATAATTGTATAATAATGTGGGCAACCAATAACAACTGTCAATTGGCGTATATGTCCACGTGTGAACTCCTCCTCTGATTATAGAGTTACTAAGTCGAGAAATCAAGAAAATAAAGTTTCATAGGTGGCCCTTCTACGCTTCCGTAATACGCACATGTACAATGTAGACTATACATCATATGGTGAGATTTAAGTCGAATTGCTGAGTAGATATCATCGAGTTACTAAGTTGGGAATCTGAGAAAAAAATTCAATCCTGTGCTGAACGTGAGTTTGAAATCAATATCAAGATAAGAAGTCGAAATTATCGAGTTAGAAAGTCGGGAATTCAAGAAAATAAAGTTTCACAGGTGCCTTCTACGCTTCCGTAGAAAAATCCCAGTATTGTTCAGAAAAATCAACATGAAGTGGGATGATATTCGAAAGTAGAACTGAAGGTAGAATAAAGTGCACTGTTTTGATTGTCTCCAGATCTTTTTCACTTCACAGAAAGTTGCGTGAGCATAAAACGTTTAGTTTCTTGTGAGTTTGTTTCATTAAACGTACTCCAGGTATTCTAAATGAAATTTCCCACAATGTATCCATGAACGCAAACGCGTGATGACTTTTCGATGTTGCCGAAGCGACAGCTTATGCCACAGTAAAATATCAGCGAAACAAAAGATTTGAGAAATGACTATCAAAGACCAAAATTGTGCCATTTTGGGAAAAAAATGTCGACAATAAAATTCTCAATAAACCCCTTGTGCCGTGTTTTATGTATTGTTTCGCAGATATTGCATGCTAACGAGTAGCATCGGACCGAATTCCGATTTTTATCGTTGTACCCTGCCTGACAGAAAAAGCCGTCATGAAAAAAAAAACACTCGAATAACGTTGTCAACCTATTGAATTCAGCTCAAAATTCGTGTCCGTCCGACATGCTCATAGTACCAATCTACCGTACAGTGAACCCAAATCGTTGACAACCCTCGTCTTATCGCCATTCAGCCACATGCATACACCTGTAGAATATTGTCTATGTGCTGGCCTATTTATTCGTGGTAGACACTGCATGCTCTTACATATCGATTGGTGTTTAATGTTAAACATGAAACTACCGAATCCAATGCATGATGCAACATAACCAACAAATCGGTTGCGCCTGCGAAGTCAAGGTTTTTTGTCTGGTGGTTGATTACGCTAATAGGAATTCCCAACATTTCCCACTGCCTATGTTTTAACAGGAATTTCGTGAAATCCGTTGGAAATTTCTGTGTAGTTTTTACACAGGGGAGTGAATCATTAAACAGGTTAAAGATTATGTACAGGATATAAACGCACGACATTGAATAAGGAAAATTGTTCGTTCGACAACCAGTTGCCAACAAGGATATGTTTCCTTAACGGCTTTTCGATTTCTAAATTAAACATGATAATATGCAAATTTCATACTTATACAATTGCATGTTTGGATAACCTGGTGAGTTGATATTGGTTGCTACAAGGGACATTATGTTCTAAACATCATAACATCCTTTGATCCAAGTGTACATCAAAGATAACACTACATGTATTTACAAGGGATCATGACATGAAAACTACATAATGGCCTCTGATCACTGATTATTCACTCATACCTCGGTAGTGTACTACGCATTGTTGCATAAAACATAAACCGCATTCACCTAAGTGGACTCACAATGATGACGTGTAGCCAGTGCTTATCTATTCGTACTTTGCTATACATGTACGCTGGTGTACGCATAAAATTCGCATAAAATGAAATAGCATTACCTCTAAGGGGTGCCAGTGAATGGTGAATGTTTGCATACATTGTATTATGTGTTGCATACATTGTATTTCAGGCGATGGAGAAGTACATCGTCGCTGTTGCTGTGGTGTGCAGCCTGTGGCTCTCAGTGACCTCATCCGGAGTGGAAGGTAATGTATTTATATCTCATGCACATAACTCATCTTCTATCTCTTTGAAATTCAGACACATTTTCATCAGTAAAATCCGTTCTGTATTTGATTCTGTGGACATTATTTTACTAGACAAGTATACTATATAGAAGAATACCTATCATTCGTCAGTTTTCCTCGACACCGATTCAAGATGCAAGAAATGCGAGCTGATCATTCCTATCATTTGGTCGTCTGATATGACTGTCACAAGAATAGTCATCTATGACACAAAAGGATCAACTCTGGTGAATGCTGGTCTCGAGGGGGGAAAGCTTGAAGCGAATCCCGACTACAGAGACAAAAGAGGGCGATTAGAACCGTCTGGAGCTGGTTATAAATACGTCATGGAAAAGCTGACTTTTGAAGATTTTGGGACATACACCGTTGATGTTAAGCATGACGAGTATCAAGGTTATCACAACACGCCCACCAGAGTATTCGTTAGCGATTTTACAGGTAACTGATAAGTAATTACACATTAACTGCAACGTCATAACTGTTTTATTGAATGGAGCTGAGTCGCAGCAGAGTACAAACGCGGGCAAACATACAAACTGAGTATAATGTGGCACACGAGTTATAGAGATTACACGGGTTACGAGTTATACCAATAGCAGTAAACTACATGTACAGTTGTATTATGAAAACAGAATAGTATTATAGTACCGACGTTTATAGGAACTGAGGAACATGTAGTACAATTTAAACATGTTTAAAAATTTAAACTACTATTTATTGAAATCTGGTGAAGGCAAGATGAATTATTTGAATTTTACAGAGAGTGAACTGGAACCAAAGCTGTATATATGCTCAGGCAATAACACGTTTACCGTGCAAGATACCATCCATCCCCTAACATTGTCGACTACATCCAGAATCACAATAATGAGTGGCATGGGCCTGTTCGCACACTTCAACATGTCTATCGGCACATATGGTCATTCTTGTAGAAACACCACAATATGTGAGATAGACTTCAATAACTACGACTTCCGAAATGTAACATCTGGTGAAATCAGTTTGACAATCCGGTATCCAGGACGTTGTGTAGCGGACTACGGGAAAACCTATCATTATAACTTCAGCATTATTTCGGACTCCGAAAGTGGTAAGTGTGAAGGAGGATCTATATGTGTTACTGATGCTTGACTTAAGTGATGTTGCCAATACGCTTGAATCATATTTTTGAACTTGTAATATGTAACGTGTTTGTACTTTGCAGGCGGTTGTTACTGTACCACTTCCATAGTTATCAGCGTTATAGTGACATCTTGCACAGTTGTGTTAATTGGGATAGTTGTGTGGCTTGTGTACCGTTATCGTCAATCACCAAGTCATCAAGGACCCACAGCTGCATCAGCGTCTGGTTTGGGCACAACTGGTGCTAGGGCAGGAACACCACAAAGTGTGGGCGGTTTGGGCACAACTGGTGCTAGGGCAGGAACACCACAAAGTGTGGGCGGTTTGGGCACAACTGGTGCTAGGGCAGGAACACCACAAAGTGTGGGCGGTTTGGGCACAACTGGTGCTAGGGCAGAAACACCACAAAGTGTGGGCGGTTTGGGCACAACTGGTGCTAGGGCAGGAACACCACAAAGTGTGGGTGGTTTGGGCACAACTGGTGCTAGGGCAGGAACACCACAAAGTGTGGGCGGTTTGGGCACAACTGGTGCTAGGGCAGAAACACCACAAAGTGTGGGCGGTTTGGGCACAACTGGTGCTAGGGCAGAAACACCACAAAGTGTCGACGATCGACAGGAAAGCCATAATGAGGAAAACCCTGAAAGTCCTGTCACAGTGGCCGAGCATGTGGAGCGTTTGGAAAAATTGAAGAAAGGAGCAACTGGGCCCGACAATATGCCGAGAGCAAAACAGCTGTCTCTGTTTCCCAAGAAACTGGGTCAGGAATCTGAGAGTCAACCGGAGCTTTCGACTGAACTCTTGCACGACGATGAACAGGCAGCAGAACATTCGGGCGGAATCGAAAAGGAAGGGCATGAGGGAAAACCTATTACTAAAACTCCAGGACATTCAAAGGATTCTTTGCAAGATCATTCGAATGAAACTGATGACAGCGTTGACCAAACATACACGATCGAAAGAACGAAACCGTCTATATTCACGAAACCCAAATATTTAAAAGATGAAGGAGGCAGGAGAAAGTCGCAAGATAATAAGTCTCGACACAAAGACGATGTCAATGAATCTAGTGATGAATTACAAACTGATAGCAATGAGGAAATGACAAAACTCATTGTAGAGCAACCCACAATTGGCGGAGACGTATCTGAGGGGAATAACGGAAAAGATATGCAAGTTTTGTACAAGGACGATAGTTTGAACGTGGCTGGGACAAGTGCATCACCGTTATTAGGCCTTTGAAGTATCTACTAGTACAAATCAAACTCGTATGATTAGTATCATACAGACTACCATTGGTTATGTATAGGATAATCGGTGAAGTCACTGTTGTGATACTGGATGCACTAACGATCGTTAGTGCATCCCGCAATGGCCGACAGTAAACACGATCATTTTGGTTTTTAACCGTATTCTATCAAATGAGAGGTCCATTTGTGATAAATGGACACTCTGAAGGTAGCTTAGTGTTTTGGTCAAAGACATGCGTAGTTATTTCAAGCAGATCACGCTTCTTTGTTTAGATATGTTGAGGAAAAGAATTAGCGATAAGATTCACCAACGACAAAAGTGAGATTCCCTAACGATATAGGCCTAATACGTGTATATTGTAATACGTCAATATCATACACCATTGTGAATTCGTTGATTTATGCGACATAAATTAGCGAATGTCACATCAAAAATAGGAAATCTGTATTAGAAGATGATCTATACACATCAATACATGTCAATTGGTACTTTATTTCACGTTTAACATTTAAATAACGTAGATTTTAATTAATAAAGAAAAGATCGTTAGGGAATCTTCACATGTTCGTTAGGGAATCTTCCATTTTACAAAAACAATCTTTAGGGAATCTTTCGGCTTTTTTTTCATACGAGTTTTTCATGCTCAAACCAACATAAATCGCCATGTATTTGCAACGAACGGTTGTTCGTGCGCATAAGAATCAGCAGAAGCATGTGTGTATCGATCACAATCGTAATTATCGGGAAAATGAAGAAAATTCAAACGAACCGCGAGTGGGCTCGCCATTGCGGGATGCACTAACGAGGGATGCACTAACGATGGTTAGTGCATCCAGTCTCACCACAGTGTGAAGTGGAGCGACTCTGGAAAATAATCGACGAGCCGAAGGCGAGTCTATTATTTTCCAGAGACGCGACACTGAACCGATTATCTGACTTAGTTCTCGGTCCCCCCTTAACTCAACTAAATCTCCGCCGGCATGGCCACCTGCGAGTAGTAATCCGCGTGTACAACTATACCGTCACACTTCAACAGGCCCAAGTATCATACACTGCGCCTTAATACTACTCGTCCACTAAATGAATGCCATTTAATCCGTCTGTCACCTTTTTAATCCTCATTGAATATAGAGGAAGGCGCAGTGTATGATACTTGGGCCCTTCAACAGTGTTAGGAAACAGAGGGTGATACTGTCTGAATTTGTGATGAGCTTTGTCACCATTATTATATCATGAGAATAGCAGTACATGTCCACTTGCTGTTTTTCGAGGGGCGAGAGGCAGGTCAAAACACAACAACAACTGTATCCGTGAAAGACGGGTTGCAGGGTGCACATCCCAAACAGTCATTTTTTTTATTTAAACGTAATTTATTTTACGAGGATTACTACACGCAATTTAGCACAAGGTAATTCTCCTCGTCCAGAACGAGCGAGAAACCAAACATAATCTGCTACCGTATTTTCAAATATTTACAAAAATCGATTCGTCTTTAATATGAATTCATGAACTTGGTCAAATAACTCTCTGTTCCAATTGGCATCACATAAATTGTGTCCAAACAGAAAAATGTCAGTGATGCGTTTCTTTTCAGCGTTTGACATTGAGTTCATATTTAATTCAGGCCATATGCTTGAGAGGAGGGGGGCGGTGGTGGCAAACAACGTTGAGCGGGCAGCTACATAGGCAGGACAATCAATCATATAATGTACCGAATCTTCATTTCGAAACCCACAGGATGCACAAACAGAACTAGCAATGAAATTATACTTTTTCCTGTGGGAGTTGAGACCACTAAGTCCCATTCTTAACCGTGCTTGAAATACAGGCGCACGGCCAGTGCCATACGAGTACAGTGGATTACTATCAGGAAAAAAAGAGTCTTTCAAGCGTTTCTTGAATAATGGAAGTGTCGGTATATTCCTGAGGTTTACATCAATACCATTCCAGGCTCTTGAAGCGGATGGAATGAATGATTTCTTATAAGAGACGGTTCTAGCGTTTGGGATCCTGAGATCATGTGAATTACGGAGACTATGATCGTGGGAATCAGATCTAAAATCCGGACAAATATTTCTCAAATAACGCGGTGTGATCCCGTTCAAGATTTTGTACATAGTCAAAATCTGGAAATAGTCTCGACGCGTTTTCAGTGCAGGCCAGCCCAACTCAGAGAGTAAGGCACTATTGCTTACAGATGTATAAGCCCCAGTGCAAGTAATGGCAACTGAACGTTGACACTTTTCTAGGATATTGGTCATATTCCCTGTACAGTTGTGATACAACAAGCAACCATATTCCAGAACAGACCTGATAAATGTTTTGTATATATTTTCTTTGCATTTACGGGGTATTATATTGGACATACGCTTAAGCATATTTATCATAGGACCCGCTTTTGCAATACGATTGCGGATATGACTCGACCACGATAAATCCTCACTCAAGATAACACCTAGATGACAGTGTTCCTTAACCAGATTCACAGTTTCGCTGTCGAAAACAACATTGTCGTAATTATCGCGAGATTGTTTTTTAGAAAAAATCATCATCTTGGATTTTGATGGACTAAATGTAACAGCCCACTGATTAGCCCATTGACTTATTGTCTCTAGATCCAAGTTTATTTCTCGGATGCTTTGACGGGGATCCGTAATTACTTTCATGAGTGCTGTGTCATCCGCATACAAGAAAATTTCACTATTTATATCTAAAGTAATGTCATTTAAGAATATCAAAAATAGCAATGGTCCTAATATAGAACCTTGCGGTACCCCGGATCTAATTTTGATACCTGGGGATTGCTGTCCATTTATGACAACTTTCTGTTTTCTATTCGAAAGATAGTCGTCAAGCCAGCTTAGTATTTTGCCCTCAACACCAAATGTTTTTAACTTATGTAGTAGCCCAATATGCCATACTCTGTCAAAGGCTTTTGATATGTCTAAATAAACCATGCAAACGTCTTGTTTCATATCTATTGCGCGATGGATATTATGCGTTATCAAAATTAATTGATTCATCGCCGAATCCAAAGGCTTGAATCCCGAATTACGCCAAGTGAGCAGATCATTTGCAACACAATAAGAATATAGATGTTTGAAAACCAAGCGCTCGAGTATTTTGCCAACCACTGACAGAAGAGAGACTGGCCTATAATTTGATTTAGATTGATGGTCACTTTTTTTGTACAAAGGGGTAACATTAGCGTACTTCCAACAATGTGGAAACTTTCCACTTTCCAATGACAGGTTGAATAAATGCGTTAGATGCCTACAGACGGATGATGATGTATGTTTTAATAAGCGATTACTTATGCCGTCTGGTCCATTAGCCTTGTTGACATCTAAAGAATCAACGATATTCTGGACACTTGCAGTGTCGACGGTCATGTTTCGTAAACGTTCAGTAGTCAAATATCGCAAAGGTGGTAAAGCACTAGGTAAATCAAAGATAGAAGACTGCTCTGCAAAGTATTCATTTAACAAAGTGGCCTTCTCGGTATTTGTAGAGTAAACCCGACCGTTGTCACATAATGTAGGCACCCCTGATTTTACTTTTGCCCCGAGCAAACTCTTAACAATTTTCCAATAATCTTTTGGAGTTGAAACATTGTTAAGACGTTCAACCATTTTTTGATTATACGCTGATTTGGCCAAAGACCTGGTAATTTTCGCCTTGCTACGTTTCTCTCTGTAAATCTGATAATGAAGTGGATTCCCAGATCGGCGGTATCGTTTATGCCACCGATCTCGCACCCGATCAGCATGGCGACAAGCACTAGTTATATATGGCTTATCTCTTGGTCGGATTGTTACAAATTTGTGAGGAATAAATCGACTGGCTTCATCTAAAAGAAAGTTGGTGAAGCGGTCCGTGAGAGAGTCGACATCTCCAGAGTCTTCAAATTCATAGTTTTCAATGGACTGATTCAACTGGGTATAGTTGGCATTGGAGTAATCCCAAATATCGCGAATAAAGGCTCGATCTTCAGTGTATGAGAGACTGAGTGTGCAAGATACTATACAATGATCCATATTCGCAAGTGGTGAATGAATTTGTACGTTAGTTACATACCCGGGAGAGTCCGTAATAATCAAATCAAGCAAACTTGCAGTTGTTTCTGTATACCTGGTGGGGTCAGAAACCAATTGGAACATGTTATTAGTATTTACTAAATCGAACAAGCTCAACTTGAGTTCGCTTGTAGAGTGCGAGTCATCCCAACTAGAACATCTGTCGTTAAAGTCACCTGTTATAATAATGGCATCCACATTAAGCGATAGTGCTGTGTCAATGCTATTTTGCAAATGACTGATAAAATATTCCGTTTGTTGATTCACGCTCCCTTGTGAAACTGGTGGGCGATAATAAACCGATACCAGTACATTCTGGCGCCCGATATTTATCTGAACCCATATACATTCAGTTTGATCGTCTTCTATTTCAGGTTTCCTCGAGGCACATAAAGTATCAGTGAAGTATACGAGAACCCCTCCACCGTGTCGGTTACGATCCTTCCGGATTACAGAATAACCACTGATCGATATATCCTCAGTCCGAATCGAGTCATCGAGCCATGTTTCGCTGATGCATATAACATCGAAATTACCATCAATGGCAAAAGATTCAATTTCATCCAATTTGAAATTAGCCTTAGATACATAATCTCTGCACCCGAGGCTGCGGGCATTGATATGACAAAGCTCAAGATGTTTTCTGTTATCTGCAGGTCCCGGGTTCGTGTGCACGTCACCCGATAAAAGTAGAAGAATACATAGCATACAAGCCAGTTTATATATTTTAATCGTCACTGTACATCTTGACGAATTAGAACCACATATCGTCATGCGCATATTCTTTCTGCAACAGAACAAATGCCACAAGCCTATAGCTGCCCGGTACTGCCCAATGCATATCATGGCGGGTCGTGGTGCAACAAGTGCACAAAATAGTTAATCAATTGCCAAACACACACGCCCCCCTCAGAGCGATATAAATTAACAAGTGAAGTATGTTCATGTTTATTATTTATCAAAATACCAAAGCAGTTATGTGTGGTGAATTCACCCGTTCCGGCGATCACAAACAGTATGAACGAAGCAATATACATCATGACCAATAATGAAAAGCGATTCAGCGGAACTCTGATATCGGACTAGTACATTTCAATGTTTCACACGCGAGAGTTTGAAAACACACTCCAGATTTAAGAGTAATATGAATAATTTTTGTGGGCTTATGTGGGATGGACGAAACCAAAATACTGACACAATATTCATCATGAGTAAAACCAGATAAATCAACATCCAAAGCTTAACTCGATTTTACAATGTTGCATATAAGTTTTTTCAGAAATATCACCGATAGATATCTCATGAATGACAAGTCATGTACTTGAACTGTGAACATTATGCACCATATATATACAATATGCACCTTATATACCGCAAAACAAAGTGGTTCGTAACGCAATCGATTGCAAATCAGTGGTAACACATATGTTACACAGTATCTGACCAATATTCCAAAAAACAAAATCACCAACAATATACACCTTACCGGGTATATACATCAAGACGAATTCAGTTTGCAACGAAATCGAAATATACAATTTGCACCTTATATACCGCAAAACAAAGTGGTTCGTAACGCAATCGATTGCAAATCAGTGGTAACACATATGTTACACAGTATCTGACCAATATCCAAAAAACAAAATCACCAACAATATGCACCTTACCGGGTATATACATCAAGACGAATTCGGTTTGCAACGAAATCGAAATATACAATTTGCACCTTATATACCGCAAAACAAAGTGGTTCGTAACGCAATCGATTGCAAATCAGTGGTAACACATATGTTACACAGTATCTGACCAATATTCCAAAAAAAACAAAATCACCAATATGCACCTTACCGGGTATATACATCAAGACGAATTCGGTTTGCAACGAAATCGATTGTGAATCGGTGGTACAAACACGATCAACAGTGCCAGACAAACATCGCAATTAACAGACGAAACACGGCATCATGGTCAATAATGTCACAAGTACATATTGTGATTGGATTCAAGATGCACCTTACAGTCACATATTATCTCTCAGTTCATCGCGCAACTTCATGAGGAACTGACCGAGCCGATTAATACCGGGCCAACAGAGGGAATTGAAGACCGTCTTCTCCTTCGTGTCCATACCAATGCCCCAGACAGAGTCATAGGGGTTCGCCTCTGCTAAGGTTTGATGGCATGTGTTCAACAAAACAGAGCGGAGATATCCAGACTGTGTGAATTTTGCTCGTAGCGCCGTCATCATGATTTCAGAACTAAAGTCTGCTTTATTCCAGCTATCATCGTCGGAGTTCACTTTCTTACCAAGTTCTTTTTGCTTTACAGGGTCTGATGTCGCCAAGATTTCGCGAGCGACAGACGGTGATTTATAATGAACACATTTGTTGTAGTAGAAGCACTGCTCCACACTGTTGAACGACAAACCATCGTGAGTGAAAGATGTTGGGTAAAAATTGGATAACGGACATTGGAGGCCGTAGAATAGAGTGGTTTTGCCATCAGTGACCGAACCCGTTGGCACTTTCAGGTCACCCGGAAGAGTTTCCAGGGAGCCTACTCTGTACTGCTGACCATCCACTATCAGCTTGTCGTTCGACAGATATGCATTGCCCTTGTATTGCTGGATAGATTGCGCATGCTCAGCAATAGCCTGGAGGACACGCCGATGCCTACCGATCTCCTCAGGATAACAACATTTGATATACATGTCAGGAGGGAGATTTTTGCGTTTGGAATACACCAGTTCTTTGTCAAGAAAATGATGAAATTTGGCTATGATTGGCCTGATACGATTTTTGCGGTATCTCCCGGAGCGGTGGACACGGAGAAACATACGGCTGTTGTAGGGGATGTCCAGGGTTTTGAGTACATCAGCGATGCGTTCCCAACAATCTTCCTTCTTGTTCTCAGGAATGCCACAAAAGAGTAAGCAATCTCGTCGCTGGTAGCTCTCAACTTTGATAAGACGGTCATTTAAATTGCGATTTATGATCTTTTGAGCGTCGCACTCAATTTTAAGTTTGCTATTCTCATCAGTCAAAACATCGATTGTTTGTTTCAGATCGTCAACTTTATTATTTAATCCTGAGGCGACGAAACGTAGTTCATCTGTGTTTTTGTCAACAGAGGCACGGAGGGCGGTCATTTGTGACATCAAAGCGTCCAGTTTATCAGAGACACTACGTGATGCGGATGTGCTCATAGACAGGTCGGTATTATCACTATTAATCGTATTCATTTTGGATCTTTTGGGCGACAGCTGGATAACAGGAGATCTGTCAATACCATCAATACTACTGTCCGACGATAAGAGGCGTTTCGACGACATAAGAAAGCACAATGCAAACAAGCAATGGTAATTGTTCCCAACCACAGTGTATGTGTAACTGGGTTCCTTGTCAACAACCGTGACGAATGTAGAAGCACACAAAGAACTCACACACGGGCGAACTTCAAAGCACACAAGGAACGCACACCAAAAGGCAGTGGTCAGTGTTCACTCAGCCATGAAAAAAGTCGGTATATATGTATGTTGTATATGATAATTGGATACTTATCACAAATGTTGATATCACGAAAGTTGTGGTCCAAACCAGGCAGCAGCATGTCCCATCCAAATCTGGGGTCCATCACACATATCCCAGCAAATGTTCGACTCCCGGTGTTACATGTTTCTATTCCAAATTTTCGATTTTATGCCCACACAGAATTCACACCACCTCCTTCAAGCGGCCATATTCAAGCTCTTCGGTCATTGGTCGTTAAGAAACCGGGCCAGGTATCAGAGAGTCAGGAATCATCTTCCAAACCAGATCTTCGGACTAATCCCCAATACAACACCACGGAAACACCTCTGTCAAAGGCAGAAAGACGAGAACAGGGAGAACATTCAGGCTCATTCGAGAAAGAAGAGCGTAAAGCAGAACATCCGAAGAGTTTTTCACAGGTTCAAACGATAGAACAGGATGACAGCCTTGACCAAACAAACATGCTCGCAACAAATAAACCGCCTGTAGCACCGAAACCTAAATGTATAAACGATGAAGGAGGTCAGATACAGTCGCAAGATAATAAGGATGGACATCAACACAACGACGGAGACATTGCGACAAGTGATGAACTTCAAACTGACGGCAATCATGATGACGAGGAGACAAAACTCCTTGACGACCGACGACACAGTCGTGAAGACGTGGCCGAGGAAAATGTAGGGGAAGAGATGCAAGTTACATAAAAGGACGATAGTTTGAATGTGAGTGGAACGAGCACTTCACCGTTATTATGAATATGAGTTATCTGCTGGTACCAATCAAATTTATATGATTAGCTTCATACATACTACCGTCGGGTATTATGAAAAGAATCCAGTGGACACGGTGTTCAAATTTGTTGTGAGGTACCATGTATCCAACAGAGTCCTAGTATTTTTTTTAGCTTCTTCCTAGTTATCCAAGAAAATAGTAGTTGATAAAAAAACGGAGATAATAATAATATATAATAACAATTTGCTGTATCGTGATGAAATAATTGTATAATTTTGAACGTATTTGTTGGATTCACTACATATATACAGAGTTGCAGATATGCGCAAAGCAATTATGAACGCGAGGAAAACACTAAGCTTATGAGCAGCAGTTTTTCCTCGAAAGAATGCTGGCGTATTTATAAATCTGTATTGGGTATGACCAGCGATGTGTATTGTCCTGCTTATTACTAAACGGTATCACAATCACTGACTATATCACCAAGGCAAATGAATTCAATGGTCTTTTCATGGCGAAATCTTCTCTTGATAATAGCGATAAGGACCTGTCAACTGATCCAGTCATAGCTCCAGGACATAATGTGTTGAGCGACATTAACATTACTGGCCGTGAAGTGTCAGTTCAATTTTCATTGCTCAAAGTATCTAAGGCTTATGGGCCCGGGCCTAGATTACTTAAGATTATTGAACCAGCTATATTACATTCTATGCATCAGATTTTCAAAGCATGCATGGATCAGTGCAAAATTCCATCGTGTTGGAAGCTCGAAAATGTCATACTTATCCATAAGAAGGGTGACAAATCAAATCCAAATAATTACAGACCGGTGTCTCTACTGAATACCTCAGTAAAAATGCTGGAAAGAATAGTCTTCAAACATCTTCACGAACACATGCGTGATTGTTCATTGCCGTCTCGATGGCAGTCCGGATTTGTCTCAGGATCTCCCACCGTAACTAGGTTTTTGAAATCTTCCATAGATTTTCCGAGTGTATTGACGGTGGAGAGAAGTCCGTGTTGTATTTCTGGACATCAGCCATGCATTTAATGGGGTCTGGCATAAAGGGCTGTTATTCAAGCTAAAGCAAATCAGTATTACCGGATCAGTGTTGTCCTGGATTGAAAGTTATCTCTGCGATAGAAACAACCTGTGTGTCTCAACGGAGAATATTCCGACTGGCTCAATACATGCTGAAGTACCCCCCCAAGGCTCTATTCTCGGACCGTTCCGTTTCTAATTTTTATTATTGATATCACTGAAGTCATTCGATTCACAAATATTCGTTTGTACGCAGATAATACTTGTTTGTTCATCGCAGTAGATAATCGGGAAGCAGCCAGACAGTGCATTCATGCGGACCTTGAAGCTATCAGTGCCTGGGCTGATAAATGGCTTGTCACCTTCGGTATTCCTAATACCACGGATGGTTATTAGTAACAAGCGTGACAAAAGCTCAAACGGCCTTTTGACTATGAATATTACTGCTATAGAAAATGTCAGATCTCATAAGCACCTCGGAGTAACGATAACAGATACTCTGTCATGGGCCGATCACATCGATGAAATTGCATCGAAAGCTATGAGAAGGCTCAATATTATCCAATCTTTCAAATTTAAACTTCCGTGACGGCAAGTGGAACGATTTTATTTATCGTTCGTCTTGCCTGTCCTGGAATATTGTGACGTTCTGTGCGATGGAGCGCCTGAGTGTGAACTTTCTAAGCTTGAACGCGTACACATACGTGCGATGCACATTGTAACAGGTGCTACTGAAAGATGTATTGTACATGGCCTCTATAATGATCTTGGCTGGAAACCACTGTCCAAACGGAGGAAACTTAGTACACGGATAGTACACGGAAATAGTACACGGACTTGCTCAATCATATCTTACTGATCTTCTCCAGCCAACGGTGGATGAGCGTCACCAGTATGCATTACGAAATACGGACGATATTACGATGCACCGATGCAATAATCAGATTCTTTATGAGTCTCTCTTTTCTTCTACGTTGAGAGATTGGAATGCACTACCGTCAAATGTCCGTGACGCCCCATCTGTTCGAAGTTTTATCAGTAGAATGAATGCGCTAGAACCACCATTCCACAATGGACAGTGGTACGGAATCGGGGATAGATTCAGTGACATTCATCATTGCAGAATGAGGCTTGGGTGCAGCTTTTTGAAAACCCACCTCCATCACAATCTTCATGTTGAAGAACGCCCATTTTGTGAATGTGGTCCGGTTTCAGAGGATCCATATCATTATTTCTTCGTGTGTTGCCGCTTTGGCGCTCAACGCGTGGAACTGATGAATAGTCTTGTAGAATATCAGCCACTCTCGGTGAACGTTCTGCTCTGTGGCGACACAAGTCTGTCGTTTGATTCCAATCGAAAGATCGTAATGGCAGTTCAAAAGTTCATCAAAGACACAAAACGTTTCAACTAATTCATATCCTAACGCTGCCAGCTACATGAGCATTATTGTATTTGTCTCACTACGCACCGATGGTTGACATTTGGCTTCACGTTGGTTTATTTCTTTGCTTTGGATGTTGAGTTGGCATTCATGGCATAAAAGTGACATTTATAGATTTTTTGTAGCATTTGCCTCTAGTCTGCACATCTGATCATAGATTAAACGCATCATCATGTACATATGTGCATTATATATAGTAAGTGAATACGCATGACAAATTGTGTCCAAATAAGATAAATATAGCATTGTGTGTCCTTAACATTGTATGTACATGTATATATGTTATTTTGGCACCTTGCAGTTACAGTGCACATCTATATATGTTGCAGAGACCTTAATATAGGGCTCTGCCCTGTTGGTCAATGCCGAGCTTTCTCCTTAATAAAATATGTTTAAACCGGATTTACTACATACGTAGTACGTTTATTAGTTCCGTAGTGCTATCATTCTATAATATGACGAGGTGTGACATGCGCTTGATCTGACGTGACACCTAACCTGTTGGGAATTTTTTTCTCTGCATATTGCAAAATGATGTGCAAGGCAGCATCATTCGGCATGAGTCCATAGCTCGCTTTTGTTCAAAATCTCGAAGTCTAGACTTCGTAATGATATCATTGAGACAAACGTGTGTTACTTGGCACCAGAAATGGATGCTATTTTGGGTATCTGCTTTGTGGTTGGAGATGTCATGTTATGTGCCCTCACAATAGAATCTTATCAGGCGATAAATGATTCACAGAAGAACACATCATCCTACCTAGTATTTATCAGTGTCAAAAAATAGACACATATGTCCACCACCCAGAAATTATACGTGATTGTACGTAGAACCACAAGTTTTTTAGTTCCAACCATGAGATAGTTGGCAGAAAACAGGATGACAAATCAAATGTTGCCCCTGTAGTGATTCATGTTGAGTATTGATATCTGCAACTGTTACGAACTGATTGTAAGTAAGAACTTTTGTAATGTCCCCCCTTCCCCTCCACCTCCTCTCCGGTTTATCGAAATTTACATTTATAACGGATTCACTTATTCAAAAATCACTGACGTGGAACAATAGAGGGTCTAATCCTCACAAAAAATACCCTACATGTAGTATTGACGTATAACTCATCCTCATATGTCAAAACTAACATGGCCATCTTAGACATTCAAATCTGGTTAGGAGTAATGTCCAATTTTGGCACATAGTGGAGAACAGAATATGATCGAGATGTCAAATAATGAATACTGTCATACATAAGGGAAAACGCGTGAAGGACACCTTTTTGTGTTGCCCAGGCGCTGTGGGACCCCGGTTGCTGATAAACGGCCATGAAGGACATGTCAAGGTATAGTAATGAATCTGACATTACATCGCCACGTCTCAAGCGATAATGGAGTGTTTGTCTGACAGAAATCACTCCGATTTGCTGCCCTTCGAGTGGTGCCTAGCATCTCCAGTGTGAATACCTTGGTTGTTGGAGTATGCTCTATCATCTCCAAAACAACGAACGGGGAAAATATCTCCTTCAAAACATCGTTAAAAACTGTCTGTTTACTTTGAGTGCTCGAGAAGTGCAAGGTTTGAAAACAAGACATGTAGGTTACTTTAGGAGCAATCTAAATTACATCATAATTATATAACAATGATTTTACTAGAACACGTTTTTCTGCCCAAATAATATCTATTTGAGGTGACAAACAATCCATAATTTTGTAAGTTTGTTTGTATCCTCAGATTCACTAACTATTTCCAATTATTAAAATACACCGTATAGTTGTGTTATAGAGCGCAACAATAATATAGATGCAATTTTTTTTGCGAAGATGGCATCATAGAAGTGTACCTACATGTATGACATATAGTCCATGAGCCCACCCAAAATTTGCTACCATGAAAGGGCACCAAACTTTTGACTGTTTTTTCCAGTTTATATGATTCTCAACATGTCAAAACATCATGATGGACTTCTCAGACGAGTAGCTTAAATTTTCTACCGAATTTTGAACATATCCGTATGTTATGCTATAGAGAATGACAAAATGAGTGATTTGAATGCACATTCCGAGAAATATTAAATATTTTGTTTTTAAAGTCACAGAGAAATCGACATATATTGTTTCATGAAATATTATGGTGTTAATTGAATGTAAGTATCAATCTATTACCATGTAACAATTATATTCGATCAATGTATTGATATTTTCACAATTTTGTTTGCAAATTTTAGAACCCCACAGCAGTCTAGCCCTGGATTGACGGAGCTAAAATTGTGACCACTGCAGATATCGGGGAACAATTTCAACAATTCAATGTGTATAAGAAGTGGTATTTAATTGTATCCCCCGACAAAATTCGGCGGATACTATGGATTTGCGATAGTCGTCCGCGCCTGCGTCCGCAGAGATTTTCTTGTGAATGTGCTACAGGCCACAATTCTCACCGATCACCACAATTTTTTTGCAGGCACATATATATTGGTAAGACACATTTTGCATTGAAATCAGCCTGTTTGAGACAAATGGCTTGTGAACATTATACAGATGGTACTTTTTGGATGAATCTTAATAATATTTGGGAATCCTGTTGGGAAGGAAACAGTTTCTCAGAATTATCATATCAATATTAATATGTTAATGGCCTAACTTATTACAGATGTGTGAAATACCAATTTTGACATTTATGATCGTTCCAATTGCCTGTACTATGAAAGATAATGGCACTGGATTTTATTGTTCAGAATAGAGAACTGATGTTTTTGGTGAAGATACAACAATATTACCAAATAAGCTTGTTTCATTAGTTTTACTACTGAGCACAATAAAAATAGTTAAGAGAAGAAACATTCATTTTTGGGCTCGGCAAAGTGAAAGGTCGTTCGAGCAGAGATTTTATGGTAACATGGATATTACATTAATTTTGCTAGTTAAGTCTATTATTGAACACAATAACGAATATTCAGGACGAGGACCATTTATTATTGGGCTCAACAAGGTAGAACTTTTGATCAGTAGATATTTTTTGGCTGTAGTAACATTTTTATTAGTAAATAAGTTAATATTAATTTTTCTAGTAAATTTAATTATTGAGCACAATAAAAATAGTTTAGGTGAGGAATATTTTCATCGGGGTCAACAATGTGAAAGTTTTGTTCAGTAAAGATTTCATGGCTGTAGTAACATTATATTACTGAATATGTTAACATGAATTTCGATAGTGTTATGTATGTTCATTACTGAGCACAATAAGAATAGCTAAGGCAGGGTACATTTAATGTTCTGTCCAGTACTGAGTATAGATGGCTGTAGTACCATTGATATTACTGAATAAGTTAATATTAATTTGGCTAGTTGAGTCTATTATTGAATATAATTAAAAAATAGGTAACGCAGTTGAAAATTAGTAATAATGTTGATATTACCTAATGAGTTGACATTAATTTTGCTAGTCAAGTTTATTGTTGTTTATTACAATAAAAATTATTAAGGAGAGTGACATATATTTTTGCGATCAATGAGGAAAATGTTGTGTCCAGTAGTGGTTTCATGGCTCTACTACCGGCAATATTACTGAATAAATTAATATCAATTTTGCTGTTTAAGTTTTTCGTTGAGCACAATAAAGATATTTGATGCTATTAACATATATTATTGTGCTCAACGGGGAAATGTTCAGTAGTGATTTCATGGCTGTAGTACCACAGATTATACTGAATAAGTTAAGATTGATTTGGCTATTTATAACATGCTGTGAACCCATTTCATTAAATCGACAACTTTAAGCTCAGCTAGCACATATTTTGAATAGAAATAAAAGTTTTATTGGACATACTGATCCAGCTTCATAATTTTCTATCATTTTCAAATACAACACTTTTGGTTAACTTTTAGTCGGAATTTCACATTCAAACCTCATTTGGAACATATTTTGGGTAAAAATGGTGCTTTTTGCGATCTAGCTTTGATCTGACTCCAATTTCATCATCTTGAAATACATTTTGGTCAATATTCGCTTGGAATTTCAATTTTGAACCAAATTTGGTACATTTTTTGGGTGAAAATAGATCTTTTGTTACGGCTTAAATTTTAGCATCTTCAAATGCAGTTTTGGTCAACTTTTGTTGTAATATCAACCTGAAACCAGCTTTGGCACATATTTTGAGTGAAAATATAACATATGGACAAAAGTGTGATTTAACTCCAATTTTGTTATCTTGAAATGCAGTTTTGGTCAACAGTTGCTTTGAATTTCAACTTGAAGCCAAGTATATTTGGCAAATATCTTGAGTTAAAATATAACTTGTGGTAAAAATTTCGACCTGGCTCCAGTTTTGAGTACCTTTCCAGTACCTGAAACCCACATGATTTCTGTTTTTACTTCAAATTCAATTTGAAACCCAGTTTGGCACTTATTTTGAGTGAAGATATAACTTGTGGTGAAAAGTTCGATCTGACTCCAATTTCGTAATCTTGGAATGGAGTTTTGGTTAACTTTTACTTGAAAAATGCATTCGAAACCAAGTTTGTCGAATATTTTGAGTTGAAATATAGCTTGTGGATGCAGTATTGGTCAATTTTTATATTGAACTTCTAGTTGAAATCAACGTTGTCAAATATTTTGAGTTGAAATATATCTTTTGGTGAAAAGTTCGACCTTACTATAGTTTTGTCATCATATCAAACATGTCGAAATGGAAATTCCACAGTGATTTCTGTGGTGACCTTAAATTTGATCTTCAATGACTTTGAAATGTCAAGGCAACAATTTTGGTGAAAAAAACAGGTGCGGCTTAACACTTCACTTTTCTATGATGACCTTTTTTAGCCGTTGCTCTAACCCCCCCCCCCCCCCCCTTTGTTGGTAACACGAATATGGGGCTACAGATGCACCCCAGCGGTCGTAGGTGAGCGGAAAGCGTCTAGTTTTGACATAGGGTGACAATTCGGATGGATGGATGGAGTAACGAAATAAGCTTCTGGAAGAAATAACGAAAGAAAAAAATGTTGATATACATGTAAACATCAATACAATCAAAATAGAACAAAATACTTGAGAGTGGTGCTATCTCATTTGCTGCGGTTTCTGCTATGTACAAATTGACTCTAATTTGACAAACTAATATGATCCAAGACAAGATCCAGTATATTTTGACTTGTCATACTATCCACGTAACCTGTATAGTTCATTATGATACATTAATAGTAAAAAACATTAATAGTTTGATGTAGAGGATATATGTAGCGGGTTGAATCGCGTTCGTCTGAAGCGGTTTATATCTGTTTGAGACCCCACTCTAACATTTTAGGTTGTACTGAAGCTAAGCTACTCTCCCGAAGTGTCCATCATGCTGTTTCTGGTAGTAGATACATATATCTAACAAAATCAAGTAAAAAAATCTGGTGCCCTCTCATGGTAGCAGTTCCTAAAAAATCACCCTTCGGCTCATGGACTATGATTGGGTGCTTGATTAAATGCATCTTCGATTGACACATTAAAATTAATAAATAAAAGTACATAACAAAATGTACCCTGGTTCGCTGAAGCGCCACTTTTTACCTCGTTCCGTGCCTTAACACCATAGAGGAAAGAAACTGGAGTTTGAAAACGCCATTTTGTAACTTCCAGTTCCAGCTATCCATACGTATCGTGACGTATGTTAAGATGGTGAAACCCTGCCGATTGTTGGCAGTAAATTTCACGACTTTAGTACCGCATACAAAATATGAGCATTTGTCACAAAACTTCTGGTAGTCCGAAGTGACTTTTTGCAGTTGGAGTGAATAGAGGAGTCATTTTCTTGTTTTAGAAAAATACAATCTTCGACCTGAAACGTCTGGATCATTCCGGATCATAACGATAAAGTTGGTACATCCGTTCTCAATATCAACCACGTAATCTTTAGAATACATCGACTTTTTACACAGTGGAGCAGTCAGTGTCTATGAGCCGAGAATTACTTTTTGAATTTACCGCCTACATTTGTCACAAAATGCCCGACTGTCTTTGACACATCTCCGAAATGCGCCATTTTCAAAATATCACGTGGATTTGGACAACACACAGACTTGAAATATCATCTATTATTTTGATGATTTTCAAAGAATAGCTGACTTACTTGGGATTGGTACATCGTAGGCTCCATAACGAGCTATCCACAGCCATGTGACATTGCGTTTTCCCCCGTAAAATTGAGTCTGAACATCGGCTACTTTCAACGTCAGGTGCCACGAAATCGTGTTTACATATTTCCCAGGTCAAAGTTTAATGTATCCTTACGCGAGACTTATCTTTGGTCATGTCGATTCTGGTAATCTGTCTAATCCATTGATCACACCAAATAATCCACTTTCTGAATACTGAACTGGACTACGGCAGGAAATGTTCGCAGTACGACACATTACATGTGTTTTGTAATATCAATTGGTAGCGGTCATCCTCGGAATATTTCCTTCGGTTGTGAAGACCATATTTTGCGACTATGAGATTCGGTAGCTTCGTCTCCAAATGTTTTCCCGCGAGGCACCAACAGTCCCATGTGTTATGCATGTATATCGGCATATGACGGAGGTAATCCCAGAATTATGTACATAATCGAAGACATATTAGTTCATTGACAAAGAATTGTTGTAGATCGGGGAATGACAAACACTGAAAACCATGTTTCCAGACGATAACTGACATATCGCTCACCACGTGAGTTTGTATTCGCTCCGGTGAGAAAGCCGTTGAAATCCGTGCACGGAGTTTTGAGTTCAACGTGAAGAGCAATACTCACTAGCTGCTCAAGTCCAGTCTCGGTCAGTGATCGCATGGAACCACACGGAAAATCGTCGAGCACATGTCCTGGGGCGGATTATTAACCCTCTTTCGACCCTTCTTGCACATTGGGAGTTCATTTTCACAAATAGGTAATATAATATTATATTTGTTCAGGTACGTACATGTAATTTAAGCATTCTGTATATTGGAGGCCTGTCTCTATCAACACTGATCAAGTATCTATGAGTACCTATTCCATAAGTTCGTGGTTAAATACATTTCGATAACAAAATGAAACTGTATGTAGATGTATATCTATATGTATGTCAAGAAACTTAAAATAGGTGCCCTGATTGGCACAAGTATACAAGGTAATTATCAATAAGCAGCTATATGAGTTATTCATATCACCAACATATATATATTTCTCTAAATCAAGAAGTTTACTTGATTGTAATATTCCAATGATCAATTCAAGGCAATGTGATTGGTATCAGCAACAGAATAGAGTGCCATGTGACAAATCCATCATCTCATATTTTTCTGACTCCAGATGACTCTAGATGTTGCTGACAACTCCACACCACTTTCCTGACAGCTCAGCCAGAAGACAACACAACCAGAAGCTCCATAAATCCTGGTTCAAGTCTCAATCAGAAGGCAGGCAATAGCAGCTCCACACCACATGACTGATCCCCCCAATGACAGGCACCCAGGAGCAATCATTCAGTCGGCCAACAATATGGATGTCAAAGCATAACAACAACTTGTGTTTTGAAGTTTGCACCAATATATACATGTATATTAAAACAATATATATATAAATTCAAATTAAGTGCATGTTGGATCTGTAATTCTGAAACACCTGTACAGAATTGCACACCACCATTTTGGGTATTGTAATGTCACTATAAGGCAATTGGATATCTTATACGACAGCAATTTGGGGATTCAATGGCCAATTAATAATATTTTCATATTTTTATATTTTAATGGATAAAGTGGCTAACACATTGTATGTATCAAAAATTTGTTATTGATACACATGTGTAGGTCAGAAATACATTATGAAGATTTGAATAGCAGTGTATCAAGTGGCCATGTGCAATATTGTTTGCCAATTATGATAAATTCATAATCTTTTTGATTGGTATTATATTTGATTTATTTTGTTCTTGTTTACCTTCCATGTACAAACTTTGTAAGATAAACATATGGATAAGGAGTATACTACTATTAAAAAAAGTATAAATATACTATTTATTCATGACATTTCTTGTCTGGTATGTTTGATATCATACCTGTGATCCATGTATGTCAAAAGATGAATTGTACTAATAAAATGCTACCACTGTGTGAATTTCACATCAATTATGTTGACACAACCCATGTGCAATAATGATACTTTAATGTCACATGTAATCATGATGACAATGAATCAAAAGCCTGGTGATATCTACATTTACATGTTGTTGGGATCAGGATGTATCCTTTATATAGCTTGGGGTTTGTGTTCTTTGTATGCATAGACCAAGCATTATGCACAATAGGGTCAGTGAAGACATACATGTACTGTTAGTTATTCGATGAACACAGAGTGTTATGAATTATGCCAAATGCAAGAAGATGTTACTTCCCCAGAAGTTTTAAACTTATAACTGTCACTTTGGAAATACGGGTTATTATTTGCATTGATCAGGTGAATAGAGTAGTGTCATGGCCCAATGCACACAGAAGCCCTAGCATGTAGCAGTCTACATGTAAAGGCTAGTGTGAATTGTGCACAGTGGAGCATATGATATTGAAGTCTCCCTCTCAATGTGGCAGTGTCTTGAAGGGTTAAAAAATAGTGCCTGTGCTGGCCACTTGGGAAAATTTTTTAGTTGTCCATAAATGTCTGAACTTCAAAAATCATTTGTGATGCAATGGATTTGAATTTCAAAAAAATATTTCTCGGCTCATAAACTAGCATATGTAGTAATGCTCAGAAAAATACTAGGAACATTCGTAATTGACTTTTTCCACAATAACGGATGTCCCGAAATTTTGGTAGTCAATTTGACCAATTTTAACATAAGATGCATAATAACTACGCGTAAAATGCTTTAAATTAGTTATTAACATGATAATATAACATTTATGTGAAATATGTGTTCATTTCTTCAAGAAAAAACATTTTCAAAAATATTCAGTGCGCATCACTGACTAAAATATGGCGAGGGTAACAACCCCTTAAAATGACATTTGCCAGATGTATTTACCCTTGTAACTAAGGTTCATCAAGTTACCCTGTCGTGTGTTAAAAATTCCTTGCTGTGTCCCATTAGTTCAGTCCGTAGGATCCTTCCGTTTTTGACTAAAAACTACGGAAGCGTAGAAGGGCCACCCAGGAAAAATATATTTTTTTAAATTCCCGACTTAGTAACTCGATGATATCGACTTACTATCTCGATTATATCGACTTATAACTCGATATTATCGGGGCACTAACTCGGGAATTTGAAAAAAATATCTTCGTCCTGTGCCTGATCCACTCTTAAGTCGATATTATCGACACTAAGTCGATATTATCGTGTTAGTAAGTCGGGAATTTAAAAAAAAATATTTTCCTGGGTGACCCTTCTACGCTTCCGTAAAAAAACACCCAATCTCGGTCATTTTCTTGAATCGGTCGGATAACTTAGGAATAAGAATATGTATCTCTATTTATAATTATGAGTTTCATTGCCCTTGAATTGCTGGTATGTTCATGGCTGTTATTTTGATTTTCCGACCGGTGGGCGAAAAAAAAACATTTTGGGCTAAAATCAAGTCACCAAATCAGACTTGAGCCAGTTCCAGCCATTGAAGTTTTTTCGCCATTGAAAAATGTTTTGGACTTTAATTTACCCACTTTTTTCTTCATAATGGGAGCTTTATGGAGTAAATTCCTAGAATACTTCAATATAGGCCTACTGACAGTGTCTGACAAATTCAAATGAAAAGTTACATACGCGTTCGAAGAGTTTACAGGTGACCTTGAATTTGACCTTCAATGACATTGAAAGGTGTAGCGGCAATTTTGGTCTGAATTGGTGATTATATATATATATATCGTTGTATGCGCTTCCACAAAACTAGCATTGGTTTCTTCTGCTGGACGGAAACTCGCTGCTGTAGGTAAGTATGATTCATATGTTATCCTAATAATTAATACAAGTAGTGCTATAGTTTTGTAAGATGTATACACGAAGCAGAACAACACGCCGCTTCACCCGAGTCCAACACACCCGTGAGATGTCCTAGAATTTCTAGTTAACAGTTATAAATCATAATGCTGTCACTGGTTATGTTTTGATTGAATCTTGTCCTCAGAGAAATAAATCGGAAAATCACATATGGAAACGATGACTTCAGAAAAAAAAATAGCGCTCAGTAATAGTCCTCCTTGATGGCTAATCAATGAGGTATATTTTAACGGTGATTGGATATGTGCGTGCGAAATTATGAATGTGATACCTTTAATTTTCAATTATAAATATAAAGTAATCTGCATGATCCATTCCAGTTTCAGGGTTATTATATGCAGTCGATCCTTGACTTGAACTTAACCGAGTTAATAATTAATTGATTGGGAATACGTTGATATTATATATACTTTCATGATAGAATGAATGTATCAATATTATGTTATTTGAAAGCAACGAGAATGCACCGATGTAAATGCAACTGATTTTCAGTCGGTAACAACTTGACCTGGATAAATAGGATGACTTACTCATCACGTTATATCGAGATGTTTTTTTGTTCCTTAATAAAGAAAAATATATCATAATATCGAGTGATATTTTCGCTATATTGAGATTATTATATCGTAATATTATGAATCCGTTGGCTGTCCTTCAGGGAAATGCTGTAAAATGTCTACTATAATACCCCTACCAGTATTGTAGATCTACATGTGTTTTGGATGGATGTGAAAAAAACAAACACGCATGTATTTAGTGTTGTATTATGTTTTTACTGACCTCAAAATGGCATTTATCTTATGAATATCTTCAAGAATTACTTATATGTTCAGTTATAAAGGCCTATGTGACCTGCCACGTACTCAAATCCACTCCTTGTTCCTCTCCATTGCTTGGTCATAACGTTCAAGATTTGGTTTTGGAAATGTACACAATGTTATTATTCCTTGCGTGTAATATTTGTATGTGTAACTGATGCTAATATTGCATTGACCCCATGTCTTGTCTTGGTTGAGTACGAAAAGGATACTGATTAAGCCCTAGAAATATGGGAATTCATTTAATTGAGTGAACGGCAGAAAAACCAATACTATCTTTGTATCTATAAGCTCCGGTTAGGGGATATGAACCAGGTCGGAACACGCATTTCACGAGTACACAGCCGAAGTCGGTGCATAGTGTGTACACACATGCCGCTAAATGGCTCAGTCCGCTTTGTTTTGGTACCGCTGCTACCACAGCCACTCAGGATGGATCCACGCAGATGCTAATAATAGTAAACTCTGGTGTGAACCGGGTAAACAGTTCTTGAATATATACGTAATACTTAGTGAGTAGTGTCGTGTTGGGATTTATTTACATGTTGTGTGCCTATTTCTTCATCAATCGGGAATTCTGTTATGACGAGACTGTTCAATGGCTTGAATTGCACTCGCTTGGATCGTGTATATATGTCAAGGTCATTAACGGGCAGTCGCTTCTGAAAACAATCACCAGTGTGGACTTTACACCTCTATGCCAAACAGTATCAATGACGCTCACGGACATACGTCAAACAGAATAAACATCGTAAATATGATTACTGTGCTTTCCATTGCTCGGATTTATCACTCAAAAGATTTTTGAAAGGCCGAAACTTAGTTCACTTCATTGATATGATAGTATATGCGTGCATGTTCCCAAAACGGAGATGGCGAATTATATGTGGTTACGATCTAAGCTGCGATGTATTACTGTCGAACCGTCACTGTTTTTCTACATGTTTTCAACCAACATGGTGTGGATTACTGTACAAGAACTCATATATCGAAAAGTTTGCGTGGCCAATTTCAACAGTACTGTTTGTGCCAACCTCACTGCACCTGAATACGAAACGGAAGAAAATCAAGTCCAAGGAGAGACAGCCCACTGGTTTATTGGATTTAATCTGATATTCGAACTACCAGCGCTTTTCTTTTCACTCGTTTATGGAAACGTCAGTGACTACGTGAGTCGCCGACTGGCGCTGGTCATCCCGTTGATTGGTCAGGTGATGGCAGCGACTGTTTATCTCATTAATGCCACCATTGATGAGCTGCCAATCGGCGCTATCCTCGTGGGACCAGTGTTCAGCGGCTGCTTTGGCGGCTGGATCGCTTTCTGTATCGGGACGTTCAGCTACATCAGTGACGATTCGTCGAACGAGCGTAGAACCCTGCGGATTGGCGTGGCTGAAGGCGTTCTGAACTTGAGCATGGCCTTGGCGTCTTTCGTGGGTGGCGTAACTCTCGACCACACAAGCTTTGCCTTCGTGTTCTCCATGACACTCGTCCTGTTCGTCATCGGCGTTATGTACACGATATTCGTGTTACGAGATCCTGATGGCAGTAATGCTGAACAAAATGCCAATGCGAACATCGTACCAATGCAAGTGAAAATTAAGGAAGGCATATCAAAAAGTTTATCGCCAAAGAGCATCCTACAAACAGTCAAAACGCTGGTGAAGAAACGGAGTATGAACAAGAGAAAGTTGATTTTGTTGATGTTTACAGCCATGATTCTCACCAGCTTCTCACTCTCACGTATGTATATAGAAGGATGAAGTGTTTAGATTATCAAATGTGTGGACAAAAACTACCAAGAATACGCCTACTGTATTACACGAAGTTTGTGAAATAGTTAGATTAGCTAACTTTTATACTACATGAGCTGCTCATATGCCTTCGAAATATGACTAGTAAGCTGTCACACATGAGAGCACCAAAAAATGCACTGAGTCGGTTGAATATCATTTTTTCATATTTTTTAGTGTAATTGCATACATGTAACCAACAACGTCCACAAATCAGTAGTATGTGATGCATAACTATTACACTTGATTTCCTGGACCAAGTACCTGCCATATTGCTTCCTCTTTCTAGCATACAGATTCGGCTTGTGTTACCTCTTTCTGAAGAGACATCCGCTCGGATGGTCGCAGACTTTGTATGGATACTACACTGGCTTCAGGCTGGTCATCACAGCGCTAGGCCTGTTGATAGCTCTGCCCTTGCTCAAACATAAGGGCCAAGTCCGCGAGACGACCATCATGCTTACGTCCATTGTCACAGTAGCGGTGTCGGAAGTGCTCTTTGCTCTTAGTACTGAAACTTGGATGGTGTTCATGGGTAGGAACTTAGAGGAGTTTTTGAAAAAAAATACAAGTCTACAACTTATAAATATTGTGAATAATATTTATGAAGATTCACGTGAACTGTAGTCACTACTGGTTCTCTGAAACGTATGCTGCATTGAAATTATTCCAGCTACAACGCTAGCATTCATGGATTCATGTACTACTGCGTGTGCCCGATCCATCCTCTCCACACTGGTTCATCGGAATGAACTAGGTAAGATCATCCTTACGTTATTCATTGTACTGATTTGCCCCCCTTCCAGTTTCGGGAATATTGGTAACACGTACGTCATTAATACCATATATTGTGTTGCTGAACAGGACAGATATTCGCGGTTATGGGTTCCATGCAGAGTGCTGGTGGGATGTTGATTTCGACAGTATTCAATAACTTGTACCCACTGACGCTCAATTACTGGGCTGGGATTTGCTTCGTATTGGGCGCTGTCGTTAGCGGTGTACCCCTAGCGATATTATCGTGAGTGCATGATATTAGACTGCATGTATGTGCAGTAACAAGCAAATATTCAAGCACTTTATAGTTGTTTTATACCATTCGACCTCGATCGCTGGAACAGCGCCACTTCTTTACCAGTTTGTTTGCTAACAATATGGCTATTAGTGTCAAATCATTCAATTAACTTAATTAAGACATATCATATAACTATTGAACTTACTTGTAGTTGGAAAATCTTATATAATATTGAACTACATGTGAACGTCTCACCGATTGCCAGGTATCTGCACGTGAAATTGAGAGCTTGGGAGAGTTTCACAAAGCTACACGAAGAGACGGAATGTGATATCCAGCAGGGGGACACTGTCATTAGAAATCGAAAGAGCAGTCTTGCGAAATGATGCGCTGTATTCTACTGTGTCATCAGCAACGGATTATTAGGTTACCGGACCTATGGTCCGATAACCTATTGGCATGGTGTTGCGACCGTTGTCCGTCGTCGTCGTCTGACCGTCCACATTTTTATCTTTGAAGTTTACAATCGGATCTTTCTGAAATTTGGCGCAAAAATACCTAAAAATATTTCAAGAGGGTGTTTATTTTTTTGTTTTTTGATTTTCGCATTTTTTAGGTTACCGAACCTATGGTCCAATAACCTATTGCTGTCGCGTTGCGTCCGTCTTCCGTCAACATCTGTATCTAAATTTAGAGGCGGATTTTTCTGAAATTTTGAACAAAAATGCCTAAAAATATTTAAAGGGAGGTTTTTTAAAAAGTTTTTTGATTTTCGTATTTTTCCCAAAATGGCGGCCATTTTTAACGAAAAATGACCAATTTTGGACTTTGGATTTTTGTTTTAAAAGATTCCCCTATGTACCTTCATGATGTGTATAAGTTTTGTTGCCCTTGAATCGCCGGTCTCCGTGTGGATGCCAATTTGAATTATTGACGGGTCGGCCAAAAAAAACTTTTTTGCCCCAAATCACATTACTTTCCATTTTGAGTCATTTCTATGCAAAATAAAATTTTTCACCCTTTGAAAAAAATTGTTTTTCTTTCATAATGGGAGCTGCCAGAACTGTACTCCTAGAACGCCTGAAGATAGAGCTTAGAAATTGGCACTTTCAAATGGGAAGTCATATATGGCGACTTGTGTGGTGATCTTGAATTTGACCTTGGATGACCTTGAAAGGTCAAAGCAGCCCTTTTTGGGTCGAAAATGCCCAAATTTGCACCTTGTCTGTTTTTAATCGAAAACTATCACTTTTGAAAGTTATATTTCGAAACATAGTAATTGGGGTTTTTGACATTGTGTATAAAGATGTATATAGTGTACATAGTGTATGAAGTGCCTTGAATTGCTCAAAAGGCTTGAAATCTACGCTGAATAGGCTGAATATTGTCATGATGACCTTGAAATTGACCGTTGACCTCATTTTCAAGGTCAGAGCACAGAATGGTTAATTTTTCGCTTTTTATCAACTTTACAGATTAGGAATCAATTGTAGACGTATAGAAAATGATATATACTGAAAATTGTCGTGACCTTGAATTTGACGTTTGACCTCATTTTCAAGGTCTCACAAGACAATTTGGCTAATATCTTGTATATTATCAAATTTACAACTTAGGATTCTTTTGTGGATATACAGCAAATGATATATGCTGAATATTCTGATGGACTTTAATTTGACTTTTGATTTCATGTTCAATGTCACAGGACATAATGATTAATATCTCTCTTTTTGCTGAATTTACAGCTTAGTAATCAATTGTGAACGTATAGGAAATCATGTATGCTGAATGCTCTCGTGACTTTAAATTTGACCGTGACCTTATTTTCAAGGCCACGGGACAAAATAGCTATTATAATTATATTGGCCTGTATCCTGTCTTAGCCCTTGGGCTAATTTTATTATTATCGGTACATGTATTAGTTAAATCCTAGCATGTTGCTATGTGGCACTAGGTTTATAATCTGACGCACTTTGTTCACAATTCAATGTTTATGTGTAGTTAATAACAATTTGGCAACTTATCAAACAAGAAACATACACACATTTATTTCATGCATATATTCGCAGTGGTAAATAAATAATTGGACAATGATGTAGTGATCCTTTCTGGACGCAGATGTGGATGACACCAAATATTACAATATTAATTGTATATCTATATATTCTGGATGTATTAACCCAGAGTAGTACGTGCCTAGAGCACAAGGCCAGTAACTCACTTACGTAGCCCATGTACAAATTACTGGTGTCCCCGAATTGCAGACCCTGAGCGCCATAATCCTGCCTTGTACGTATACTGACAACATACCCCGGTGATATACGCATCCCCTCTAAAATTGTTTAGGGAGCAAAGACATAACCTCGGTAATAGCAAGCTAATTACGGGTCATAACTAGTTCTCACCAACGGCAGTGGATTACAACGTCACGAACATGCCATGACATCCCAAGTAGGCCATAACACGGTTGTAATTTCATTATGGGGCCTACTCTGCCTATACGGACTTCGACACTAACGACCACGAGGTACATTAGCGCGGTTATTTGGCTCCCTAACGGCAAGCGATGACCCAATTTTGGAATGATAGCTATATATTCAGGCAGTGATGTACGTGTATAATTCTGGTCGAAGTGACAGCTGCTTATTAGAAGCAGAAATACATTATGTATTTCTGTTAGAAGGCAATGCCGGTGATATTTCCGATATTTCACCGACGATTTAACTCTTTGATACCATCATGTGCTGGAGCATTTCTGTTTGTGAATAAACCTCGGATATAAGAATGTTTTTATTAAAAGTATTTATTATCATTGGTATATTTTCAGTTTTGGATAGATACTATATCGTGGATTGGAAGATGATATTTCAATAAATTCGCCCTCTGTCAAAACAGATTATCTGATGTGCAATGATTGCCCGAGGATTATTCTCGAACAATGTTTAATTTAACAGTCATTGACTTCTGCACTGAGAGGGAGATACGTGTATATTCATGCCTCATTTCGCCAAAACAATTATGACGAAATTCGGAGCTTGTGCCAATAATTTGACGAGTGCAGATATTGTTTAAAAATTCAGAAAAAAATATATATTTGCGGTCACAGTTTTAGCTACATCATACGAGGTCTTTGACTTGACACTACCTAACATGCATTTTAGCCTGTATCAGTCATGTTGTATTTTGTAATGTATAACTTTCAAGTAAGACATATCTGTGTAATATCCGAGGACAAGTATGGACCCTTGGGACACTATGCTTACGCTACCTACGTCATTCGCGTTGGCCTTCGAAGAGTTGACCCTGTCTTCAGTGATTAAGACAGACGAGCTTACCATAAACTCTCGCGTAATGATTTTTGATTGATATTTGTACCAGAAAGGCCGGTATCCATCTTGTTAGATAAATACAGGGCATTTAAAAATATCCCTAAGCCAAAATTGGTTTGCATTGGTGAAAATCGACGCTATAACGGTTGCCATTGTAATTGTTATTAAAACATACCTGGCATATAGTGTTTCATTTGGTTAACAAAAATCTGTCCTAATTCTGGAATGCCTCAGCTCACAACACATTAACGGACTTGAATTGTTGAAATGTGTGTTTAAAAGGGTATTTTCCTCCTCGAAAGTGCAGTATGACACGTTGTTAATCAAATATGTGAGTGAAAAACGCTTGAACAGCCCATGACAAACATTGGCTCTGCCATGAATGGCGTCACATGAGGAACCCTCCAAGCCGAGAAATAGTATCGAATGTGCAGTATCGAAAGGAAATATGTATTCTAAAAAGGATGGTGGCATATGCAACATGTTTTCTGTAATAATGTCCGTCAAACTCTCTCAATGCAATATATTCTCAATGAATAATACTCAATTATTAGGTTAGAAGTGTTTGCTGTGTTTTAGTTGTTTAATTATTGGTATACATTAATGTTATTGATTCTTCGAGGCACACATTCAAAAGTGGCATTATCTCTGTTAGCATCCATTATTAAGAAAAAAATGACATAAATGAATTGTGCGTCTTGGATAGAAGTATGATACATTCTATATTGTACATGTATTATCAATTGTGTACAGGATAGCTCTGTATGCACCCTGTACGTACAGTTACGTAGAATCACTTGTGCAATCAAGAACGTGTCCCTTATTCCTATTTTAATCCCTTTTTTTTAGAAGAAAACATATTGCTTCAAATATGTCAATGTTTAAAATGTTTCCAGAGACGATGGAATAAAAGAGAACGTAGTTAATTTGGGATGGCTTCTTTCGAGAAAACAAATTTAATGAGTAAATTGTTCAGTACACGTAGAGTAGAGGGGTTCTACAGCAATCAAGAAAACCGTGCGATATCCAGATAAAATGACATATTTAAATGGAGTTCTTCGCTGAGGTGTGGTGTGATTGGAGCGTATTAAAATGAGCATGATATCATTATACATATTTATTCAAACTATTGTGTACGGAGCCGCTGAGGGGATATGGAAGAAATATTTTTGGCACATTGTTATTGTGTTCCCTCCCAATAATATTGTGCTCCCTCGCGATCTTATTGCATTCCCTCACATCCCGGATCACGTTTCCTCGCAATCTGGGTCGCATTCCTGCACGATCTTATTGCATTCCCTCGCAATGTTATTGCATTCCCTCACAATCCGGATCGCATTCTCTCGCGATCTTATAGCAAAACCTCATCAGAAGCCATGGGCATCAGCACATTGGAGGCTAGCGCGAGGGAACTCAATCCAGAATGCGAGGGAACGCAATAAGATCACGAGGGAACGCGATCCGGATTGCGAGGAAACGCAATAAGATTGCGAGGGAACACAATAGCGATATGTACCAAAATATTTCTTCCATGTCCTTTCAGCGTTTCGTAATTGGGCAACCTTTTGTGACACTGTGAAAGAAAATAACAACAAAATGAACCAACAATCATCTGGATGTGAGTCATAAATGTTTTACGGTACAAAACATATTTTGTCTGCCCCTGATGACCCCAACGTTGCTGCATATGAGAGATTGATAGTCGGGCTTGTTCTTTTTTTTATTAGGTGTTTTTATATTAATTTCATGTTGTCATCATCAAAATCGTGTACTTATCGAAATCTTGTGATAATAGGTTGATATATACATTTACAATAGCTAGCAATTGTATACCCACTTTTAAACAAGCAACATAAAAACATTGAGCGTGTCCTTTCTTTGCCCCGGACGACTTGACTTGACTGTCTATCGATATTGTCATGTGACTGAGAACATCTATTACTATGGCAAATGCACACTACGACATGCTTGTCGCGGACTGTCGAGTGACATTCATGGAGAGCTGAGTAGATTGAACGACACTTTCTAGGTGGAATTACAAAGAAATGAGGTTATAATCCACATGACGCAGATAATGTGATTTTTATGACTTGCAAATTATTTGACAACATTCCGAGTGCTGTACTGAGACTTCAGAGAAGATTTCGATTATGTTTTGCGTCAACATTATATTTTGAATCAGTTCCCATTATTGACATAATTTAGAGCTATGTATTTACAAACAAACAGTGTCAAAACAATGCTTGTGTCATAATTTGGTGTATTCTAGAATAAATTGACTTCATAGAATTAAACCTCACCTGTAATTATGGTGTACCGATAATAAGTATCTTGCATTATGCAGCAGTTTACCAACCCTTTGGTCTGAATGGTTCTTGTTGCTCTGTACTGATCAAGGATTACTTTGTTAACACTATTCCAAGGTTGCTATATATATTATGATATATCTGACTGATGAAACATACTCAAGCAAGTATGATTAAACTTTCTTCATACCATGTGTCAATTTATGTGTTGGGTTATTACGAGGCATGGCAAGCAACGGTATTTCCATTTGAATTGTCAAGTTGCATACTTGCATGACAAAAAACACTCCACGAGGATTCAGGAGAAAATATGTAAGAAGGTTGGCCAGGAATGGATTGCATTCCACGCATGGAACATGGGACCAGCTTTTCGAGCGAACAAAACCATGAATCACAATGTGCCAAAACATCACAACATTCCTGACACAAACAAGTCCAGTGTCAGGCAAAATCGAGAAAATTTCATGGAGCTACATGAGTCAAAGCTGGGAGGCGTTACGTGGGTATTATATCCGTGTTATTAGGCTGAATTTTCTGTTTCGATTGTCTATTCAAGTCAATCAGAAGAAGCGTAGTAGCCAATTCACATAAAGCACACACTCTTGGCGGATGAAATACATTTAGAAAATTCGCATGTGGCCGGAAAGTCGTATATTCAAGGCAGCGAAAACCCGAGTCTCTTATCTAATCGCGATATAAGTCCAGAAAATGGTTGCTATGACTCTACAGAAGAGGTAAGGAATTGAAGGGGAATGTCCACACGCCGTGACACTGTGACAAACAATCCAGAAGAGCGTAGATTAATGCGACGGGAAAGAGATGATATCAAAATAGAACGAAAAGTGGTGTGCGAATATTCCAACTTCAATTATCCTGTCAACATGCTTTCAACTTTTTTATTGTGTTTTATTCGTGAACAAAAATATTTCAAGTGTTTTTGTTACCACGACACTCTAAGTGCATGAAGATATGCATTGCGAGATCAGCATCACATAAGAAAGTATGTGAAATTTGGACTGTAACTTCTGTGATTTTCACACAAATATTTGTGAAATCCATGACCTGTATGTCGGGGTGCAGATTTCGTTTGTTTCAATCGTTGTATTATTCAATCGTAAAACTATACAGGTAAAAATAACAACTGAGTTCCTTCTAATTTTTATCAGACCGACATAAACTATACACTGTAAGAGAATACTGTATTCATATAAATGCTATATTAAGCATACTTTTAATGAATTTTTATCATTTGTTGGTTGTATTTAATTTGCTCGCTGCAACTATATTCTGATTTTTTCTAACTCGTTAACACCTTTTAACTTTTTTTGCTGATATTTTGGCGATGATAAATGGTGTCGTATTATAACTTGGTAATTTTTCGATGAATTTCAGACTTCTATCGCAACAATTGAAAAAGGTTTTCGATTCCAAAAATTAAAACAAAAACAACGTTGATTCCACTCAGAGATTGCACCTTGTGGATACTTTGGAATATTGGTTCAAAACATGGTTTTCATCTTCAGGGAGACTGACATCTACTATCTGGATGAGAATCTGTCATTGCGGTTTTAACTGGCAGACAATTATACTTTATTTGACATCACCACGTAATTGATCGATCGGTATTGTTGCGCACCAGTTAAACACTACTAAAAGACATTCATATCTGGGTTCGGTAATCCCACTCACTTGAACCTTTTCTCCTCTTGTCACGAACAAAAACGTCCACGTGTCTATATACATCATCTTCTTGATGTTTGCTTTCAGTACCAGGCTCAGTAATAACACTGTTTACCGAAGTTCCCATGTTTTGCAAGAGGACGACGTCTGGCGTTTGATAATTTTATCATGATCTAAAAACAACTGAAATATAAACATAACCAAGATGATTTTTGAAATGACCATATTTTAGGTGACAGGGGTGTCAAACTAGGAGATTATCTAGAATATTAGATAAAGATATATTGCCTAAATAGTGTTTCTTGTGTCTCTATGCCTTTCCCCGTGGGTATTTGCTGTTATGATGCACTTTGCATTACATTGGTGATCTTCAGATTCGTGCCCTGCTGGCATAGTGAAATATGGTATGCTAACTCAATTTGGGTGACACTACGTGGTAGGAATTTGCGATGATCCAATTTGATATTATGCTTAATGATTTAGACGTTAAAACAATTCTGTAAGCTTCCCAGCTGGTATGTGAATGTTACGATAAAGATATGTAATCATGCCAGGTCTACACGTACGAAATATCACTAGGAAAGTTTAGCAAACGTAAAATATGTACCAAGCAGGTATACAACAAACATTGTTTACATTGTTAGGAATTTCCTAATATACATGTATGATGGACGGAAG
Source organism: Terebella lapidaria (assembly GCA_949152475.1). NCBI lineage: Eukaryota > Metazoa > Annelida > Polychaeta > Terebellida > Terebellidae > Terebella > Terebella lapidaria. The sequence continues at coordinate 21,119,794 of OX424557.1, read as the reverse complement.
TCAACTATGGGTAGGAAATGTTTAGCTTAGAACACCCCCATTTCACCTCAAAAGAAACAACCTTCACCTGACATTTGTCATTAGGTGTAGATAATGGTCTCGGTTTGATAAACTAGAATGTTATGCTCAGTCATGGCGACATTCGAATTTTGTAAAACCTCAATGACCATGCTTGAAATGCGCCAGTATTGCTTTTGTTCCATGGGCTGTCAAGTATTGTGATAATTTGATGCCTTTGTTTCATACAAAAAAGAGTCACGTAATGTGTACATGTAGATACAATATAACAAACACTACTTCATCCAAACATTTTTTAAATCGGCAAATAATATACAAACCACTCAACTATGTATAAGCATTGTAGCAGCAATCGCAAGCTATATGACAAAATCCTCGCAAACCGCTCCAAACCCTGGTACCAGCCCCCAGAGCAGCAGGCGGGTGCAAGTTCTGGACAGGGCTGTCTCGAGCGAATCCTGACCACTAAAATTCTCATAGATATTGCCAGAAAAACAAAACGTAAATTGCATGTTTGTTTCATTGACTATGAGAAGGCATATGACCTTGTTGATAGACATAAATTGATGGGATACTTGGATTCCAAGGGATGAGGGACTAAATATTTACAGGCATTGTAGGAATCCATGAAATCAACAGAAGTGATAGGGAAAGTTTCAAAATCCCAAGAGGAGTAAAACAAGGCAGAAGACGGGCTGCCCACTTTTTACAGCGTTCTTTCAAAACATTCAAAACCACCAGACGCCTGGCTACAGCATCTACATATCATTCTCTGGATGGACGATACCCACAGTGTTCGCAACTAGCAGAGCGAAACTAGTTAGCAAACTGAAACCATGTACAGACAATATAGGTATGAAACTTCACCCGAATAAATCCAAATTTCTAGTCATCAATGCAACAGACGAAGAGCCAATCACGTTGGACGATGTCTCTAGTACTTATACCCGTGAATATGTATACTTGGGCTGCCCGATATCCAATAACAATGTTTAAAAAAACACACACATGAGTGAAATTCTATTTATTTGTGAAGAGAAATTCAGTCTGTCCATGTAATATAAAAAAGAGTTGTTATTTTCTGGAACAACTGCTACGGAACCATGCGGACGACTATATTAGATTTGCTGTGGCAATCTCTTCAAATTCCTCAATAGGACAGAGGATGTCGCCACAGATGTAGACCACTCAGAATAGTTCTTTAAGAACCTAAAAACCAGGATGACGGACTCCCCCCTCAACCAGGCGAATGAACTTTGTAACAATAAACCCCATCTCGGTGCCCTATTATGCTCAATGTCGGATATACAATCATGTAAGCACTCAGGAACATTTGAGAATAGCCACCACCGGGCTACGGCTATCGCCCAATCATCTGAAAATTGAAACCGGACGGTGGTCAAGCATACCACCAAACGAACGCGGTGCGAATGCGGTCAAGATGCGCAAACCGAAAAACATGTGCTCCTACAATGCCCTCGAACTAGGTCCCTTAGATAAACTTGTCATAACCTATCCTATTCATATATGAACGACTTATTTCCAGACCAGCTCGAAATGTATTTTTCCCAATGCTTGGATATCTTATTAGGCATACACTCATTGACAAATTGTGTGGCATGTCCATTTTAAAATATATGTCGAGTATTTTGAATTACTATCCGTAGATTCTTTACGCAATAGGGATACTTGTGTATTGTGCAACGATATTTGTAACTGTCTATTATGAGGCGCAAACAATTTTGAACCATATTCAACGTTGTATGTAGTATAATATATGTCAATAAACTACCACTATGAAATATAAGAACACAAGAGTTATCCGGCATTTCGGCCCTTTTAATGCAATATTCTGCGGGCAGTAGTGTAAGGAAAAAAACTCCGTGAACAATTTCTGAGCAATTCTGGATATTGTCCATAACATCACTGATTTATACCTTCACGGGCAACCAATTAACCTTGGTGTTAAGTGTTCATCACATAACATCAAGCGAACAGCACAAGGACAAATTTTATGTCCAGGGGCGTGACGCAATCTCAGTGATTTTGCAGAAAAAAAATCCGGGCGAATGTCCTAATTGAACATTAAAGACGTTATTATGTTTGCTAACCCATGTGTTGCAGGTGCAATTTAGTTATAGCCGGAGAGGTCAGGACTTGGCCAAAGTGTATGCCGACTGGTGTTGCCCTTGAAGCAATTTAGTTGAACCCGAGCTTGTTATATGACAACAAACTAAATACCCGCAAATATCAACCATTAATTAAAAGCAATTACAACAAAATAATCAATGGTTTCGAGGATATGTTTCAGCCAATCAGTAATACTTCCCGCTCTGTTCCTGGCGATGTTTGCCATAGACCAAGCGCAGGAAGTTATTGCTGTTCGACGCTTTCCCGTCGTCCACGATCGTTGGGGTGTATCCCCCGTAGCTCCATCATCCGTGTCGCCCCGAACTATTAATAGACTGAACTAGCAAAAATCGATGTTAATTTATTTTATAATATGACCATTATACTACAGCCATCATATTTATATGACCAGAACCTTTACCTTGAGCCCTATAATAAATGTTTCTTCTCTCAATCGTTTTTATTGTGGTCAATAATAGATTTACCTGATAAAAATTATGTTAACTCATTTGATTACAGCCATGAAATCTCCAGTGAACAGAACCTTTACCGTTTTGATCCCAATCATAACAGTTTCTTGTCTTAAATATTTTTATTGTGGTTAATAATAGACCATTAAGTGGGTCGTAATAATCTTAGTGGTCGTAATAATTTAGCTGAATAATATTTAATTGATAATTTTGAAAAAACAATACGTTTCGTGCGTCTTTCTCATCGAATTGGTGCCATTTCATCAACATTCATCGAAAATTCCCACCCAGAGCCTTGAAGTTCACAAACCATGTGTGCTGAACAGGCCAATTTGGGCACAAAATATGTCGCCAATCGGCCAATCGGTTGCTATGACATCCAAAATCGATTGGTGTCACGATCTTACCGTAAAGTCTTGTAAAATGTCCCCCTAAAAAAATATTGTAATCGGTGAAGCAACCTGTAGAGCATTCACAAGAAAATCTCGCAAGAAAAAACGGAGTCAAATCCATAATATCCGCCGAATTTGGGTGAAGCATGATCAATAGAATACGGTCTATTTTAGACAGAATCTGCCTAATGGCATGTACATTTATTGTTCTCTGCAGTCTAGAATTTGCATATTTTTTTTATTATGGGATTTCAAAGCTGGTTTACCGTGTTTTGGTTTCATTTTGTCTCGGCTGTGATAAAAATAAAAATAATCAGTGATAAAAAATACCTTCAACTCAGTAGCCTTTTGGCTTGTGACTAGGAACTTATGTATTTGTCATATATCTATTCCATGGGGTCTGTTTCGGATTTCTGAATTATTTTCCCAGGTAGTTGGGCAGTTATATACTAATTCCATCAGGTGTACAGTAGAAACAACTACATTTAGTATTTGATAAAGTATTTGGTCGGGCTTTGTTTCTGTTGCAAAATGTTGTATTTTATGTTTGTTTTTGGAATCATCAGAATTTGGCTATATTGGTGGTAATAGATTGATTCTTACTTTCATGACGACACAATACAAAAACTCCATTTTAATACCTCACGGTGGAGAGTTCTAGGGTCCTCAAAATTGTATCTCGAAATGGCCGTATTATGGGATCAAGGTAATCACGATATCTCACACGATGGGTTTTGCCATGCAGTGATAAAATCAGATAACTACGCATATGGATAATAGCGAAGCGAAGTGTCGTTCCACATGTGTCCAAATATAACATTTTTATGACGTAATTTTGTACTTCCGGGTACTAGCCTTGCCATGTGGTCACTTTTGCTCGATTATTTGATATAATTTTTCAATTATTTCTTCAGTGTAATGAAAGTTTGCTGACTTATTATTGAAGCCATCGAAGTCGTGTTTGAGAGTGCATTTCTGAGGTATTCGTTTATAACAAACACATTATTTCGGTGTGATGTTACACTTGAAATAGGACCAAACGTGCGTCTCATTCCTCGAAATACGGAAAGGAAACATACTGTTTTCGTCATTTGAAAGTATTGCCATACTTTTTACCGTCAAGGTCATGACTTGAATGCATAGAAACATATCTTTTTCAAACCCTCCAATTAGCGGGAATGTAAGTATCGATCTATTACCACCAATACAGTCAGATTTTGATGATGCCATAACAAACGTAAAATACAACATTTTGCAATAGAATCCCGACCAAATAGTTCATCCGAAGACACACTCGCGTCATCAGGGGCAGACAGTGTGTTGAATGTAGTTGTTTCTACTGTACACCTGATGGAATTAGTATACAACTGTCCATGGAAATAAACCTATGGAAATAATTTAGAAATCCGAAACAAACCCCAGGAAATCGATCGGATGTATGACAAGTACATAAGTACCTAATCACAAGCCAGAAGGCTACTGAGTTGATGGTATCCTCGGGGACAGATTTAAAGAACTAGTAAGATGCCCGTGTCATGTGGTGTCAAAAGACAGGTGTTGAACCCTTCTTTCAATTTGTAAAAACAAACGCACACTCTAATGCACGTACACTGAGTAATTACGAAAAATATGAAAAAAATTCCGGAAATCAACGAGTCATTTTGGCGATCTTGAAAAATCAGGTCACGTGGTCTTGTGACGTAGTGAGGGGAACTCGAGGGGCACTGACAAATGTCAACAAGCAGCATGTCGGACTCGGATTCAAGTTGCGATTTGCAGATGGAATGCGAGGTTGAAGAATTGGAATGTGATGTTTCTAGTGATATCCAAGAGGGCAGGCAAATGATACTGCCGTACCGCTTTGAGCCAGAAGAGGCGGTCGCTGGTGATGATGCAAGTGAAGCAAGGGGAAGTAGAGACGGTGTGACAGTGACACAACAACAGGAGGCTGACTCTGAGGAGCCGACCGTCGCCGGTGATCGGTCCAGCCAAGACTGCCCAGTGAGAATATTATAGTTATTTCCATGTTTAATTCGTCTCTCTCACCCCCCCCCCCCCCCCCCATCCAGTGACACACGTTACTATTACAGTATGCAGTACATGCTGAGGTGGGTTGATGTTGAAACATTTTCTGGGAGGGAGTTTCATCAACGATTTCATGTCACACTGATGAGTGTGACTACACTGGCTAGAGAACAAATACATGTGAAATCAGGTCAACTGCAATATTTTAGGTGTAATTTGTTTTGTACTGTACAGTTGTATTGTGTATTGTACTTCTGTACTTATTACCTTGGTACCCAGTTACTTAGTTAGCTTCAAATATCCGGAAGTAGGTTGCACCATATTGTAGCATTCATTAAATTTATATTCTGTGATGTATCTACTATAGGTAAGAAAAACCAATGCTGCATTTATGTGTAGAATTTTAGTAGGGATTTTATCATCTGAGCATTACAAATTGAAGTCGGGTAATGTATGGCCTGCATTTGATAACAAGCTATATATCTCATACTAATGGACAAAACTGAGTATGAAGAACAAAACGATAATTTAATGTGATAGAAAAACATTTATTCATTCAGAACATTCTATGATACACAATACACATTCAGCTGTGGTATATTCTTTTATAATACACATTTATAGAGTAAATTTGTTGTCAGCTAGGACACTATGAGTACAACTGAGTGCAGGGGCGGATCCATAGAGATAGCAGAGGGTTTTTTTGGTAAATAAGGGACAAGCGATGGCAGCGAGTGTACGAGAGACATACACGGGGCCCTAAAAGGTCAATGGGGTTTGTCGAGCCCCTCTCTCCCCCACTCCTTGAATCTGTGCCTGGAGCGGTACTCAGCTTCAGCTTGTTTTAAATTATATTTATTAAATCTTGGATACTAGTAAATGAATTGCCAGACCATTCAAAAAGAGTCAAAGCCATGCTGATTTTCAAGACAGCTTGTGACATTACAACATATATTATACTGTCATTATTACTAGTAAATTAATTTGTGTTATCTTTCCAGGTGTAACTGTGACAACTGCAGTCAGATGCCGACAGACCGGGAATGTGTATGCTGTGCAGAGATCCCCAAAGTGCGAGAGGTGTTAGACCGCTTGGGTCAAGAAACAGACCAAGACTTCAAGTGTGTCTTGGATCACCCCGGATTTGAGCCAGTGTGCCTGAATGAGTGGGTTCTGGAGACCGCCTGGTACCGTTACAGGTCACAGTACACCGACGCATACAATGGACCATTGCATAAGCGAAATCGACATGTTGCCTACAGACAATTTGTATCACTTATCTGGAAATTCTTGGGCCGGAATATAAGGGTACCACTCCCTGCCTGTGTTGTGACAACTGTGAGGCATAACTTTCCTCCACCTACAGCAGATGAAGTCACTGGTTTCAGACTAGCTGATTCCTAAATACTTGACACAAATGTTGCCTTTATATTTGCTGTTATATTTTCCATAAATATATGTCTGAGCCTAAGCTGCCTTCAATATTATAAATCGTTTTCAAAGTGTACAATGTCTTCCACTGGTTTCTTTTGTTCTTCTACATTACAAGTTCACAGGATAGCAATATTCATTTCCTTTTTCCACACATGGCTGAATCAACAGCTTATACCAATCTAAAGCTGATATCAGTACCAAAATGTGAATTGGAATTAATTGCACAAATCAGTTTTTAAATTGTCACAAATCATTTTAGAGAGTTCGCAGATCCATATACATAATTGTGGCTACTTTATGTCAGACTCAGGTTCATCAGAACTACAAAGTGGAGTATAGGGGCTAGGACACTATGTTTAGTCGGTCACCATCTACACCATGATCCCACAAGATTGTCAGTGGCCAATTTGCATACCTAGCAGCACACATCGACGACTACAATACGCAAGGTCATCCAGTGAAGTACAAGGTTCAAAGATGCAACACAATGTCAAGTGAGCTATACACCGAAAATACAAATTATGCTCTATCTTCAACAGTTTTGTCTCCATTTGGGCTGTTAAGCTTCACAAATGATTTACACAAAATTAGTGCATTTAGTCAGCACAAATTGTCTGTAAGAGCACACAACAGTGAAACACCATTCAAAACACCAATCAAACAAATGAGACACATATTGCTTATTGGTCAGAGACAAATCTTGACACATAGGACTGGACTTTCTGCTGTTTGTCTGCACGTTCGTACTGATGAGCCAGAGGTGGGGGCTGGACCTCCAGAGTAGGCAGGTCATTGGACTGCTTGAGGTGGTCCTCCAACTCCTCAAGCAAGGTGCGCACATAGTCTGGGGATAATTGTTATTGTTTCAATGGTACAACTGAAGCTCTTCAATTGAATTCGAGCAAACATCACTACAACCTTATTCAAATATAAACTTTTTTATTGATACATACCGTACTTGGCACAGGCCATCACCTTGGAGACAGAGGCTTGACCCTTGCGGAACTTGGGGTATTTCAGCACGGATTCCAGCACCCCATCTTTGTTCGTGGCTTGCTTCCTATCAGAGTTGTTGTTGTGGTGCAAGGCCGCAAGTAGTAATCTAGAATAATATGTGTTTGATCAGCAAGATTTTGATAACAGCAAAAGTGCCACACGTAAATATTATGTATAATTGGGCCAATTGAAACAATTTACCCCTAAAAAATTGTTACCTGCTTTTCATTCCATGGTAGCCAAAATGAAACATCTTCGGAGCAAAGTGGTTGATGAGGCTGTGGTAGCCTTCAACCACTGATGTCTGCCCCTGCGGAGAAAGTTTCCTGATGTCTTTCAGGAGCAGCTTGGCGTCAAGAATGCCACACAACTTTGTGTACACTTCTGATCCTGGAAAAAATTCATGACATGATTTAAATGTGTATAGCCAGTACAAAATAATCTGGAAGAAAACAACATTTCGAAAACATACCGGCATCAAACCATGGCTTCCTGGAGGCATCATCTAAAGTTGGATGCAGGCACACTGGGAAACGTGGGTCATCATGGTTGTCATGGAGATTGGCGAGATGCCGGGACAAGCTCTTCCATTTTGCAATGGCAAGATCCTCATCACCCTTGCTGCTAGTCGCCACCCAGTACATGTGGTTAATGATGCTGCGCCCTCAACGTGTCACCAGTCCCATTCCAGCCTTCTTGCTGAGAGCCTCCAGCTTCTTAAACAGACCTGTAAATATGGATTGGTAATCATCTGTGGTTATAAAAGCACAACAAAGCTAGGCCAATAAGAAAACACTGCATCTGGCTGTTTACGATACCGGTATAACCCAAATGAATATGTATCAACTTACACATGTACCTAATATCTATAAACATGAACCAACAAAGTCTGGACTACTTGATATCACAACATACACACTGGACCTAATACACACTTTTAGCAACATGCCAGATATCGTAGTAATGTGTGACGTCCTGCCACTTCTCACGGATCCACTTTCGGAGCTGAGCATGTCTGTCGGTGATCAGTGTCTTGACGCGCACACTGTGACTCTCCAGTAGGCGTCTCAGTCGTTGCAGGCCATTCAGCTCCATGTGGTAAGAGCCACCTACCTCGTTGCTCTAAGAGAAATATAAATTTTGTATGAATAAATTGTACATAGCATGATCTTGGCACAAATGGCTTCTTAAAATTATGCTCGCAACACAACTATTAAATATTTTGTTAGTATACCACCTACCTCACTTCGCCAAAGTGGTCACTGCGAAAAAAACAACATGTACAATTAAATACCAACAGGTAAAAATCAAAACTTTTTAATTTCAACTTGAACAAACTTAAATACATTGATAACATACATCTAACTTACACATCTATATTACAGTATACAATAAATGCCAGAATATGATACAACAAAACGGCATTTTATGGTAATTTTTATCTTGCATTATATTTGACTGATGTTACTTCACATCCAAGGCACAAAATAATTACAGGAATCGATGATTCAGTATGGATACTAGTAGCTTTTGAAGTAGATCCTTTAACTTTGTCTTGTCTTTCATCTGCAGGTATATACCTGCACAATCTGGACATCTACAATCTTGTTCCGTTCAAGGTCGATGGCTGTGTAACTTCCATACTTGGCACTGTGGCCCATCGAATCACATCGTCCATCAGCCCCTAAAACGAGGCCTTGCTCTGGTACTGACGACAGGATCTCATCTTGTTGTTTGGCCCAAACCTTCCTCACAATCTTGGGAAAGCAAAGATTGATGAAAATAAATATTTTCCTATGGGTGTGTGTGCAACCACACGTAATTGTGAACAATCAACAATGACTTAATTGGAAAGCAGTTTATGCAATCACTTACCTTGTGCAAGTACGACTTCTGGTGAAGAAAAAACGTTTGCCTGCTGGGAGCTTTCATGTTCAAGAACTGGAACAGTCGCAAGGCTTTTGTTGGCACAGCTCCAGAGAAAAGGATTGAGGCTGACATCAAAATGTTGCCCGCAGGAATATTACCTGTTAAAAAGAGCACAACAGATAATCTAAAACTGCAGCAAAAACATAAACAGATGCTGACAAAAAAACAAATATATATATACCAGGTATTCGAAGATCGATATTATTTGTTTCATGATTACTGGTTTATTGTAAATAGCTGAGTTTATCGTCATTTAAGGTCAAAAGTTCATGTAATTCAGCATATGTACATCATGAATCAAGCATATTTCATATATACATTGCCATCCATTGATTTGGAGCCACTAGTGAGGATTTGATTATCGAAATTTCGTATTGCAGTCACATGATTATGAGTGTATATTTTCTATAAACCCGGTGATAAAAACTACAGGCTACATTGGGGTTACAATAAGGGTGATATCCATAATATGATTGGATCTTCCACTTGTTCTGGATCATATATCACATATTCCCGGGAGAACATACATCCGTTAAAACCCTTTCTTCGGGAATATATTCATTTGCTGCTTAGTCAGAATCTTACAAGGTGGATGACGATATTGAATAAACAAACAATTTTGAAAAGAATTTGAGGGCCGTGCTTGCCCTCAGATCGGGAAGAAAAGTCCTAGATTCAGATGCGCAAATCCGGATCACATGTATTGTCATATGAAACCACAGAATCTATATTATGTAATTAATTGGTAGTCAAGAATCTCAACATTTGAAAAAAAAGTATATCATAAATCAATATCCCATTGGCTGAATAACATTTTGAAATATGTCATTCTTTTGTGTGGTCCCAAATTAATGGATGGCACTGTATATGTAAATGTTGAATTTGTTCTTATTTATTACCGAGGAATGGTTGGCTGGTCCATTGACTGAGTCCTCCGCACAAGTCGCAGGTCTGGCTGATGACAACCATGGAGCCAATGACCTTTGACTCAATGCCGCGAGCAGCTTGCTGACCACACAGCATGCACACCGTGAAGAGCCGGAGAAGACAGCTCTCGAAAACCAGGAACTTCCTCTCCTGAGAGAGGCTTGGGGACGCTCCCCTACAAGATACAAGACAAATCTAAAAACAATCTTCACTTAATGTAGTCAGTTTTCGATATTTGTCTTCGAAACAAAAGAATAAGGTTTTTCTTTTAGCAAACTTATATGAACACACCTTTTCACTTCATCAGTGTCAGACATGTCAGAGTCACTGTCACTGCTCTCACTGTCCGCCTCCCACTCCTCATCCTCCTGGGCTTGTCCTGCAAGGGTTTCCTCCTCCTCCTCCACCTGCTCCAAGGCTACGTCACCTTCACCCTCCACACGCCTGTCACCGGACACCAGTCGCTCGATGTCGGACATCGTCAATGCTGTCTGGCAGCTACGACTCACCAGTAGAGGAACTGCCTGGCAACCTGACAGAATATAATTTTTTCACACTATTCATCGTGGTCATTTCATTTTAGTCATAGTGGAATTTGTTGACAAATGCTCAATTACTTTTAGCATATGTAAAGTTATTGACTACCGTCCGCTCTTCGGGATCCTCGAGGATAGTCCTCTCTCATCCGAGTCCTTGCGGACGCGCATCCGCTATTCCGGATCCTCGCGGCAGGGCCGCTCACCGGAGGTCGCGGCGGACACGGTAACTACTTCATCATTAACGGTAACCAGGTAACAGCCCACCCGACACTCCCAGGCCTACGGACACCGTTCAGAAACTAGTTCATCCCTACGGTGTTAACTGGCGGGGCCTGGCGAGCCGCGGTCTGCCTCGGGGACGGAACCCCGTACAGTCCGACATGCTGGCCAGAGCCTCTGTCACATGTCCCGGGAAGGGAGAGAGCTGGCGATCCACAGGGCCGAAGGCCCCCGAGTCAGCAACTCGTCTCTCCCAGCCCGGGCCTCCCCACGGAAATCGTCCCCAGGGCTCTAGGAGCCCACTACTCAGACCCAGGGAACACAAAGCTCATGGCGAGCCTCGTGTGCGTCCTAGTCTCGATCTTGGACAATCTCCTCGAACGAGTCGCTTCCAGTGTATATATAATACCAGAAACTGCAGGGCGCACGCGAGGTTAAATCGATCCATTGTTATAGTTTACTGGAGCGTAAATTACAATACGTCGCCGTGGCAACGCACGCTCGAACGGAGCATGTCAAAACAAGGCCAAGTACAGAAAGGCCACATAAATGGCTTTTATGTTTACAATCACCTGCCGCGTGCTTAGGGCAAAATCGCCACATTACCCCCTTCTTACAATGTTGGTCCCCAACATGTTCCGCCCGCGCCCAAAATGCTCGAAACCCGACGAAGGCTTCGCATGGCGGGGGCCGGAAGAAGGCACGATGGCAACGCCCAGAAGTCACGGCGCAAACACTAGGACTTTAAGAGTCCCTTTTGGAAGAATGGGGAACTACCCCCGGACTTATGGAGTAAACTATAACGCGCTTTGCAATTTTGAATAAATCCTCATAAACAAGCTAAAATTTTGACCGAGGTGGTCCAAAACCGTGTGATGACCTTGAAAGGTCATCCATTATAAAAGGACGGTGTGTCGAGTCTTTGGAATATCTTTAAGGTTAGACTTTAAATTTAGAAATTTTGTAAAACGACACACCGAGTGATCAAAAGTGATAGTACCTCTAAAATGTTGCCGACCGCCCTGCCGGCCGGCTCCTCAGATCCGCAGAACGGGTCTGAGGCAGGGCGGAGCCGCGGGAGCGACTCCGGCACGCCGCCGCACACGTGCAGCGACGAGGCTAGCACCCTAGCCTTTCTCCGTTGTCATCGGCTCCTCATCCGTGCCGCCTGTCTTGGGGTCTGGCGGCGGTGACGGGTCCCTACGCCGCGGACGCAGCGGAGCCGGCATAGTGAAGGCCGGCTGCACGGGCGGATGAGGCAGGCCCGGTGGAGCTTGCACGGGCTTTTGTGGTGAGCCCTGCAATCCGGGTCCTGACGGAGCCATCACAACGGAGGCCGGTAGAGATGTCGCGCCGAGATCTGCTATGGCGCGGAACATCTCCACCGTATCGCGGGTGCGCTGTGGACCGGCCGTCCGTTCTCCCCACACCTGGACTAGGTATGGGTAGATGGCCAGCTCCAAAGCGGCATCCGCGCGCCGGAGAGCCGCCTGGTTCAGGGCGGACGACTCGGGGTCATCGACGCCCTGGATTAGGCGAGTCCGAGCGGCCTCGGCTTCGTCAAGACGACGCCGTAGCTGCTCATTCTCAGCCTCCAGGTGCTCCATCCGTGCGGCCACCTCTGGGGCGGGGGCGGACGCCCCGGACTGCTCGGCAAGAGCGGCGGTCCGACCCTGGTCGAACGCGCGCCGCTCAACGACGGCCGACAAAGTCCGGTAGCTCTCTAGGCTCCGCCGGGTGCCTTCCATGAGGCCCTGGTCGTATGCGAGATCGCATGCGACACGGGAGGCCTCGGCGCGGCACCGGCTGAACCGATCCAGAGAGCTGTCCATCTCCGCCACAAGGTACTCCGCCGCTCGGGTGGGTCGACCACGCTGGGGGTGATCCCAGGGGTGCTCCTCCCGAGCGCGGACCAACGCGGCTACACCTGCGGACCCCAAGTCACGAATGGCTCGAGGCACCGGCAGGTTCACCAACGCCGGATCACCGGGGATCCGGTCCATACCATCGCGACGATGGCCGACCGCCTGGCCTACAGACTCGCGGAAAGTCTCGTAGACGCTGGCGGTCGTGGGACCGAGCCTCCGGCGTACGTCCGCCGTGGCGTCGAGGGGGTCCAAGTCCAGGGAGGCGGTGCTTTGCCACCCTGCGGACGTCCCCTCAACTACCAACGAGGACGCGGACGCCGACCTCGTGAGAGGTACCGCACGTCCGCTACTGCTCGCAACCGAGGGAGTCACGCGTGGAGTCCTTGGCGGGACCGCCGACGCGGTACTCGAGGAGGCGGAGGTGTCTGCCACCACCCGTCCCTCAGACGGACCCGCGGGTACCGTCACCTCGAGCAAGCCCGGGTAGTCCTCCTGAGTCAGCGCACCCGGAGACTGCAGGGGCGTCGTCCCGGCCGGAGTCTTTCCGGCGGACGAGCTCTTCCCCTGAGTCTTTGGCTGGGGGCGCGGCTTAGGAGTAGCCACTCGTGTCTTGGCCGCGATCTGCGGCATCTCCGACACGATCATGGTCACCCGGTGCCGTTCTTCACCGGCCTGGATCACCGGCGGTTCACGGACAGCCTCTGCTGCTGTCCGGTCGGCTTCCGCCGCCTGGAACTCCGCCGGGGTCTGGCCCATTGTAGCCGTCAGGCGAGCGGTGTAGCTCGAGCCCGCGGACACAACGCCAGACTCCTTCCAGGCATCGTCCATGATGCGCTGTGCAAAGCGCCATGGACCCCAGTGAAAGAATCGGTGATTCGCCGTCCCTGACGTAGTCATGAACGACGCCACCCTCGGTGGTATGTATCCATAATTGAATACAGGCCCCACTTCATTTCCAACGATATGAAGTCCCTCACCGCGGTGTGCACCCGAGCGGTGATCATTTAGGGCCTCTAAACTGGCGAAATATCGTTGCTGAGGGGTGCCGGAGTAGCACCTCTTGCAAACGAACATTTGCATCCAGGGGTAGTGGTACCCCGCAATATGTCGACTCAAGTGGTCGTAGGTAGGGTACCTACGATCCCGATTGAGCGCACGGTGCGGGTCCTCATACCCGTCCAGGGATTCCGGACAGAGTTGGCATATCACGCCCGCCTCTGTCTCGGGCGGCAACCCGACACGCTCCTCGTCCGTGAGTGGACGAGGCCGTGTGAAAGGCGTGTCGGACGCCGCGCCGGCCGCCACGGTGCGGCGTCCCTGCGGATCCCTGCCATAGCGCGGAAGGAACATGTGTCCCTGACGGACTCCAGGGAGTTCGGGGCCCATTTCGGCCCGCAGCCTCTGGATAGAGGGCTGCTCCGAGGACGACCGTTTCTTCTTTTTGGCCGCCCCCGAACGATTCTCCGACCTGGTTTGTCGGGGCACACTCTTCCCGCGTGGGGGCGCGGCCTTCTGTTGCTGCGCAACGAAGGCCCGTGCTCCCGCTTCCAGTGCGGCGTCAGACAGGTGGACCCCGTCTTGCTCCGCGCGCTTCCGGAGGAGTTCTAAACGAAGATCTCCCTCCTTCGGCACGGGACGCCCTCTGTCCACTGGACTTGACCCCACCTCCGCAGCTCCGGTAGGTTTCTTAGTACCGGAGGAAGAGGAAGAGGAGGTTCCTTTCGGTGCCTGGATAGGCACCCGCTTACAGGAACCTCCCGCGCCTGGGCCGGATCCCGCGGAGGCGCCGCCCGCACCAGATCCCGAGGGATTAGGCGTCTTGGCGACTCCGGGTTTGGCGGAGGACCCTTTCTGGCCGCCCGGCTTAGGCGCCAGTGGCTTAGGTCCTCCGGACTTCGATCCGGCTTGAGGCGAGGGGCCGCCGGACTTCTTTTTTCGGTGCGGCCGCTTCTTCTTCTTCTTCTTCGGAGGCGAGGAGGCCGGGTCCGGGTCGGATCCGGCCTCAGATTGCCCACGCTCAGCGGCTTCCAGCTCTTGCTGGGCTCTCCACTGCTTTTGAGCAATCTCCCGGGCTCGACGGCGAGTACGCCTAGAGACGGGCGATGTAAACCCGTCATCTCGGTTCTCGGTCTCCTTCGAGCCAGACTCCTGTTCCTGAGGCGGCGCTTGGGATGCGGCTTCCTCAGCCGCGTCAACCTGCTCCGCCCAAGTCCCAGGGGCCTTCTGGTCGTGCGGACCAGACTCCGCAGGTGCGGACACCGAGGAGTTCTCGGCGGAACCGGTGTCCGGACGGCTACGGCCATCCGGACGGGTTTCCGCACGAGTACTCTCATCCGGGCCCAGAGACGCAAGCATCTCCGAGGACGGGTGCAACTCAATGTCCACACTAGCAAGTCCCGCACCACCGCAGTCCATCACCTCTTCCATACGGGAAAAAGTGGACGGATCTAGGAGTAGCTCGGCGCCTGCCGTGGCCGAGTCACTCTCTGCGAGCGGTCCTCCGCGACCTCGCTCTCAGACTCGGTTCCTGAGTAAGAACCGGAGCTGGAGCTGGATTCCTCAGAACCCACATAGGCTCCCCGAGGGATGTCCTCGCGGTCATCCTCCTCGGGCCTAGACTGGGGTCTCGAGTACGAATTACCGCGCTCAAGAGACCCCTCTTCCCTCCCTTCATCACCTCCCCAGCCGTCACTTGACTCTGACATCAAGCGCTCTAATCACTCTAATCACTGGGAGTCAGATCCGCAGATCCGTCTCCACCAGTGTCGAGCGCTTGAATGACGAGAAGGTGTCGAGTTACATCGATTATAGGCATCAAGTGTTGGCAGTTATACTGCACACGCATCGTATGACGCGTTCCCGTGGAAACGTCTATTCACTGCATCTACCCGATCGACAGACAAAAGGACGTTTTACATTCCCGCATTCCCATACACGCATCTCCCCCCGGTGACTCCTTTCGTGCCATGTATACGGGTGGCTTGTGTACACAGGCCATCCCGGGGGAACCCGCTAAAATACTACAGTAATTAACAGCAGTCATTAGCAATAGCTTTCGCACTGGCGATCAATGACGTGAAGTTAATCACCCTCGCAGGTTAAAGATTGTATACAATGTATCAAAAAGCCAAACTACTTGTGGGTGTTACGATTATGTCACCCTATCAGCAGCGATAAATAAAAATTTAACACCGCTCAAGCAGCAATGAAAATAAATCCACCACCGCTTGCATGCTTTTCATAGATCACGGCATACAGCCTTCGATACAATGCACACAATCTCCTACACCCCTCTCGCGAAAGCAGAAATCTCCCGATTTCTTACTCTCTATTGCACCAGGGAAAAGATATATCACTAAACTTTCTCATATATGGGATAAATGAGTAAGAATAGCATTTCCACGGGAAACACGCACACACTTGTGGCTTATAATCCTCCCATAAATAATAAATGAGATGGAAAATAAACAAAATCACTCCCCATAGCCGCTGGCACGCTTACAGGGCGATCGGACATACCCATGACGTCCGGACAGACAATCGGGCGCCCTATGGGCGTTTGCAAAGCGCCCACTAGCATCCCCGACGTACTGCCCGGCCGCGGAGCGGTGCCCGGTCCAGCCCAGAGCCTCCTCAAACGACTACCGGAGCGCGGAGCCAATAGATTTAGACGCGGAGCCGGCATGGTCCATAACCGCACTGGTTAGGGGGCGAACCCTTCATACCGGCGCCCAATCTAGAGGCGCCCAAAGATGGTGAAAGCAATAGCCGGCGGACGTCCGGGGCTGCCCGCGGACGGAGTCCAGGCCGGACGTCTACCATTGTACGGCGTATTGCCCTTATCCAATGAAGATGAAATTGGAATTAGAAGCCACCACAAGTGTTGCGCATGTAATATACGACCCCCTTCTTAGAAGGAGGCCGGGGTTCCGGTCATTCCGGCCGGACCGCATATTGTAAGGTACGATCCGGACGAGAACGAGCGTCACCCGCTGCCGCGGCTGGTCCGCACGCGCGGACTTAACAACCGCTCCATTATCATAATGGATAGTCGGTTTCCTGCCGTAAGAAACCTTAATTACTATAACCGTAATTATAGTAATGGCTCACGGGGGATAACTACACCGAAGTGCGTCATCTTAAAGCGCCGCGGACGCCGGACGAGTCACGCGGACGAACCGCGGACATCAGTCCTCATCTGCGGACACTATCCCCGCGTCCAGAGCCAGTTCCCCAAATCCGTGGGAAGACGCTTCTCCCGTAGCGGACGTAAATCCCAACCTCAGTCTGGCCATATAAGAGGTTGTCCCGGGACCAGGGGCGTCCGGCCGAATCAGTAAATTCGTCCGGCCAGCGTAACCGTTGTGCGGATTACGCCGGACAGCCGTCCACAAGGTGCGGACAGGCCATCCGCACGTCCCTGGCGCTAGAAACTACAGGAGGGCGGATGCGGAGCGGCGGCGTTACGACATGAAAGTCTCCGCGGACCTCAACTCCGAAGATGGCCACAAAGTAGCCACCCGCGGAGGTAAGTCGTGCGGACTCTCACGGAACGACCTAAAACCCATCCATAGTATGACAGACGGGCACCGCAGACGCATCCGCATGGGCGGAAGGTTATTCCCACCCATACCGGGCTGGCGCACGTGGTTTCCGGCGTGGCCGCCCGTCATCCGCAGGCACTGGAGGGAGTGGGGGTACCTGCGGATCGCCGTCATCTGGCTGATAGCCACCCAGTCCATCATCTGACGGGTCAGAGAGGTCCGGGAGGCCCACCATACGGCGCACACGCTCGTCCGGAGTCCGCGGATGCTGACCGGACGGATCCCATACGGGAGCATCATCCGGTTCCGCATCTTGAATTAGCGGATCCATGACAAGCGGGCCCTCGTACTTCTTCAGATTATCGATATGGACAACCAGAACCCTGTCCGGATCGGAATCCCTCCGGATCCGGTAGTCCACATCTGTCACCTGTTTCAGTACGGTAAACGGGCCTATCCACAACTTAGCAAATTTATTGCCTTGCTTAAGCGGCGGATAATAGTAGCGCACCTTGTCGCCCTCCGCAAAAGCTGGCCTACCCTTAGCATGGGCGTCATAGCCTCGCTTCTGCCGGAGGGCAGACTTGTCCAGGCGCGCGCGCGCGAAATCATGGGCGTTCGCCAGGGCGCGGCGAATCCACTCCACGTATTCCGGACCTCACTGGGGTACCGCGCCGGTCTCTGCCGCAGTTGGATACATATCCACATATCCACGGGCAAATTTAACTCCCGGCCGTACAACATCGCGTGCGGAGTAACTCCGGTCGAAGAGTGGACCGACGACCTGTACGCCATTAAGACATACGGGAGGTGGTCATCCCAATCATTCGCACGATCATTCACAAAGGCCGCCAGCATGTTGAGGACCGATCGATTAAAGCGTTCGACCTGGCCATCAGACTGGGGCCTGTAGGGGGTGGTCCGCACCTTGGTACTCCCTAGCATCTGTGCTAGGTTCCGGAACAGGTTGCTCTCAAATTGTGTGCCCTGATCCGAATGTACCTGTTTAGGTACCCCATGGTACACCACCCATCTATTCACCAATAACCGAGCTACCTCGTCCGCAGTCTGGCGGCGCAGTGGGTAGGCGTCGGTATACTTGGTAAAATAGTCGGATATCACCAGGATGTACCGGAAACCGCGCGGGGTGACCCGGTGGGTATCCAGTATATCCAAAGCTATCCGATCAAACGGCGCGCCCGCCTTAACCGTGGTTAAGGGGTGGCGGCCAGGAGTCGGGACTCCTTTGCGAGCTTGACACCGAGGGCAGGCTGCGCACCACCGTTGCACGTCCAAGCCGCTACCAGGCCAATGAAAGCGCTGTTGTAGCCTATGGACGGTCCTCCGGATTCCCAAGTGACCGGTCACCCGGAGGTCATGCAACTGGTGGAGTACTTCTTTCCGCAGCTCCGCCGGAAGCACCAACTGCCATATTGGAGGCAGTGGGGTCGGTGGCTCATAGCGCCGGTATAAGAGGCCATCCCTCAAGGAGAGTCGTTCCCACTGAGATACTAGAGACAAGGTCTCCTCCCTGTAGGTCTTTCGCTCATCCTTCGAGGGCTTCTGGCCGGCCTCAAGGGCTGTGATTACCGGTGCCAGAGCTCTGTCAGCTCTCTGCGCCGCAGCTATCTGCGCCGGAGAGTAGCCACCCAAGTAATTAGGCTCCTCATCCGTCGCGTCCGGCTGCGCCGCAGCGGCCATCACCACAGGGGGCAAGGACCGCTCATACTCAGACTCTCCAGAGGACGAGGGTACCCACGAGGAGTACACCGCCGGACTCGAGGAAGACTCGCTGGAGCTGAGCCGCACCTCCGCTTCATATGCGGGACGCCCTCGCCGATATCGGCGGGTCCGCGCGCGGAGATGAGCCCTAGACGCTCCGGCCGCCGTGTTGTTAGAGGGGGCGGCGGCCTGCGGTCTCCCCGGAACGTCCAATTCCGAGTCTGAGGACGAATCCGCGGCTTGCTGGAATGGTGCCATCCCTGCACAACCCGGATTCTTGCACTTATGACAACGGGACAGGCCGTCCGCATTGCCGTGCAACTTACCAGCGCGATGCTCTATCTGCATGTCATACTCTTGGAGTTTGACGAGCCACCGCGCCACCAAGCCATCGGCCTCACTATAGTTGAGGAGCCATCTCAGCGAACTATGATCAGTCCGCAAGCGGAAATGGCGTCCCAACAAATAGTGCCGGAAACGCTTGGTCATCGTAACCACCGCGAGCAACTCGCGATGAGTGGTACAGTAGTTCATTTGAGAGCGGCTCAAGGCCACACTCGCATAAGCTACTACCCGCTCTTGCCCATCCACGATCTGCGAGAGGACACCGCCGAGTGCGAAGTTACTCGCGTCAGTGTCCAGGATGAACTCGCAGTCCGGACGAGGGTGCCGCAGCACCGGGGCCACTACCAAGGCCTGCCGGAGTCCCGAGAAGGCGTTAGCCTGCTCGGCGGACCAAACAAAATCGGCGCCCTTTTCCGTGAGGATAGTAAGGGGACGCGCGATCTCCGCAAAGCCGCGAATAAACCTGCGGTGGTAGCTCGCGAAGCCCAAGAAGGACCTCACGTCCGCCATGTTACATGGCGGAGGCCATTTCTGCACGGCCGCCACCTTTGCGGGGTCTGGTCTCACTCCGGTGCCCGTTACCATGAAGCCCAAGTACAGGATTTCCTGCGCGAATAGCTCGCACTTACTTGGCTTCAATTTAAGCCCTGCTCCGCGGATGCGATGGAGCACCATCTGGAGGTTGGTGAGGGTTTCCTCGAACGACCGGCCATACACGACGACATCGTCGATGTAGACCATACATCGCTTCCAGAGGAACCCTTTGAGTACCATCTCCATGAGGCGCTCGAACGTCGCTGGTGCGTTACAGAGCCCGAACGGCATTACCTTGAATTGGTAGAGCCCGTTCTTGGTAACGAAGGCAGTCTTCGCCCGATCACTCTCCTCCATCTCCACCTGCCAATACCCGGAGGCCAGATCCAGAGCACAGAAATAGTGCGACCCGGCCAGGGCATCGAAGGTATCCTCAATGTGCGGGAGAGGATATGAGTCCTTCCGCGTGGCATCGTTGAGTTTCCGATAGTCCACGCAGAACCTCCACGAGCCGTCCTTCTTCTTCACCATAACCACCGGACTGGCCCAAGGGCTGTCACTGGGTTCGATGATGTCCAAGTCGAGCATCTTTTGCACCTCCTGGTCTATGACCTCTTGGTGCACTATTGCTGCCCGACGAAGACGCTGCTTGAGAGGACGCTCGTCCACGAGGTCGATGCGGTGCTTGGCGACGTCAGTCTTGCCAACCGCACCATCAGGACCCATGAACACATCCGCATACTGCCGCAGCAGTCTGCGGAGCGCTTGGCGCTGCTCTTCATCCAACCGGTCCTTCGGAACCCGAGATTCCAAATGGTCCGGCAGGGTGAACGGATCATCTCCGGCGGCCGCCGTCGCGCACGCAGCGCGGCAGACCGGATCGTCGGGGATGACACGACTCGAAGCCGCGGGAATAGCAGTAGCTGCTATGCATCCGCGCTTCAGTACAATCGGAGCATCCGTAGGAAGTCCTCTCCCATCCGGAACTCGCCAGCGCTAAAGTTGGCAATCACCCGGTGGACCCGTAGGAAATTCATCCCAATTATCCCGGCCGCTCCGATATCCGCCACGATCGCCTCTGTCAGATACACCTTGTCCCCAAGGGTAATAGGCAGATCGATGATGCCATGGATACGGATGCGGTTGTCTCCCGCTCCGTAGAGCTTGTACGGTCCGGGATCTCGCAACTCGAGGTTGCGGAGTGCGGGCTCCTTCCTAAACGTTCTGGCGGCCACGAGGGTCACCTCCGAGCCTGAGTCTATGAGGAACCGGACCGGCTCCCGTCCGAAGGACAGGGGCAGGTACCAGCAGGGGTCCCTCACCAGCGCGCAGGTCGGGCGATACCTTTCGCACGCGCTGGGCTCATCTACGGAGTCCTCGCCATCCGCCTCAGCCGCGGAGGAGCTAGACTGGTCTCCAAGGACTACTTCCGGAGAAGTCATATCTACTTGGGGTCCGTCCTGCTCATCAGCGGGTGGGGCGGCATCGTTTGCCACCGAACAACTATCCCCGGACGCAGTGTTGGTCGCCACCACGTCCGGATCTAGTTTCCCTGCCGCGGGTTCCGATTCTGCTGTCCCGGAGGACCAGACCGGAAGGAATTCCTCCGTTGCGGGCCAGGGAGAGCTCCCTGGTATCCGCGCGACCGCAGGCGTTCCAACAACTCCGGACACTTCAGCCAAAAGTGTCCCTGCTTTCCGCAGAAGTAGCAGGGACGGTTCTGAGCTGGTCCGGAGGTGAACGCGCAACATTCTGCGGCTCCCGGAGCTTCGAGCCCGGCGCAGTGCGCAATCATCTGCGCGGCGCCGAGGTCGTATTCCTCTATGTCGCACTCGTCCGAAGGCGAGCGCGGTGCGGCGACCGGTGCCGCATGTGCGGGCACCCCTGTAGAGGGTGCCGGCGCACTAACCCACTCCTGGGTAGGTTCCCTGGCGGGTTCCCGGACGACCGGGTCCTGCCACGGGGTTACCTGCGATGCCTTGACCGGAGGAGGAGTCGCTACCTGCGCGGGTACAGCCGAGGCCGGAGCCGAGGCTGGAGGCAACTGTCTAGGACGGACAGCCATCTCAAGCGCAAGCGCGGAGTCTATCGCCTCCTCCATCGATCGCTTTTCATGGGTGGCCAGCCCGTACGCTAGGTGGTAAGGCTGGCCATCGATGAACTGATCGATCAGCATCGTCTCAAACCGTCTGGAGTCCATGTCCGGAAAAGCTCTCCGGCCGAGTATGCGTAAGCTGTACGCATAGTCTGTCACGGCCAATACCCGGAGGCCAGATCCAGAGCACAGAAATAGTGCGACCCGGCCAGGGCATCGAAGGTATCCTCAATGTGCGGGAGAGGATATGAGTCCTTCCGCGTGGCATCGTTGAGTTTCCGATAGTCCACGCAGAACCTCCACGAGCCGTCCTTCTTCTTCACCATAACCACCGGACTGGCCCAAGGGCTGTCACTGGGTTCGATGATGTCCAAGTCGAGCATCTTTTGCACCTCCTGGTCTATGACCTCTTGGTGCACTATTGCTGCCCGACGAAGACGCTGCTTGAGAGGACGCTCGTCCACGAGGTCGATGCGGTGCTTGGCGACGTCAGTCTTGCCAACCGCACCATCAGGACCCATGAACACATCCGCATACTGCCGCAGCAGTCTGCGGAGCGCTTGGCGCTGCTCTTCATCCAACCGGTCCTTCGGAACCCGAGATTCCAAATGGTCCGGCAGGGTGAACGGATCATCTCCGGCGGCCGCCGTCGCGCACGCAGCGCGGCAGACCGGATCGTCGGGGATGACACGACTCGAAGCCGCGGGAATAGCAGTAGCTGCTATGCATCCGCGCTTCAGTACAATCGGAGCATCCGTAGGATTCACCACGAGGATGGGCATCGCGCGGGGGTTGGACATGACCAGGGCCCCACCCAGCACGAGCCCAGTTCCTGCGGCGAAACTGCTCACGGGTTGCACTATACACGGTCGACCATCGAGGGGCATGCGGGGACGCCGCGGCCTCGTCTCGATGATCATCTCACTCATCGGCGGCACTACTACAGTGCGCGATGTCCGCATCTGGAATGAATGCATCGGGCCCGAGCGGAAGAGGAAGTGTGTGTCCTCTCCCATCCGGAACTCGCCAGCGCTAAAGTTGGCAATCACCCGGTGGACCCGTAGGAAATTCATCCCAATTATCCCGGCCGCTCCGATATCCGCCACGATCGCCTCTGTCAGATACACCTTGTCCCCAAGGGTAATAGGCAGATCGATGATGCCATGGATACGGATGCGGTTGTCTCCCGCTCCGTAGAGCTTGTACGGTCCGGGATCTCGCAACTCGAGGTTGCGGAGTGCGGGCTCCTTCCTAAACGTTCTGGCGGCCACGAGGGTCACCTCCGAGCCTGAGTCTATGAGGAACCGGACCGGCTCCCGTCCGAAGGACAGGGGCAGGTACCAGCAGGGGTCCCTCACCAGCGCGCAGGTCGGGCGATACCTTTCGCACGCGCTGGGCTCATCTACGGAGTCCTCGCCATCCGCCTCAGCCGCGGAGGAGCTAGACTGGTCTCCAAGGACTACTTCCGGAGAAGTCATATCTACTTGGGGTCCGTCCTGCTCATCAGCGGGTGGGGCGGCATCGTTTGCCACCGAACAACTATCCCCGGACGCAGTGTTGGTCGCCACCACGTCCGGATCTAGTTTCCCTGCCGCGGGTTCCGATTCTGCTGTCCCGGAGGACCAGACCGGAAGGAATTCCTCCGTTGCGGGCCAGGGAGAGCTCCCTGGTATCCGCGCGACCGCAGGCGTTCCAACAACTCCGGACACTTCAGCCAAAAGTGTCCCTGCTTTCCGCAGAAGTAGCAGGGACGGTTCTGAGCTGGTCCGGAGGTGAACGCGCAACATTCTGCGGCTCCCGGAGCTTCGAGCCCGGCGCAGTGCGCAATCATCTGCGCGGCGCCGAGGTCGTATTCCTCTATGTCGCACTCGTCCGAAGGCGAGCGCGGTGCGGCGACCGGTGCCGCATGTGCGGGCGCCCCTGTAGAGGGTGCCGGCGCACTAACCCACTGCTGGGTAGGTTCCCTGGCGGGTTCCCGGACGACCGGGTCCTGCCACGGGGTTACCTGCGATGCCTTGACCGGAGGAGGAGTCGCTACCTGCGCGGGTACAGCCGAGGCCGGAGCCGAGGCTGGAGGCAACTGTCTAGGACGGACAGCCATCTCAAGCGCAAGCGCGGAGTCTATCGCCTCCTCCATCGATCGCTTTTCATGGGTGGCCAGCCCGTACGCTAGGTGGTAAGGCTGGCCATCGATGAACTGATCGATCAGCATCGTCTCAAACCGTCTGGAGTCCATGTCCGGAAAAGCTCTCCGGCCGAGTATGCGTAAGCTGTACGCATAGTCTGTCACGGACTCAGTCGGCTGGCGGATACGCGCCTTGAACTCTCGTTCAGACTGCCGCCGATTGGTCGTCGGCGGGAACAGCAGGCGAAGTTGACGAGCAACCTCGCCGAACGTCACTGTTCCCACCGGCAGACACGGCATCACGCGGAGAGCTTTCCCTTCCAGGCTCCCCGCGAGGACGTGTCCAGCTTCAGGCTGTGACCATCCTTCGTACACGGCGGTACGCCATACCTGGAGCAAGTAGTCCTCCAAGTCGGCGTTATCCCCGTTGAACCGTTTCCGCCACGAAGAGTGGTCGGGCCCGTCATCGCGTTTGCTACGCGCCCGACGTGCGGTCCCGGCTCCGGGGTCGTCCGTGTACTGCGGCAAGTTCCGCGCGCTTCCTGCGCCTGCGGCGGAGTCTGCCGGAGCAAACATCGACGCCGCGGACATAGGAGCAGGGAAGCTCACGTTTGCCGCCGGGATCATTCCCGCTGAAAACCCACTCTGGCTAGGTGCGGGCGGGGCTCCCATCGAACCTACTGGGTAGGCTCCAGAAGGGGCGGCAAAGCTTGGGGCCGAAGCCGCCTGTTGCCACTGCCCGTCCGACACACTGTACGTGCCAGGGTAAGTCGACCACGCGGCTTGCGCTCCAACCGTCGGAACGGTCGACGCGGTCGCCAACGTGGTGCCTCCGAGCCGCGGGGCAGGCGCGGGTCCCATTGCGGGGGCCACTGGCACCTGCGGACTCGGCAGGACTTGGGGAGGGGCTACTGGCCCAGACATCCCCGGACTTAGGGTGACCGACGGGTCAACGCTCGAATGCAGCTGATTCCGCTTGAACAGTACAAGCGCCTCGGATATCAGCCACCTCTCCCTCTCCGTCAAAGGCCCCGAGTTGCCTTGTGACAGCGGAGAAGGGGAGCGGTTCCGCCGGTCTGATCGTCCCTGATGGGGCGACCGGGCGCGGTCATAGCGCCCGAGGGGGGCCAGCTCGCCAAGTGCGTCGGTGAGCTGATCCACCACACTGCCCGGTGCGGACCGACCAGAACCCATGCCGGAGGCTCGCGAGGGAGTCCACCCGGCCGGGTGCGGCATCTGGTATGACTGGTCCGCTCGTCCAGAAGGACCCGCATGCATTGGCGCTCGATTCCGGACGCTCGAAGGCGTCTTATGGAAGGGTGCCGTTTGCCACGGATCTGTTCTGGGCACGGGCGGGCGCGGCGTAGAGCCGTTGCCAGCTCCACCCACCGCGCCTAACACGTCAAGGTCCGGCCTTGACGGCAACTCCTGCTGCGGCCCCGCGGGGCTCGACCCTACGTCCGAAGACGGGGCCAGGGACGCCGGAGTCGTCTCCGCGGACGGGGTCTTGTCCACGGAGGTTTCCGCGCGTTCCTTCCGGCCACCGGAGTCGTCCGGAGACGTCTCACGGTGGCTGTCGCGCGACCGGGTGTGGTCCGCGACATTTCCACCCTTATCCCTCCCCTTGGATTCATCGGCCTTATCTTTGGCCTTATCTTTCTCTTTAGTCATTTTTCGAGACGTCCTTGAGGAGCGGGCGATCCCCAGGGACTAAGGAGGCTACAACACTGTGACGGTAGGCTGCGATGGAACACTGTCGGACTGATCCTGGTCACGGCACCAATGTAAAGTTATTGACTACCGTCCGCTCTTCGGGATCCTCGAGGATAGTCCTCTCTCATCCGAGTCCTTGCGGATGCGCATCCGCTATTCCGGATCCTCGCGGCAGGGCCGCTCACCGGAGGTCGCGGCGGACACGGTAACTACTTCATCATTAACGGTAACCAGGTAACAGCCCACCCGACACTCCCAGGCCTACGGACACCGTTCAGAAACTAGTTCATCCCTACGGTGTTAACTGGCGGGGCCTGGCGAGCCGCGGTCTGCCTCGGGGACGGAACCCCGTACAGTCCGACATGCTGGCCAGAGCCTCTGTCACATGTCCCGGGAAGGGAGAGAGCTGGCGATCCACAGGGCCGAAGGCCCCCCGAGTCAGCAACTCGTCTCTCCCAGCCCGGGCCTCCCCACGGAAATCGTCCCCAGGGCTCTAGGAGCCCACTACTCAGACCCAGGGAACACAAAGCTCATGGCGAGCCTCGTGTGCGTCCTAGTCTCGATCTTGGACAATCTCCTCGAACGAGTCGCTTCCAGTGTATATATAATACCAGAAACTGCAGGGCGCACGCGAGGTTAAATCGATCCATTGTTATAGTTTACTGGAGCGTAAATTACAATACGTCGCCGTGGCAACGCACGCTCGAACGGAGCATGTCAAAACAAGGCCAAGTACAGAAAGGCCACACAAATGGCTTTTATGTTTACAATCACCTGCCGCGTGCTTAGGGCAAAATCGCCACACATACATATATAAAAATTATTCCTAGAAATACATTAAGCAGCATATATAATAGCAATATATAAACACCACGAGTCTTCATCCTTGGTGAAGTCTGCACTCTGCAGTTCATCTTTGTCACTGTTGGAGTCTGCACACCACGTGGCACCATCAATGTCGAGTCCGTGGCAAGTCCTACCGAGCGTGACGTTGGTGTCTCGTACCCAACTGGCACTGGCTCCACCAGACACTCCTCCTCATCCTCCTCAGTGTCTGGCTCAGTGACGTCAGCATCAGCTGGGAGGATCTCTCTCAAAACCTGTATAATTGTAAACAAACAAACAATACAGCTCCAACCTCATGTTGCATAAAACGATGTACTGGTATTAGTGGTGGTGTACGGTTTGCCAGTTTAGTTTACCACTTTACTAAGTACCATGTACACACGTGGTTTTTGATATTTAACCTCGATGCGTCGACTCTTCAACTGCTCCTGAACTTCGAGCTGGCTTTCGCTTCCCGGCAGAGACGCCACTTGCTGAGGTGCTGTATTCTAAGCAGGTCTTGGTGGGGTAGGCATCTTGCTTGAGCTTCCCACCTCTGTAACAATGTACAACCACAAATTGGACATATTCAGTGGTCAGTATTCAGCCTCCGATAACAAATACATAGGTACAAATAAATATACTAATAATCTGATGTTTTTTCTAGCCCCTTTATTTGGCGATCATGATCAAAAGGAATTTTAGAATTATTACCGCTGAGTTCTTTAAAACATGTTGCAGCCATACTGATGCAAGGTAAAATTATAAGACAATTTACTAGTAGCACAGCACTACCAATCAGGTACTGAATGAGATCTACCGGTATATGTGACACAACTACCCCAAGGGTGTTAGGCAGGCAACACAATAGCGACCTGCTGGTCATGAGACGAGTGTTCTAACCTTACATCTGCCTTATACATACCAGGCTGGCCTAAATGGTCATAAAGACCTGGACTCTGTTATATTGACTTTTTCACACTACAGGTATAGTTACTAACTAGTATGTCCCAAGGTTAGGACTGATATAGGAAGCATTCCAGAGGAAGGTGGTGGGGCACTTGTTGGGGAGAGCATGCTTTGGGAGTTGGGTGCTACTAGATCTGTTATGACTGCATAAGCCCATCAGGGGCAAGTACAGTGCGGGAATTTCCCTAGTATCCTCATACATGTACACTGAATAATAATTATTGGGACACCATTCTACACAGGAATAATATTGTACAAATACATGTACAATTAATGAGTTAGCAACATTGTTACTGGGGAGTGCTTCGTTTTGAAAAAAAAACTAATGCACATAACCTTTGACGATTATCAGGACTTGGCCTATATTTCAAAACACAATGGTGTAAACATACTGATGTGAGGCACATGGCATCCAGCCCCTACTGATCCCGAAACAGCTACGGGTGACACAGTATGTAGCGGTGTACATTTCAAATGGCTTAATGACAACAGGAAATAGGTGTAAAAACTAGGGCCCAAAAGAGTCAACGGGTACCCGATTTCGAGGTGGGTCACAAAATTATTCGGGTCGAAATTTCGTTACCCGTACCCGAGACTGAATTGAGAATTTGAGATATTGTTTTTCTCTTTAATATTTGCGATAAACGCTACGTAAAATCACAAGAATGACAAGAAAATCCTCGGAAAAGAATCAAAGTAGTATTTATTATGAGGTCATCTTATCTCTTTCAAACATGAAAATAAACACC
Organism: Terebella lapidaria; assembly: GCA_949152475.1. Classification (NCBI taxonomy): domain Eukaryota; kingdom Metazoa; phylum Annelida; class Polychaeta; order Terebellida; family Terebellidae; genus Terebella; species Terebella lapidaria. The sequence continues at coordinate 21,091,226 of OX424557.1, read as the reverse complement.
AATGGAAGAAATTATAATGTGTCAAGAACAAAATGCTCCAGTGAGTCCCGTTCAGATTTTCATATGTATTTGGATGGGTTGCCCAGGGCAGGTTGGGTCAGACCACCCGGGTACCCGGGTCAGAAATTTTCGACTCATCCAGGCCCTATTAAAAACTGGACATCATGTGCCCTAGCAACCCTAAATGCATGCAGAATTGAACATCCACAGGTATTTGTCTCATGAGAGGAACGAGGGTGACAACGTGTCGGGAGGGGGCAGGATGGTATTGGTATTATCTTACCACCACATCTGTGGTGTATGCCTCGCGCCTATCCTGAGACAAATGCCTGCGATCTGGTGGTCATATTTATCATTTCCCTTTTATATGTCTTCCGATTGTGTGACTGTACACATATGTAAATATTAGGGCTTATACGAGTAGGCGAGTACTCGTTGACGGTTACAAAAAGGCTTCTAACCGGTTAGGAATTGGCTAACCGGTTACTCGTGAATTTCAAGAAGTGATAAAAAACTGTACATTCTCCAGTGATTCTGAGCTTTTTGTTCCCTTTTTTGGGCGTGTGATGTTGTTTTTCACGCCGTCATTGTAATTTATGCCTCTACATCGGTTCAGCTTGTGCGAGTTCCATTGTTTCGTCAACTTTCGTGGTTATGTTTTCAATTGATTACGAGACTGCGTGCAACATTAAATGTATGTGAAGGTTAGTAACCGGTTACACATTGCCGAGTACTCGGTTATGAAAATCTCTACTCGTATTAGCCCTAGTGAATATGACATGTACACATTTATATGTCACCTATGGGCCTAAACAGTTGGTAAAAAAGTCGAACAACAGTCACAATGTGACGAGATTACCAAATCATGACTGCCAGTGCCATTGGCAAGTTATATAATACTAATATAGCATGGTCAGTAGTGCCAGCCTCGTGTCAACCTTGTGTCACTGTGTGATTATGACTATAGTGTGAGCGATAATAGGGAAATCAACCTAAAGAACCTAATAGAAGAATGAAAATGTATCAATACCATGGGACATCTGATTTCTCTCACACTCTGATTATGCAAAATGTACATACTTCAACCCAGATTTCCTACTATTTCGTCAGACAAACCTGGTATTGAAACCAATTTCCTGCGCCACCGACGTTTTTTCCTCGAAAGCTTCTTCCGCGAAGTGGGCACTACACACACAGGAATATTCCGTGTTCCGAGTCCAATCCTTTCGCTTCGAAGCCACGAAGGCATTCCAAATCTTATTAAGACTTTGTTCCTTTGGGAACAGGTGTAGGGAAACCTTATTTTTGTGTGTATTCCCACATCCGAACACGACACAACGTTTGCCCATGTTGATTGTTGTCAGGTTGTCAGGATGAAAACCAACTCGGATCAAGTCAGCGGGTTCCCCTCACTACGTCACACTGCCGGAAATTGCCGAACGCGCGTCCGTTTGGCGGGAAAATCAAAAGCTTGTGTACTGGGTCAATTAGCAGTAAATGAACGTGATTTGTAGCTATTCTTTCATGATATTGACCAGTTTTTTTCTTCATAACAGGAGAAAATATAATAATGTAAAGATTTATGGTGCATGTTGCCGGTATTTTACTAGTTCTTTAACGTCCGCCAGCAGTGACATCGACTCAGTGGTATGAATGTAAATATCAATCTATTACCACCAATACAGTCAGAATTTGATGATGCCAATAACAAACGTAAAATACAACATTTTGCGACAGAAATACTTGTCTATGCACAAGTACATCCATCGATCTATGCGTCAATGTTTGTGAAGTGAAATTCCTACGACGTTCTGACAATTTGCTTGTTCTCAAAATGAAGAAATAACGCAAAATAATGTGACGTTTCGAATCTCGCTTCTGTACCCTATTATTAACCTTTCTGTGCAATTTAGTTTATATATTCGCAACGAAGGCTTATTGTTGGGTGGAAAAAAACTTCACCGGAAAGGATATAGTTTAACTCGCTGGGGAAATTTTTTTCTCTCAGGGAAACGTTTTCCTCGCAGAGGAAATAGGAAGCGGTTTCCTTGCAGGGTAAATGGTGCCACTGCGGGGGAAACGTTTTGATCACAGGGGGAAATAGTCTACCTCGCGGGGAAACGTTTTCCTCGCAGGAAAACGTTATTTTGTGGGGGAAACATTTCCCTCTCTGGAAATAATATAATAAATAAATAGTTATGTCGAATATGAGCCATCACATCACAGATATTTTGACATTTATTGGAACATCATTGACAAAATTTAGTATCGGATATTACAACATTGATCAATGATAAGACACTTCCTCGGATTTACTGCTATTTTAAAGACGTTCAGAGCATCGCAGCGAGGAGCCAAGCCTGGACTGTATTCAGGCCTGGACCAGCGTGCCATTCGGCAATATATGCCTAATTCAGAATGTTTGGGAACAACTGGTGACATCTGGAGCAGACATTGGGAAAATAGTTGTATCTACTGTATACATGATTGAATCAGTATTATATACCATACGTGTTATTAATTTTAGTACAACGGCCGGAATACGCATTAATTCCCATGACTGCATTCTCTGTGTGAGGAATAAACGTTAGCCATGCAAAGATTTTAGAATGTACCAGTAAAACATTATTCCCTTGGAATTTTTTGATATACCGGTATGTGAATATATACCCATTTAAAACACTTAATGCAGATCAGCTCTCCCCTATGGAGAGAATAATATTATCCTTCTCATAAATTGTTGAATATGATCATCATAACCTTGTGTTGGTCCAAAGAAAACACCTTCTATGGAAATATTCAATTTATACATGTCCATTCTCTAACCAGAGCGAGTTGACGGCTCACTAATGCTGTTATCCTGTGTTTGGAAACGTCTATTACGGTGAAACTCGCCCACTACGAAATGTATGCATGTCACGGACGGCTTAGTGTCATTCACGGAGGGTTGAGTAGATTGAACATCACTTTCTGGACAAAATACTACAAATGGATGTTATAATCTTCGCGAGGAAAATTTGTTTTTATGACTTGAGCATCATTGGACTAAATTAAAAGTACAACGCTGCGCGCTTCCTGCGCCTGCGGCGGAGTCTGCCGGAGCAAACATCGACGCCGCGGACATAGGAGCAGGGAAGCTCACGTTTGCCGCCGGGATCATTCCCGCTGAAAACCCACTCTGGCTAGGTGCGGGCGGGGCTCCCATCGAACCTACTGGGTAGGCTCCAGAAGGGGCGGCAAAGCTTGGGGCCGAAGCCGCCTGTTGCCACTGCCCGTCCGACACACTGTACGTGCCAGGGTAAGTCGACCACGCGGCTTGCGCTCCAACCGTCGGAACGGTCGACGCGGTCGCCAACGTGGTGCCTCCGAGCCGCGGGGCAGGCGCGGGTCCCATTGCGGGGGCCACTGGCACCTGCGGACTCGGCAGGACTTGGGGAGGGGCTACTGGCCCAGACATCCCCGGACTTAGGGTGACCGACGGGTCAACGCTCGAATGCAGCTGATTCCGCTTGAACAGTACAAGCGCCTCGGATATCAGCCACCTCTCCCTCTCCGTCAAAGGCCCCGAGTTGCCTTGTGACAGCGGAGAAGGGGAGCGGTTCCGCCGGTCTGATCGTCCCTGATGGGGCGACCGGGCGCGGTCATAGCGCCCGAGGGGGGCCAGCTCGCCAAGTGCGTCGGTGAGCTGATCCACCACACTGCCCGGTGCGGACCGACCAGAACCCATGCCGGAGGCTCGCGAGGGAGTCCACCCGGCCGGGTGCGGCATCTGGTATGACTGGTCCGCTCGTCCAGAAGGACCCGCATGCATTGGCGCTCGATTCCGGACGCTCGAAGGCGTCTTATGGAAGGGTGCCGTTTGCCACGGATCTGTTCTGGGCACGGGCGGGCGCGGCGTAGAGCCGTTGCCAGCTCCACCCACCGCGCCTAACACGTCAAGGTCCGGCCTTGACGGCAACTCCTGCTGCGGCCCCGCGGGGCTCGACCCTACGTCCGAAGACGGGGCCAGGGACGCCGGAGTCGTCTCCGCGGACGGGGTCTTGTCCACGGAGGTTTCCGCGCGTTCCTTCCGGCCACCGGAGTCGTCCGGAGACGTCTCACGGTGGCTGTCGCGCGACCGGGTGTGGTCCGCGACATTTCCACCCTTATCCCTCCCCTTGGATTCATCGGCCTTATCTTTGGCCTTATCTTTCTCTTTAGTCATTTTTCGAGACGTCCTTGAGGAGCGGGCGATCCCCAGGGACTAAGGAGGCTACAACACTGTGACGGTAGGCTGCGATGGAACACTGTCGGACTGATCCTGGTCACGGCACCAATGTAAAGTTATTGACTACCGTCCGCTCTTCGGGATCCTCGAGGATAGTCCTCTCTCATCCGAGTCCTTGCGGACGCGCATCCGCTATTCCGGATCCTCGCGGCAGGGCCGCTCACCGGAGGTCGCGGCGGACACGGTAACTACTTCATCATTAACGGTAACCAGGTAACAGCCCACCCGACACTCCCAGGCCTACGGACACCGTTCAGAAACTAGTTCATCCCTACGGTGTTAACTGGCGGGGCCTGGCGAGCCGCGGTCTGCCTCGGGGACGGAACCCCGTACAGTCCGACATGCTGGCCAGAGCCTCTGTCACATGTCCCGGGAAGGGAGAGAGCTGGCGATCCACAGGGCCGAAGGCCCCCCGAGTCAGCAACTCGTCTCTCCCAGCCCGGGCCTCCCCACGGAAATCGTCCCCAGGGCTCTAGGAGCCCACTACTCAGACCCAGGGAACACAAAGCTCATGGCGAGCCTCGTGTGCGTCCTAGTCTCGATCTTGGACAATCTCCTCGAACGAGTCGCTTCCAGTGTATATATAATACCAGAAACTGCAGGGCGCACGCGAGGTTAAATCGATCCATTGTTATAGTTTACTGGAGCGTAAATTACAATACGTCGCCGTGGCAACACACGCTCGAACGGAGCATGTCAAAACAAGGCCAAGTACAGAAAGGCCACATAAATGGCTTTTATGTTTACAATCACCTGCCGCGTGCTTAGGGCAAAATCGCCACACATACATATATAAAAATTATTCCTAGAAATACATTAAGCAGCATATATAATAGCAATATATAAACACCACGAGTCTTCATCCTTGGTGAAGTCTGCACTCTGCAGTTCATCTTTGTCACTGTTGGAGTCTGCACACCACGTGGCACCATCAATGTCGAGTCCGTGGCAAGTCCTACCGAGCGTGACGTTGGTGTCTCGTACCCAACTGGCACTGGCTCCACCAGACACTCCTCCTCATCCTCCTCAGTGTCTGGCTCAGTGACGTCAGCATCAGCTGGGAGGATCTCTCTCAAAACCTGTATAATTGTAAACAAACAAACAATACAGCTCCAACCTCATGTTGCATAAAACGATGTACTGGTATTAGTGGTGGTGTACGGTTTGCCAGTTTAGTTTACCACTTTACTAAGTACCATGTACACACGTGGTTTTTGATATTTAACCTCGATGCGTCGACTCTTCAACTGCTCCTGAACTTCGAGCTGGCTTTCGCTTCCCGGCAGAGACGCCACTTGCTGAGGTGCTGTATTCTAAGCAGGTCTTGGTGGGGTAGGCATCTTGCTTGAGCTTCCCACCTCTGTAACAATGTACAACCACAAATTGGACATATTCAGTGGTCAGTATTCAGCCTCCGATAACAAATACATAGGTACAAATAAATATACTAATAATCTGATGTTTTTTCTAGCCCCTTTATTTGGCGATCATGATCAAAAGGAATTTTAGAATTATTACCGCTGAGTTCTTTGAAACATGTTGCAGCCATACTGATGCAAGGTAAAATTATAAGACAATTTACTAGTAGCACAGCACTACCAATCAGGTACTGAATGAGATCTACCGGTATATGTGACACAACTACCCCAAGGGTGTTAGGCAGGCAACACAATAGCGACCTGCTGGTCATGAGACGAGTGTTCTAACCTTACATCTGCCTTATACATACCAGGCTGGCCTAAATGGTCATAAAGACCTGGACTCTGTTATATTGACTTTTTCACACTACAGGTATAGTTACTAACTAGTATGTCCCAAGGTTAGGACTGATATAGGAAGCATTCCAGAGGAAGGTGGTGGGGCACTTGTTGGGGAGAGGCATGCTTTGGGAGTTGGGTGCTACTAGATCTGTTATGACTGCATAAGCCCATCAGGGGCAAGTACAGTGCGGGAATTTCCCTAGTATCCTCATACATGTACACTGAATAATAATTATTGGGACACCATTCTACACAGGAATAATATTGTACAAATACATGTACAATTAATGAGTTAGCAACATTGTTACTGGGGAGTGCTTCGTTTTGAAAAAAAAACTAATGCACATAACCTTTGACGATTATCAGGACTTGGCCTATATTTCAAAACACAATGGTGTAAACATACTGATGTGAGGCACATGGCATCCAGCCCCTACTGATCCCGAAACAGCTACGGGTGACACAGTATGTAGCGGTGTACATTTCAAATGGCTTAATGACAACAGGAAATAGGTGTAAAAACTAGGGCCCAAAAGAGTCAACGGGTACCCGATTTCGAGGTGGGTCACAAAATTATTCGGGTCGAAATTTCGTTACCCGTACCCGAGACTGAATTGAGAATTTGAGATATTGTTTTTCTCTTTAATATTTGCGATAAACGCTACGTAAAATCACAAGAATGACAAGAAAATCCTCGGAAAAGAATCAAAGTAGTATTTATTATGAGGTCATCTTATCTCTTTCAAACATGAAAATAAACACCAATGGAAGAAATTATAATGTGTCAAGAACAAAATGCTCCAGTGAGTCCCGTTCAGATTTTCATATGTATTTGGATGGGTTGCCCAGGGCAGGTTGGGTCAGACCACCCGGGTACCCGGGTCAGAAATTTTCGACTCATCCAGGCCCTATTAAAAACTGGACATCATGTGCCCTAGCAACCCTAAATGCATGCAGAATTGAACATCCACAGGTATTTGTCTCATGAGAGGAACGAGGGTGACAACGTGTCGGGAGGGGGCAGGATGGTATTGGTATTATCTTACCACCACATCTGTGGTGTATGCCTCGCGCCTATCCTGAGACAAATGCCTGCGATCTGGTGGTCATATTTATCATTTCCCTTTTATATGTCTTCCGATTGTGTGACTGTACACATATGTAAATATTAGGGCTTATACGAGTAGGCGAGTACTCGTTGACGGTTACAAAAAGGCTTCTAACCGGTTAGGAATTGGCTAACCGGTTACTCGTGAATTTCAAGAAGTGATAAAAAACTGTACATTCTCCAGTGATTCTGAGCTTTTTGTTCCCTTTTTTGGGCGTGTGATGTTGTTTTTCACGCCGTCATTGTAATTTATGCCTCTACATCGGTTCAGCTTGTGCGAGTTCCATTGTTTCGTCAACTTTCGTGGTTATGTTTTCAATTGATTACGAGACTGCGTGCAACATTAAATGTATGTGAAGGTTAGTAACCGGTTACACATTGCCGAGTACTCGGTTATGAAAATCTCTACTCGTATTAGCCCTAGTGAATATGACATGTACACATTTATATGTCACCTATGGGCCTAAACAGTTGGTAAAAAAGTCGAACAACAGTCACAATGTGACGAGATTACCAAATCATGACTGCCAGTGCCATTGGCAAGTTATATAATACTAATATAGCATGGTCAGTAGTGCCAGCCTCGTGTCAACCTTGTGTCACTGTGTGATTATGACTATAGTGTGAGCGATAATAGGGAAATCAACCTAAAGAACCTAATAGAAGAATGAAAATGTATCAATACCATGGGACATCTGATTTCTCTCACACTCTGATTATGCAAAATGTACATACTTCAACCCAGATTTCCTACTATTTCGTCAGACAAACCTGGTATTGAAACCAATTTCCTGCGCCACCGACGTTTTTTCCTCGAAAGCTTCTTCCGCGAAGTGGGCACTACACACACAGGAATATTCCGTGTTCCGAGTCCAATCCTTTCGCTTCGAAGCCACGAAGGCATTCCAAATCTTATTAAGACTTTGTTCCTTTGGGAACAGGTGTAGGGAAACCTTATTTTTGTGTGTATTCCCACATCCGAACACGACACAACGTTTGCCCATGTTGATTGTTGTCAGGTTGTCAGGATGAAAACCAACTCGGATCAAGTCAGCGGGTTCCCCTCACTACGTCACACTGCCGGAAATTGCCGAACGCGCGTCCGTTTGGCGGGAAAATCAAAAGCTTGTGTACTGGGTCAATTAGCAGTAAATGAACGTGATTTGTAGCTATTCTTTCATGATATTGACCAGTTTTTTTCTTCATAACAGGAGAAAATATAATAATGTAAAGATTTATGGTGCATGTTGCCGGTATTTTACTAGTTCTTTAACGTCCGCCAGCAGTGACATCGACTCAGTGGTATGAATGTAAATATCAATCTATTACCACCAATACAGTCAGAATTTGATGATGCCAATAACAAACGTAAAATACAACATTTTGCGACAGAAATACTTGTCTATGCACAAGTACATCCATCGATCTATGCGTCAATGTTTGTGAAGTGAAATTCCTACGACGTTCTGACAATTTGCTTGTTCTCAAAATGAAGAAATAACGCAAAATAATGTGACGTTTCGAATCTCGCTTCTGTACCCTATTATTAACCTTTCTGTGCAATTTAGTTTATATATTCGCAACGAAGGCTTATTGTTGGGTGGAAAAAAACTTCACCGGAAAGGATATAGTTTAACTCGCTGGGGAAATTTTTTTCTCTCAGGGAAACGTTTTCCTCGCAGAGGAAATAGGAAGCGGTTTCCTTGCAGGGTAAATGGTGCCACTGCGGGGGAAACGTTTTGATCACAGGGGGAAATAGTCTACCTCGCGGGGAAACGTTTTCCTCGCAGGAAAACGTTATTTTGTGGGGGAAACATTTCCCTCTCTGGAAATAATATAATAAATAAATAGTTATGTCGAATATGAGCCATCACATCACAGATATTTTGACATTTATTGGAACATCATTGACAAAATTTAGTATCGGATATTACAACATTGATCAATGATAAGACACTTCCTCGGATTTACTGCTATTTTAAAGACGTTCAGAGCATCGCAGCGAGGAGCCAAGCCTGGACTGTATTCAGGCCTGGACCAGCGTGCCATTCGGCAATATATGCCTAATTCAGAATGTTTGGGAACAACTGGTGACATCTGGAGCAGACATTGGGAAAATAGTTGTATCTACTGTATACATGATTGAATCAGTATTATATACCATACGTGTTATTAATTTTAGTACAACGGCCGGAATACGCATTAATTCCCATGACTGCATTCTCTGTGTGAGGAATAAACGTTAGCCATGCAAAGATTTTAGAATGTACCAGTAAAACATTATTCCCTTGGAATTTTTTGATATACCGGTATGTGAATATATACCCATTTAAAACACTTAATGCAGATCAGCTCTCCCCTATGGAGAGAATAATATTATCCTTCTCATAAATTGTTGAATATGATCATCATAACCTTGTGTTGGTCCAAAGAAAACACCTTCTATGGAAATATTCAATTTATACATGTCCATTCTCTAACCAGAGCGAGTTGACGGCTCACTAATGCTGTTATCCTGTGTTTGGAAACGTCTATTACGGTGAAACTCGCCCACTACGAAATGTATGCATGTCACGGACGGCTTAGTGTCATTCACGGAGGGTTGAGTAGATTGAACATCACTTTCTGGACAAAATACTACAAATGGATGTTATAATCTTCGCGAGGAAAATTTGTTTTTATGACTTGAGCATCATTGGACTAAATTAAAATTACAACGCTGGAGATTTCAGAAATAATGTATTCCAAATCACTGTCTGACAGCGTAATAATATGAAGCTTTCTAAAATAGTCTGATTTTATGGGACTATACCGAGTCCTGTGCGTGAACATTATGAAGGTTATGAAATCTAAACATTCTCTGATTTTTGTTGATATAGCCCATTAAGGCTTACATGTATATCGGATAATATACATGGAATCGATACCGAAGTATGAGTATTCGGATGTAACATAACCGGATCTGGTTTACTGATCTCTCAATCCAGTGGCAAGCTAAATCGTGAAATTTTAATGAACTCCATGATCCTTCATTTATGGTAATAAGGAGGTGAACTCGAGTGTTATGGAAATGATGACTCTCGTCATGGAATATTTGGTTGAATCTTAATATTAAATGTCCGTAATAGTTTTAATGGCAGTTAGTCATGTAAAACATATTCTTGTCACAGCAGTTTGAGACATGCTGGGCACGTTGATTAGGAAAATACTCATATATATGCATCTAGCTCTGAAATATCGTATGAGGTGTGAAACAAATAGACCTCTTGCTTCTAACATGATAATGTTAAACTAAAATCACCACGTTGTTATAATATAACTGATATGTAAGAATCCTCAGTAACCTCCAATCTTAAATTCAAACAGTTGGACATATTAGTGCAGCCTGGGGTTTCCTTAATTTCAAATTCTGATTCAACTGACATAATGGTGCAAGGTTATACCCATCGGAATATCAATAATTTGTCAAGAACCAAATTCCACCAATATATTACCAGTAGGGGTATAGTTTCAATCTATAATTATTTGATTGGTCTCATGTGAAAAGCATACGTGTTTAGCCAATGTAGGATGAAACATACGCTTTTGAACCCATTGCAGAATTCTCAAGATTACGGAAACGTCGTTACAATCCTCAAACAGTCTGCGAAACGTTAAAACAAACAATGACAAAAGCAACAAAATATACGTAGCCACGTCCAGTGGAGATTATTGCTGCGGGAAAAGATGATATCAAAATAGAACTAAAAGTAGTGTGTGAATACTCCAAACTCAATTATCCTGTCAGCATGCTTTCAACTCTGTCATTTGAAGTGTTTTCGTTACCGTGACACTCTTGAAGACTATGAAATGAGGCACTACGCACGTGGAAATCCATACTTTGCATGATGTGCAAGCAAAGCTAGTTGTTACCTTTTTACCATATAAAACAAGAAAACATATAAATCTGAACTGTACGATAATATATGGAACATTATCACTGTTATGTGTTTCCATTTTCATGTGTTTTGACAGACTCGATCGTTTCAGAATTGGATATTCATGTTAAAGGTAGTGTGGTTCCGAGTGTAGTTTCAGACGTTTATGTTTACAGATATGTCATGGTGACCACTGACACAATATCTCCAGATAACTGCTGCTCAGGTTAACTCGGTAGCAATATTAATTCCACTCGGTGCGATTCCACCCTCTTAGGTGCACGAAAACCGGAACTATTTCTGATACAAGGAAACGTGAACATATACAACCAGTTCTTAGAGATGTGCATTGGTTAACCATACGAAAAGTATAAATGTCAATCGCTGTTGTTCAAATGTGTTTATAATGCTGGCCTACATATTTTTGATAGCCCTTTTAAGCCCCCTATCAACCATCAATGGATCTTCGTTCTAATAATATGATCCTATTGACTGTTCCTTAATCTAATCTTAATCTGCAAAACAAATATTTTCGCCGTTGCTGGTCCACAAATGTGAAACAATCTACCAAACAATATGAGGAACTGCAATAGTTTGTCTACCAAACAATATGAGGAACTGCAATAGTTTGTCTTCAAACAAGATATTGTTGAAAACTTATCTTTTTATTCAATAATGTTATGTACTGTACGCTAAGCTGTATGAAATATGTGATATGCTGTATTTTTGCTCAATATTGTTGTCGCTTTAAAGCGTTTTATAGTAGTTTACCGAATTTGAATTTACGCTATACGGAATAAATTATTGTTATTTATTATTATTGTTATGACAAGACGTTGTCCATCATGATCTAGTATCTCCCCATATCAGAGTAATGGTAAAGGGAAGGCATTGCAACAGAACGACACATTTCAACACATCATCAACTGGAGGACCCAAATTAACATGTACAGCTGTACATGTATGTATCCCCTATTGCCACCAATACCAAACATAACCCGCCTATGTAGGTATTTAAATTTCATTGTGAGATGGTGTAATGAAGTAAGTATGGTATTCATACCAAAGATAAATAATTATCATGACAACACTATATATATACGTGTATTTTACGTTTGCTATTGTCATAATCAAAGTCTAGTTGTATCGGTGGTAATATATTTCAAATGTTGCGATATTACGCCATTTTTCAAGTATGGAAACGGACTCATACAAAGTATCTCTCAGAGATGAACGAAGCATGTGCAATTTTTCCAGGAGATGATTGCATCTGATTCAATTTTGTGGATGTGGAAGGGGGACTTTGCTCAGTTGGCTTGAGCCAGACCTTTGAAAAGAACAACAGCAATGGACATATCGAAATCCGATGAAGACACAATCGAACGCCTAAATGCAGAGCTCCCAGTACGTGCAGCAATGAAAACACAGAATTCATAGTTTTCAGCCAACGTCGCTATACTGTGTCCTCACACTAATGTCACAAAGCTTACGCTGATACCACATTCCTGGAACCCGGGACAACACTCATAGCTCTCTAAGAGGAATACAACGCCAGTGCAGAGCTTTCCGCGGATATGTTTCGCAGATGATTCATATTGGGAAATATTCCATTTTCATCCCCAGGAAAGACCTACGCAGTGTCTGGTTATCACAATAACTGAATCGCTTTCTCAAGATGATCTTTCTCTCGAGATCATCAAGCTCAAGACAAAGCAGCAGCCAGACAATTCATGTTGGATAATGGACCTGCGGCCCGTTATGTTGGCACCGAAGACGGAAGCGAGCTGCATGTTTCACAAAACGAAACGTTAAGTGTTCAACTTCACACTTTATTGATTCGAAGACAAATGATGTATCTATGCGTGGATGAAATGGTTGCTGATGCTGATGTGTCGAGTGAAGTTTTCACCTGGATTCAGTATCGCAATTTCAAGACCTACAATTGTATACTCTAATAATCTGGTCAGATGGTTCCGGTTTTAAAACTAGGATGATATCTTGTATAACGCATACATGTACATCTACTTGGCGAGGGGAATGAAGGTTACGATCATCCAGGAATTCCTTGTGACTTGCCATACTAAAATGCAATGCGTTTCAACCAATGTACAATTTCTTTTACAAGAGCAATGCGTGGAACAATATTATACTGTCCACGCGACTATGTCGTGGTTATAAAGGGTGCTCGTAGTAAACTGGAACCTTAAGCTGTAAAACACCTAGTGGACCACACCATCTTCCAGCTGGGGTTTCAAAAGGCGTATCTGTCATGGGTTTGGCCCGGGAGAAAAACTGGCGATTCGACAGCTAAATTACGCGTTCCAGAATACAAAGGTGAACAACTCATGCGCTAAGTCAACTTCGGTGATGTTCAAGACTAGGTTACTTATCAAGAAATAAAATTATGATGATCTATAAGTCCTGAAGCATCTCCAATCATTACAACATTTTATGCTAAATCATAAATCTCAGCGTACATAGTCTCGAGGTTCAGAGATACAAATATTACACATATTGCGAACTTGCGTATCTCAACATAACACAGACCGGCGATTCAAGGGCAACGAAACATGTCGTAGAGGAACATGAGGGGGAATGTTTGGGAACAAGAATCTCAAAACTTCTCAGTTTTTCATCGTTGTTGAGAAAATGGCCACCAAGAATACAAATTTGGTCATCAAGGTATGATCTGACAAATTTATGGGGAAATTCATCATGTGGAAAAAAAATACAGACCCAAACGGACGATGGATGACGAAGGACAAAAAACCACGACAAAAGCTTATCAGCCCTCATCGGATAAATGTACTTTGCAATTTAAAAAAAAAAATGTTCGCTATTCCAGTTCGATATTTATCAGACATCACTGTCACAACCATACAAATTACTTTTCATCTTATCCTGGCTTTAAAAGACAGGTCTCCATTCATAATATTCGTCATCTATCATTCTCAACCTAATGGAATTTTCCATGATTCATACTTCTAGTTTGAAATATTATCATGATAACTGTGGTGTAGCGCATTGCCAGAAGGCGATCAATCGATGTCATAAATGGTATTTTGCCATTCATTATAACTACGACACGTCCACGATTTCGCTTCTCAAATCCACGTTCTGGTGCAAAAAAGAAATGCCGAAAACAAAACCCCTGTCGGAATTTCCCAGCTCTTTTATACTCAATAAAAATCATATCTTTCCGGTTCATGGTGCATCACCAAGAAGCATACAATTTGAGATCATTGTCTTACAAATCGAGACATGAATTCGATATCTGTTTTAGAGGTGTATTTTCATGTGCCAATGTATGTATGGAACCAATAATGTATAAATATTTTGTTACCAAATAATTGTTAATTGCGGCGTATACCAGATGTATATAGCGTCAAGTGTATATATATAAAGGACCTACTGGTTGAGGGTATGTTATGAACAGAATAGCGTACAACGCTAAACAACAGGAATGAATTTCCACCCTCCCAACACTAAAATGGTCATGCATAACCTGCACTCCAAAATTAATTACCAAACCATGGTATGGTAATAAATGTCCATTTCGTTTCATGCAAGTGAACATTATGTCTCATGAACACATGTTGTATTCTGGCACTGATGAAACTTGAGTAAACCAGCAGGGAGATTATCGACCATTAAATATATTTCAGAAACATGTGCTTCGTTTCCTTTTTAACCATGTGAGCCTTAAGGCTGAGGGATATGTCAAAATTATCAATGGTATCTGTTTGAGTATTCATAAATCAAACCATTTAATGCATGAGAGTTAGGTCCACTCTCAATGCATCGCACGTATTACCTAGCTAACATTGACTGATGGTATACCTAGGTATATATTGAATAAATAATAATAATATTGATCGGTATAAGAATAAATGATATTATATTGATCGGTATATTCAATGATATAGAAGTTTATCAACACGTAAGTGTGCTTCATTCGCTCAGATGTGGGCTTCATTGCAGCGATAGGCACAATGGTAACCTACAAGTATTATTCAGACGATATCATCAAAGGACCAGATGTATGTATCATTCCACAGGCCATATTGGCTTACTCGTCCAGATAGGTCACTGGTCAGGAGTTAGAAATATGAGCTACGATTACCCTGGCAGACATCTTCGCAACGAGACACATTAAAAACGTAAGTCAGATTATCCCCTTCTATTTATTTCAAGCTTCATGACTGTTCAATATATTCTACAAACCTCGACGGCACATTATAACTCACTCCCACCAAAATGACTGGTACACACTATCGCCAGTATGGTTACGATTGGGTTGATGTTATCATGAGAAGAATCATGAGAAAAATACATTGTTATAGTTCACAATGAACCCCGGAAGCGAATTTTCTTACGTTTTGTCCTCTCCCCCGTGTGGGAACTATCCAGGAGCTACAAAACGTGTCCGGTATGAACGAAAGTGTCAACTACACAGTTTACGCTTTCAGAAAAGGCAAGCATAGTGACAGCGAACATATACATTGAGGAATGACGAAAGTACGTGAGCAGCCCATCAAAGATGATTACTCGACTTCGTCCACTGTGATGTCTATGCGCCGATACGACCGTTAAAACAGAACACTTGTGTGGGCAAAAAATATGCTTTACTGACTATACATATAAAACTACAGATATTAGAGAAAACGGTATACATACATGAACATTGACATTACATTGTAACTGACATGAAATACCCCCCTGACATAAAATACCGATATAATACAAGCACATATTAATGGTACAATTAGGGTTGGGCGGGTGGGATTATTTTGCTGCTTACAGGCCGAGCTCATAAAACAAAGTGACCACCGGTCAGCCGGTTAGTTTTTAGACTGCCACCGATTGGTGGCTCCACCACGTGCCCTGATTTTAAAACAATTTTATTTAAAATTAATTTTAAAACAGAACACTTGTGTGGGGAAAAAATATGCTTTACTGACTATACATATAAAACTACATATATTAGAGAAAACGGTATACATACATGAACATTGACATTACATTGTAACTGACATGAAATACCCCCAAGACCATGCAGTGAGGGAAGACAAGTAGTAGTTAATAATTTACACATTATACCAAAATAAAAGCTCATAAAACAAAGTGACCACCGGTCAGCCGGTTAGTTTTTAGACTGCCACCGATTGGTGGCTCCACCACGTGCCCTGATTTTAAAACAATTTTATTTAAAATTTATCGATAATGGATTGGTTCTTGGCATTGAGAGACATACCGCGGTATAGTGAACAAAGCTGTGCGAACAAGTACTGTTTTTTATTTATTTACTTTACCATTGTTATTTTTTTTGGATCTGAACATCGCTTATGTGCGATGTCCAGACCTATAACTTCGTCTAGTCTTACACATAAGAAACCCAGAGTTCTCTTGAACAATAATGTTCCTGGTGCGAATGGTGACAAGAATCACTTTATCTTCAATCACTTTAAATTGCAATGTGCCCAAAATAAGATGATCAGATATGTATTTAACTACCACCCCAGGAAACATATCGACCATACTGATTTCAGAAAACTAGGGTGGCTGGATGTTGCCAGCAGAGTAGATTATCTGAGCCTTAACTTGATGTATAGTATATTCAATGGTAGTGCTCCGTCATATTTCTGTAATTTCTATCGGGTCAACCACAGCTATGCAACCAGGCACAGCCAGTCTGCGTTTGTACAACCACTAACGAAATCATAAAGTAAATCTAGTTTCCATGCATGTGGTATTAAACTCTGGAATGGCCTACCGCGTGAAATAAAAAATGCCCAAACCAAGAGCCAATTCGCCAATCTGTGTAAACAATTCCTCGTAGGAAAAATGGTGTTCTCCTAATACTTCAGTGATTTTGTTTGTGTTGTGTATGTTGCATCAATGTGTTTGTTTATCAAGCTAGGCATTTTCCAGGTCGTGGTATCCATTTTGTACTTGTCAAACTAGGTCTACTATGGAAATAAGACATTAATTCTTTTTATGTCTTTTTAGTACTCCTCTTTCATTTGTCAAACAGTTCAATATGTACATCTTTGCTTGGACATTTGCCATTATTTGTACATATTTTTATTCTACATGTTTTAAACTGGGCTGTTTGATGTGAATAAAATATCTTCAATCAATCAATCTTTAATAATACCTGACTTGACATTTTGCAGTGTCTATGTACGGTATTTTATAACCGGCGTCCAGACTTGTAAGCAAAGGACCAAATTCCTGGTTACTACTGTATATATCGACGGTTAAAAGTCAATCATCGTCTGTATATATGAAGCTGATATTGTCACCTAAACTTTTCCCATACTATTTGCCGATTTTTGTGCGGGGTGCGCTAAATGGCGAGTAGTGTGTTATGTGGGTAGATCAATGTTCATGGCCGTGATCTTTGTTCCTTTGTTCAGCATACTGCCATCCAATGGTATGTCACCTTGAATTCCAAGCTACCATGCACACAGTTTTACTTCATGAGAATTCAAGAGTAAAATCGGTAAGCAGCTTGGGAAGAAATGAATTACATTCTACAAGGACACGTGGATGCCAATTAGCTGGAAAGCCCCATATCCTATGATCTCGTGTTCAGTGTGGTACGGCCGCACCATTGACACTACCCGCAAGCACCGTCATAAAATCCATTAACCCCTGATGAAGAGCATTACGCTCCAGACGTTGGTGCACTACCCGGGAATCTTTGAGCGGAACATTCGAGCTACACAGTGCACAAAAGCCAAAGTTACAAGAATCAAAGCTGGGTCCGGTTATTGCCCAGCATGCGAGGGGTATAGGGTCTGTAAGTCACGTGCCATTACGGTGTGATTCTGGTAGCAAACAAACATACACCTTTTGAATGGAGTTCTACTCATATTAAACAAAATGTGTGTTTGTTTGCTACCGGAGATCACACCATGGCATCACGTGACTTACAGGCCCTATTATATACCTCAAATAAGGCAGTGTTTCCAGCGGGCCAGAATCACCAAATTACATGTATATTACCATGAAGGCGACCAGGAACAATATTTCCAATTATTGGAATGCTACGCGTGATATCACCGCTGCATATAAATCAAGACTCAAACAAACAAAAACAGTAGAATAGTAGAATTTAAAATTCTCATTCATTTTCAAAGCCCAAGATGAATTGACCTTATAGAACGTGAGCATTTCGAAGATGATGATTTGAAAATCTGAATTAGGCAAGATACGTCAGCAGGTCCGCGGAACATTTAAAATTAAATGCTCACAATTGTAATGTAATACACATGTACATTCATCTAACAACTAAGTGACTCACAGAGAAGAGTAAATTTTAGAACAGCCATAATTCTTTTACAGGCTGTGCATGTGTCATTTCGTTGTCATATTTTGCGTGATAATGCTACTGTGTGAAATGATTGCGCTTCCAGATTGTTTTCGCCGTAGATGTTCGTTGATTTGCTCTGTGGTAATTGCTCTGTGGTGGGAATATTAAGGGGTGCCGACGGTGCAGTGATAAAAATTAAACATACGAGGGGAATTAGCCCCTATACACGGAATCAAGAATGAATGCCCACGTACTGTAGCACTATGTCAAACAATTCTCAAATAGTCTGAAAAGCTTGAAAACAATGAACGAAGTCACATAATATACGCTGCCATGTCCACGTGAGATTAATGCGGCCGGTAAGAGGTGATATCAAAATTGAATGAAAAGTGTTGTGCGAATAATCCAAACTCAATTATCCTGTCAGCGTGCTGTCATCTGTTTCTCTCGGAGGTGTTTTTGCTACCGCAACACTCTGAAAATGCATCATGCATAGAGATGTGCGTTGCATTCTATTCCAAAATGTTGTATTTTAGGTTTGTTATTATCATCTTCAAAATTTGTCTATATTGCTGGTAATAAGTCGATACTCACATTGCAAAGTAAATAAGAAAGCGTAAAACCAGGACTCTACAATGATGTTTATTTTTATAATAAATATTTGAAACACATTATTTGCCTGCGGTGTTTGTCTTTGATTTGGAATCATTGTGCTATCTGTCCTACTAGTTTTTGGGTAATTGATTATACACTAATGTGTTGCAACCATGAATAGATACGAATAGACCAGATCCCTGAAAAACAGTCGTACTCGAACTGGTCAAAATAATTCGCCCAAAACATTCTTTAGCTTCATACCCCATTTGTGTGCTCGCTCGCTAATGGAGTTAGGACATTAATCAGTCTGGCACATAACTTATAACCACATCTCCTGTGTTTTGAGATGGCAATGCTTCGTGTTTTTGGGTTTTCAACATATTCACACCATAAAATGTGTGCATGTACTTCCACTTAATAAAATACGTTTGTTTTACGGACGAATGGATTTTATTGGAATTATGTTTTGACTGGATATTCGTCCTGTCAGTAGCATGAGGTTTTTTGTTATCAATTGTGGATACATTTCTGTTTCATTAAGTATAATAGTCACGGACTCAGTGCACAGATGACTCAGGATATTCTGTTGGGTACTGCGCCCGTATCCGAATGAAAGTGCAACAAAATGAAAAAGCGTATGTTTGTATGTTGTGTGGAGAGTGTCGTTCTGAAGCCTATACATTTCCTAATATTACAAACAATGTATTCATTAAAAACTATAAATCTTTAATAATGAATAATGAACTCTTTTGTTGGTTATTTTGAATTTTTTAAGACACCAACTAGTGTATATGAACAGTAGCAATGGTGTATTCAAATTCGTCATCAATGAACACAAGATTGTTTGTTTCGACTTTCCTGATTACTTGAGTTTTCCCATAAACACAAACTAGAAATATGTTCTACATCTCGTCAACAAGCGATGAAAATGCCGCGGGATCAGTGGTCAGTGATGTGACTTTTAGTGGGTTATTGATATAATGGCACGTGATATTCTGCTTAATGCACCGCACAGTACTTCACCTTGAGCATACAAAAGTACCAGACATACTTCAAAGCCCGAGATATCACAAGCACTTAGCAGCATAATCTGGAGGGGGCTCGGGCATTCAGGTATTGGATTTTACAAGGACACGTGGATGGTAACTAGCTAAAAAGTCTTCATATCCCATGTTCCCTTATACTTCGAGAAGCCTGATACGAAAGCGTGCCAGAGTCATCATCAGGGTATCCATTAACCTTTACAACATAGACCACAGCTCTGATATTGATGGGACGCGAGAGATTCGTGAGCTGGATGCAGTTCAATTAAGAGTTCAATTATCGGCACTGAGATGTCCATAGAATTAAAATGATTGACAACAAACCAGGACATTTCATTCGTTCCCATGTGTAATCTTTTATATCAATATGTTTCAAACTATAACCCAATATACTAGAAATTGATGGCAAGTAGGCAGGAATGAAAGGTAGTAGGTAGTGGGTCCAATAATGACATACTCCGTGAAAATCGAGTCAATAGAGTATCATCATATCGTCACCAAAATGCTGCATACGCCTGCCATCGACACCGTTGATTGGAAGTTTGCAGTTATAAAAATAAACCAGTTGTATTCAAAGTTGTACTGTTCTTGTTCGTGTTCGCACAGCTGCAATGATTGTGTTCAAACTAACGCCGCAAAAGTGACCTGGTTATGTATCTCCTCAACGAGAAACATTGTCTGGTTTGACCAGACATGTCACTGTGCAAATATAAAGGAGTACATGAGTTGGAAATATGAGAAAGAAATTTGCCCTGCGAGACATCTCGGCAACAAGATATCAAGGTTCTTTGAAGACGGTGTTTTATGGATTGGGGACGAAGATTACTAGGCCTTCGTATTGCTAAACGATGACGCATTTTGTGATACCGGGAACGAAGATATTTATAGAATTACAGCTTGAAGATATGGTCATACACATCTGTTCCATACACCAATCAATCGGCTATATGACATTTGATCAATACACCAATTTGTATTTCATAATATAACGATCAAATTATACACCAAATTACAGTAAAACGTCAGGAGTAAAATAGACTTAAAATATTCCATGATTTGAAATGAAGCTTGTAAAAATATTCGCAAAATATATCAACAGTCTGATTCTTCAAAGAATAATTTATGATTATTTATATCCATGTTAGAATCCCAGTCGCTGATTGGTAATCAGCCGTGAAACAAAACGCATGTTTCCCGACAAACATAACGTCCCAAGCAGCGGGGAAAATTGTCCTTCCATGAAACATTGTCAAAAATGTTTACCGCCGCGGTCGAAGATTTCCTAAAATTGCCGACGTAACGATAATGTCAAATTTACATAATGACGTAGTGTCACATTCACAAGTGACATTCGGCGTAATAAAATAAATATTGACATATTTGGAGTGAACATGGCGAAAGGCATCCCCCTCGAAGACAATGTTACCTCCGACTTCGCATCGGGTAACCTGTTTTTATACTCATATGAATCAGATTTCATCCAACATTTACAACGAGGAGGTTCTAAGAAACAAACATGTAATTTTAATTTCACTTTCCAATATATACACGGTGTATTTTCGTTAAATAATACCAAGATTGGTGATTATTTGGATGGCATATATCCTAAGGAACTTGAAATTAAGAACACTACAGATTCCGCTAATTTTTCCAACTATCTAGACCTGAGGTTGGAGATTGAAAATGAACCTAACCAATCAACCAGATTGTATGACAAACGTGATGATTTCAATTTTTCCATAGTCAATTTATCGTTTATCGAAGTGCCCAGTGAGTCTCGAAACTGCTGCGTCAAGGATTTATTTTACCAAATATAGCTGCCTTCAAGAAATTCTATGGACGTCATCATGATCTTGTTGATAAAATACACCAAATCCACGACTGTCAAGCAACTAGATCTCTTTTCATAATAATTTTGGGAAATTCATGACGGGTGCCACTAGTGGGGCAGGAAAGGCTCACTTTTTCCAGAACACCTGAGTTCACCTCCTGATGGCCATTTTTGGGGCTTCATGTGTTTCCCTGTCATTTTTGTTTTCTCGCATTTCGTATGCCTGATATGACTTTCTGTCCCCGGACTATGAGATTGGATAACGGACCCTGTTTTGTTCGCTCGGAATATTTAATACTGGGTATTCATTCTCTGACTATTGTTTCCTCCGGGAACATATCACATGTTCTCCAAACATGCCAAACCAGTCAATATTTATACATGTATACTTTTCATTTGTCTCATCCACGGTATTGACGTCATGGTTGTTTGTCCTCCACAAAACTGGCAGCTGTCAGATGGGTAACTATTTTCCATTGCTCTATCAGCTCACAGGCAATTATGTCATGGTGCAGTATTTCTTAGAGTATTTTTTAACGCACAACAATATCATTAAAAAGCATTATAAATTTAGTGGATGAGTGGAACCATAACTGCAACATATGGATACAATATTTGATCAGGCTTTGTTTATGTTCCGAAAATGTAGCTTTCTAGTTTTTTTATTGTCGTCATCAAAATCTTGTGGTAATGGTCGTAATATAAGTATGTTGATAAATACACAAATACAACAAACCGTTTTAGAATTTCAAGTCTTTTCATTTTATTACGATGTGTGCCAGAGGTGGGACAGGATAGTATTTGTATGTTCAATATGCCCAGAACACCTGAGTTCACCTCGAAGAATTATATTCTGAGTTATATTCTGAGTTATATTCTGAGTTATATTCTGAATTACACTGAGTCGGTGTCACTGCTGGCGGACGTTAAATCTGTCCCCGAGGATACCATCAACTCAGTAGCCTTCTGGCTATTGACTAGGTACTTATGTGCTATATATCTGTTCATATATCTGTTCCATGGGGTTTGTTTCGGATTTCTAAAATATTTTCATAGGTTGTGGGCAGTTGTATACTAATTCCATCAGGTGTACAGTAGAAACAACTACATTTAAGACACTGTCTGTGTCTTTGGATAAACTATTTGGTCGGGCTTTGTTTCTGTTGCAAAATGTTGTATTTTACGTTTGTTATTGGCATCATCAAAATCTACTGTATTTGTGGTAATAGATTGATACCTACATCGATATCAATCACTAACCTTAGATAACGATCAAAATTTCCCAATTTGGAGTTTTCTACGTGACAATGTTCAGTTCATTTTTAAAAGCCACAATGACTGTGATTTGTTTCTTTTGCCTCCATATATTGTCACATTGCTTGCCAGGCATAAATGTTATACAAAGGACTTGATATTCGTGACGTGATTAACATCAGCGGACAAATTATGCCTATAATACAGGCCTAAAGCCACGTGTCATTCATCATTTTGAAAACAATGGAAATGTGATAAACAAGAAGTACATATGCGGACGCAACAATCACAAATAGAATGTAGCCACATGCTATTTTTCATCTTTATAACTTTGGAATGTCATACTTCACAAATTACTTCTTGTCACCAGTAGCTAAAAGCCATATTATTGTGCCATTCTGAGAGAAGGGGTGTCAAAAAAGTTGACGACAACGAACTGATATGAGGACTATTTTGTCAACATGTTCTCTCCAGTGTGAAATCTTGCATTTATTTCCTCGATAGATAAATAAAGCATAATTCCTTTTTTACTTTATGCATTAAAACATGCAGCAGATGTTATTATTCAAGTAATAATACCAACAATAAATACCATCGACGTTGTAATTACAGGGCATTGCTATCATGCAGTAAAAGTTTCTGAGCAATTATGAGAATGGCCACTTGTAGTGCGGATTTATAATCCCGCCGACAACCACTCCGACCTTGTGTCAGTGCTAATCACAAAACATAAAGGGAAAAGGGAAAGTTGGTCTGGGACAAACTCTTGTGTCCCTGGGCATGAAACAATATAAGTGCCATCAAAACAATAACCGGGCATTTGCCCTCACTGGACATTTCAGATTTTATTATGTCTGCCGGACCGGATGTTACAAGTTGAAAAACGATAACTGCCACCGACAAAACTTACGCTGATTGGCTTTGTGAGCATTGTCCCCAAACGCGATAGTTTAGTGGTGTCGTTGTGAGCATTGCCCTTAAACGCCATAGTTTAGTTGTGGCATTGTGAGCATTGCCCTCAAACACCATAGTTTAGTTGTGTCGTTGTAAGCATTGCCCTAAAACGTCATAGTTTAGTCGTGGCATTGTGAGCATTCATAGTTCCGACAACATAGCAACAGGCCACGCCCCCTTGGTAATCGCTGAAAAAGTCCCACAGTTCTGTCCCATAGGCTGGTTTGTTTGTGGGACTTGATACGCATCACTGCGTTTTGGAGCAATATTTGACATTCTTTGATTGGCTTAATAAATATGAAAGTGCAAATATTCATATATCATCGGAACTATGAATTGCCCACAAACGACATAGTTTAGTTGTGACATTGTAAGCATTGCCCTCAAACACCATAGTTTAGTTACGACGTTGTAAGCACTGCCCTGAAACCCGGGCTTCAAACACCGTAGTTTAGATAGGCCAACAGGTTACCAATATATCATTTGCGTAAAAGTCATTGCCGAACACCATTGAGAAACTCCAATCCTTCGTCGGAGACAAACGTATCTCAAATACAAAAAATATCTCAAATACCCTCGCCCCGATAGCATTTTGGTCTGTCTGTCTGTTTGTCTCCCCGTCCACATGCATAACTCAAAAACATAAGGTCCACTTGACATTTCATGACATGAAGCGTATGTCAGTGGATTGGTCTTCCCAAGTTTGTTGTCAAAACCGAATAAAAATGTTTGCCATGGCAACCAAAAAGGTGAAAATCACATAATTTGCTATACCTTCGGTTTTAATCTATTTTAATTTATGGAATTATTTTTGTATTTTTCTGTGGCCAATTCCCGATTGTATGGTGTACGACCCATGGTTTTGGGAACAAAACTCCTCATTATCACCTAAGGTCGAATATTTGGGGGGGGGGGGCAAAATTTTACGACTCTTGAGTATTCTGGGATCCACGACACTAATGTGAAGCCATTTGCAATCTTTGTGAACCGTTTTCGTTCTGGAGATGTGCCTTGATAATAGAAACAATTCCGTGAAATTTTACAGCTCAATATTGAATGACAAGGTTTTTATATTTTTAGCGACTTTAAATTACAACAAGAAACGAAGATGTGTGAATGATTTTCCACATTACAAATCCAGTACAAATTCATTATCAAATATTTGCCGTGCACGATAAAGCTTGAAATAAGGCTTGCGCAAAACAACATTTTCACCATGCTGTGCGTGGTGATTCTTCCGTATGTGGCCGCTGTCTGCTACAGTACAGCGACTCAGGTCACAATGACGTCATTATCATCGAATTCCCGGTATTTCAAAATGCCATAAATTTGTCAAGACGGCATGAAATTGCTTCCAACTTGATTTCATGTTTGGTGCTACGACATACAGTGACATCACAATGACGTCATAAGCATACAATTTCCAGAACTTCAAAACGTCACAACTTTGTCAAAATACATGAAATCACCTGAAACTTGGTATGGCTCTTATATACGATTCGTATTTTTATATTTTTATTTTTATGAATGGATCAACAATGACAATGATTCTGTACCAAGAGGGCAATTGTCCTATGGCAGAGTATGGGCTGAGTTGTTTGTCGGACGGACTACAATTGTTCGGCAATATATGTCGGTGTAG
Source organism: Terebella lapidaria (assembly GCA_949152475.1). NCBI lineage: Eukaryota > Metazoa > Annelida > Polychaeta > Terebellida > Terebellidae > Terebella > Terebella lapidaria. Next base: position 21,065,535 of record OX424557.1, on the reverse strand, counting down.
GTGTACGCTTCCCAGAACAAGTGTTCAAGCATGACCATCATAAGGTCAATTCATGCTGTACTGGCTATGTGTCATAAATACCAACACGTGCCTGTATATTTTAGAAACGGACAAACATCCACCAATATATGTAATCGTGTGACACGAAAATGTTTCACATGATTGTCCGTTGAGTTCGTGGAGTCTATCCTATGGACAATGTCATTAATTCATGGTCCCCGAACAGCTAGCCCTAGACCACGCGTTTGATAACTAGATGCACCTCAAGAGTCATCTGTTCAGCCTGGGCTTCAGACTATCAAGAAAAATCTTGAAGTAATCGAGGTTATGGAAAATTCACAATGTAATTACCCAAAGGTCCAAAATTGAACACAATGGAGATAGAATAATACATACAATTGATGCTTAGTGACATAAAATGTAAACAATATGTTTTTACATGTTTTTCATATGTACAATATGCATTTTTTTGTGTAAAGGATAACCAAAGACCACGTTATCACGCCATTCTTTGTAACGGGGATGGCCTCTTCATGGAAAGAATGCTGACGGCCCAGAAGCTCAGAGTAGGAACTCCAACCCAGAATTGAGGCTTGAGGGACTTCTTCGAAGGCAGAAGTACCCGGAAAGAGGCACGCTCTATGACTGAAAGCAGTTTTCTCATCAGAGAGGTATCAAGATGGCGGTCATGTCCCATTTCAACGCACATATGGACCCTCAAGTGTCCTGTTTAAACTGTGAAAGTGCACAAGGTTGGAAATCATATGCATTGTCAATTTGTCAATATATACCAATGTTACTCTAATTTATTTGAGTGGGACATATACTATTTCTCACATATAATATTAGTTTCACAGCTAACACCATGACTTCAATGTATATTTAGTACTGTGTATTGTTGATCCGCACAGAGTAGCCCTTCGGGATGCCGCAGGAAGGGAGGAATGTTTCTTGACCTTTCTGACCTATCACTTGTCAAAGTATACTGAAACTAACTTCCGAGAGAAGATCTGGACCTAACATCTCAAACGAGTGTACAATGTACGTATCAATCTATTAGGCCTAAAAAAAAATTATTTTCTGTTTCTCGTCCTCCTATTTTTTTCAAAACTGGGTAGGGAGGGACTTTTATTTTATATTTTTCATTTTTTATTTTGCAAAAAATACCGTCCTCAGCTCAAAAAAAATTAGGTAAGCAGGCACTTTTTATTTTTTATTTTTGGTGGGACATCACCAAATGTCAATAAATTTGATTGATTGATTGATTGATTGAAAAATTAGGCCAAGGGCCGAAGATAGGTTACCGGACAATGTTTAATATTTTAGATGTTAGCCAGGTCACTGGTTGAATTCAAGGTCAAGAGAATATTCAGCATATATAACATTAAGCATATATCATGTCCACAGTTGATTGCTAAGCTGTAAATTCAATAATCAGCGAGATATTAGCAATTTTGTGCTGTGGCCTTGAAAATGAAGGGGCAAAGGTCAAATTCAAGGTCATCAAAATATTCAGTGTATATTATTTTCTATATCATGTCCACAATTGATTCCCAAGCCATACAGTCAATAGAGGAGCAAGATATGAGCCAGTTTGTCCTTGGACCTTGAAAATGAGGTCAGAGGTCAAATTCAAGGTCCGAGAATATTCAGCATACATGTATATCATTTCCTACATGTCCGCAATTGATTCCTGAGCTGTAAAATCGATAAGTGAGATATTAGACATTTTGTCCTGTGACCTTGAAAATGAGGTCAAAGGTCAAATTCGAGGTCATGACAATAATCTGCATATATCATTTCCTATATGTTCATAACTGATTCCTAAGCTGTAAAGTCGATAACAAGCGAGATATTAGCCATTTCGTCCTATGACCTTGAAAATGCGGTCAAAGGTCAAATTCAAGGTCATCAGAATATTCAGCATATATCATTTCCTATATGTCCACAATTGATTCCTAAGCTGTAGAGTCGATAATAAGTGAGATATTAGCCATTTTGTCCTGTGACCTTGAAAATGAGGTCAAAGGTCAACTTCGAGGTCATGACAATAATCTGCATATATCATTTCCTATATGTTCATAACTGATTCCTAAGCTGTAAAGTCGATAAGCGAGATATTAGCCATTTTGTCCTATGACCTTGAAAATGGGGTCAAAGGTCAAAATCAAGGTCATCAGAATATTCAGCATATATCATTTCCTATATGTCCACAATTGATTGCTAAGCTGTAAAGTCGATAATAAGCGAGATATCAGCCATTTTAGGCTCTGACCTTGAATTGAGGTCAGAGGTCAAATTCAAGGTCATGACAATAATCTGCATATATCATTTCCTATATGTTCGTAACTGATTCCTAAGCTGTAAAGTCGAAAACAAGCGAGATATTAGCCATTTTGTCCTATGACCTTGAAAATGGGGTCAAAGGTCAAAATCAAGGTCATCAGAATATTCAGCATATATCATTTCCTATATGTCCACAATTGATTGCTAAGCTGTAAAGTCGATAATAAGCGAGATATCAGCTATTTTAGGCTCTGACCTTGAATTGAGGTCAGAGGTCAAATTCAAGGTCACGAGGATATTCAGCATATATCATTTCCTATATGTCCACAATTGATTCCTAGTCTCTAATCTCAATATTAAGTGAGATATTAGGCATAATGTGTCCCATTATAAAGCATAGGAGAATTTAACATGGGAAAGTCCCATTAGGGCCGAGTTTGGGCCAAAATGGCCCACTTCGAGCGATTCAAGCGCAACGAAATTTATGGACATCATAGGGGTACAAATGAGGAGTGTTATGTATCAAAAAGAAAAAAAGTTACTGAACAGATTTTGAGAAAATGGCCACCAAAGTCCAAAATCAGGCATTTTTCGTCGAAAACGGCCGCCATTTTGAAAAAAATGCGAAAATCAAAAAACTAAAAAATACCTCCTTCCTGAATTATTTTTAAGTATTTCTGTGCAAAATTTCAGAAGAATTCGCCCGTAAACAAAAAAGATAAAAATGTGGACGACGACGACGACGACGGACGACGACGGACAACGGACGACAGACGACGGACGCAACGCCATGCCAATAGGTTATCGGACCATAGATCCGGTAACCTAAAAACATTTGCGCACAGGCGCATTCAAGTCCAAATAAATCAAGCCTTTTGAATTGAAATCATGTGTAACACATGACTTTAATGATTTCATTTCTATAGGCTTGATTTATTTGGGCTTGAAACCTCTTGGCCGGGCACATTGGCACTACTGCTGTGCCATCATTATAGCAGTCAGCACAGGATGATTATGTGTACCAGTGGTATTATTATCAAAAGCCGTCAGTTGATATTATATTTCAATGATGAGTAATTGTTGAGAACCGTTCTATCAGTTAATATGTCCTTCGAAGTATAACATGAGGAATGTAGTAAATCAATTCTTGATCACAATTGTATATGTATTATTACATACACGTAACCACATAGAATAACTGTTTCTGAAAACTGGTAGCGTCTTTGTCTTATTTGGCGGAGAGTGAAAACAATGAGGTAAGTTAAATATATGCCTAAATTGCATGCTGTGATTCGGTTTCTCGATCATTCACTATCCTCAAAATAGGGGCGGGAACACTTTTTATTTTTTTATTTGAGAATCGCAAATAAAAAAATCCGAGAGGCTGCTTTTGAACACAGGCGGGCGGGGACGACAGAGAAAATTATTTTTTTTAGGCCTCACCACCAATACAGTCAGATTTTGAGGATGATGCCAATAACAAACGTAAAATACAACATTTCGCAATGATCTGGACATCTCAAACGAGTGTACAATGTAAGTATCAATCTATTACCACCAATACAGTCAGATTTTGATGATGACAATAACAAACGTAAAATACAACACTTCGCAATAGAAACAAAGCCCGACCAAATAGTTTATCCAAAGACACACTGGCGTCATCGGGGGCAGGCAGTGTGTTAAATGTACAAGACATTGTGTAATTTTCGCCATAAGAAAGACATTAGCTATGTTAAACCCGGGACGGGCACTGTGTCTGTGGAGAAGAGTATCAAAAATGGGTGACGACAACAAAACTGAAAGGAGGTTATCTTGTAAACATGTCCTTCTCTCCAGTGTGACATATTATGTTCATTTCGTGGATGAACAAGTGATGCCCACTGCCCTTGAGAACTATTATGCATTCAATAGCAATGCAAACCAGGAAACATTTTGGTAATTATAATATAAACCACATCAAAACCGTTGATGTTGTAATAACGGAAATTGACTGTCGAGCAGTAAACAGTTTTAGAGCAATGGGGATGACCGCTTGTTGCACTGATTCATAGCCGCTCGGACAACCCCTACGACCTTGGGTGTAAGTGCTATCACATAACATCAAGAGATAAAGCAAAGGGTCGTCTGGGACAGACTGTATGTCCCAGAGCATGACGCAATCAGGGCAATTGCCCTCACTAGACATTACGGACTTTAAAGCCTAACTAGAGTGAAAAAAAAAAAATTTTTAAGTTTAGTGTCAATATCAAAGACGGAAGTCTAGGGATCATTTCTGTTTTTACAAAAATGAAATATCTTCAATAGTCACTATTTTACGGAGGTTTGTTCATGACATGTTCTATTGACCTTGCGGGGTCATATGCAAATGAGCAATGATGACGTCATATGAGTCACTGAAAGATAATAAGCTCATTGAAACTAGTACTGCATAATATTAAAGAACATAAAAATATTTTTTGTTCCACATAATGACTCCATACAGAAACTATTCAAATTTTAAATAAATTTTGTCGGTGTCATGGCAACCAGAGCCGGATATGGCTCATACCAACCACATTGTAATGGAGTTTTGTTGCTGACCACCGATGATTCCACATTATTAGGGCCTCAACTTTTGTTACATTATGATCCTTTGTAAAACTGTTAAACGGAAATAGCAACTTCACATGTCCTAACAGTTCAATTGTCCATAGCAAGCCACCCAACAACTGGTTGCTAAGGGGCACTAGCTCTGAATGTGTAGCCTCGACAACATGCATCGCTAACATAACATAAAAATAACTATGCATTACCACAAAACATGCTGATATATTGGAAAAAATGTAATTCACGAAAATAGAAAAATCTCAGGTTTTGATTGAGATTTTCAAATCCTATAAAAACCAAAATGATTAAGGAATGTTTGGCGATGGTGGCGCACGCTCAAAGTCGTCAATAAGCAATGATTCACACCTTATTTCTCCTTGCTTCTATTCAGTGTCATCTTATCTATCGAAATATGTATCTTGTTACTCAGATTCACTGGTATTGTGTTGCCGATGGCACTTTCAATGCGGGCTCTGTCCGGTTTTCAAGCACGAACTCGATTCAGAATTTGTACTCCACCGGCATCACGTGACTTTGTGAACATGTTTTGAATTTCTCACCAAGTTGAGATAGTTAACAAATTGAAGGCCGGACGCAATGTTTTTGCGATATTGCCCACAGGTTATGGCAAAAGTTTGACGTATGTTGTTCCAGCTGTGACTGGAATAAGAGTTTCCTTAGTAATTTCTCCCCTGAGAGCGCTGATGGAAGACCAGGTGTCTTACTTACAGAAGGAACATTCCATACAGGCTGTTTTCCTGAAGGCAATACTAGTATACATCAATAAAAACCCTTAATCATTATAAATGTGGTCGTCGTCTGTAAGCATTGAGCATTAACTTCAAATTCAACCCTTCTTGAACCATTTTTCATTCATGCCCATATGCAACACTTTTTTTCTAGGGGGGGGGGGGGGGGGCGTAGCAACACTAGGTTTTTAAATGTCATCTCGTTTTTTGCTGCAATTCTCATACTAACAATCTTTGGCAGGGGGGGGGGGGAGGGGGGAATTGGGTCGTTGGTTCAAATTCAATAAAAAAAAAATAGCCCAAGGGTTAAGATAGGTTACCGGACAATTTTGATTTTATGCAATACAGGTGACATATGACCTTGATATTTGCCAACCAAAGTCATCTTTGTGTCAACTTCAGTGTCACCATACAGTGTGCTGATTAGAAATTGCTATTTGTTCAAAATACAAATATATTATTCCTATTAAACAAGTATTTCGTCTGTGGAGGCCAATCTTCACATTTCAGATCAGGCGAGACTTTGGGATTTAGCCTTCAAGGTCCTCTAAGGTCAAGTTCAAGGTCACCAATAGATGTGCCATAAATCTATGATTTTTATAAGCTTATAATATAATCCTAACCTCTAGGTGCAAGACTTTAAACCGGCAAGACTTTAAGCGGGAAAGTTACACATTCCATGTCATACTAAATGTGTGGTATCCGAGGTCAAGTTCAAGGTCATCATTAGTTGTTCCTCATACGACCTCCTATATGCTCATAATGCAAGCATAAGCTCTATCTGCAATGATTTTGTCTGTAGAAGCAAATTTGTGTTTGTTTTCTGGTTTTTTTTTACCCAAAAATGACTGTTTGACCTTTCAAGTTCATCGAAGGTCAAAGTCAAGGTCACCACACAAATCGTCATATGGCTTCCCATTTGAAAGTGCCAATATCTCAGCTATATTTTCAGGCTTTCTAAGAGTACAGTCCTGGCAGCTACCATTATGAATTTAAGAAAATTAAGTGCCAAAATTTCCCAATGTTTTTTTTCAAAGGGTGAGAAATTTGTTTTGCCCAGTAAATGGCCCAAAATAAATAATGGTTGTACTGCGATTTTTTTTTCGCCCACCAAAAATTCAAAATATTTTAATTTTTAAAATTATAAAAAAAATTTTTTTAAATTATAAATATTTTTTTTAAGAGCGTGTCCGACGTACACCAGTATCTGACATCGGAACTTGGAACAGCAGCATACGTGGATGGCCGCAAGGACCCCCGATGCCGTATCGTCACCATGTTTCATGGCAGCACGATGTCAGACTCCATGGAGAGAACCCTTACAGAGTTCAAGAGGACGGACTCTGTCATCCGATGTGTGGTAGCCACAACGGCATTCGGGCTCGGAATTTCTATTCCTGATGTTAGAGCTGTCTACATCTGGGGCATACCGGGCACAATAAAAACGCTATGGCAGATGGTCGGTAGAGGGGCTAGGGATGGTAATCCTGGGGAATGTCGCATATTTGCATTGCTATGAACTGGGATCCGAAACCAAACTCACAGGTTCTAGATTTGGTTGGTCGGTTCAAAGACAAGTCTGAGTCTTGTGTTCGCGTGGGAATCCTTAGCTTTTTGACGACGGAGGGAATGGATGTAAGCAGACTGGATGCTTCTCTTCAGAAGGAGCCGTACTAAGGGGTCATACTGGCGACGATCAACTAATCTTAAAAGCCTTCCACGCACACTGTTGAGGGAATGTGGCTCATGTGGCTGTGGCTCATGTGGCTGTTCAGGGAACTGAACATCGACCTTGACTGGACTTTTTGGGGGTGCCCCAAGTGGTGTATTCGGCGTGGTACATATGTTTGTTCTTTTCAACCTACGAGGGGTCTTTAGTGGCCTAGTGACATTCAGTTTCCTCTTCCCTATATAGGATTCTGAACTGAGGCGACTGCCAATTTCCAGGCTGGACTTTTCGAGTTCATCTTTGCCCCGAACAGCCTTCCCCAAGACAGCGAAGCATTCAGAACAGAGAAAACCTTGTTTCCCACCGGGAGTTAGGGCAACATTGCACACTTTCTCAACACCTTCAGTGGATGTAATGGTGCTCCCCCTGAGCTTCGAATTAACAGAACACTGTTATATTTTTTTTTATTTTTGCCCAGAGAAAAGGCTTTGTCACACATGAGACACGACATGTCCAACATTTGTCAGTCGACACCATGTGCCAAAACTCTTGCGCAATAGTGATTGGGTTCCTACTATTTCCGATTTTTGTGCATCATGACGTCACCTGGCCCCAAAATGGCAACATCCGACTTTGAATTTTTGACAGAGCCCGCATTGAACGTGTCATCGGCAACACAATACCAGTGAATGTGAGTAACAAGATACATATTTCGATAGATAAGATGACACTGAATAGAAACAAGGAGAAATAGGGTGTGAATCATTGTTGCGCTTGAACAGCTACAATGCAAGAACACGAACGGGGGGTATTATCCCACATTCGGAGCATCAACTACATAGAGGATCTTAAATGAGTGCCCATTTGATATCAAATTTATTAAACGAGCCAAAGAACTTTTGCTTTTTGCGAGCCTTGGCGAGCAAAAACAACAGTTCTTGGAGAGTTTAATAAATGTGATATCAAATGGGCACGAATTTAAGATTCTATTTATCACATGAAACACTATACGGTCTTTTTACTGCATATTTACTGGTATTATATATGATTTCACAGTGCTTGCTGCAGTTTTTATGCCTTGGTCCATGCAGGTTTTCCAATGCACGTTTTGCGTAATGACGTCATGTCCCCATGGTTACGTTCCGCTTTATTACACGTGTTAAATATGAAATATATGCAATGGCTTTATGCCACTGTTAAACACGGTTTCATGTGATAATACACCACTTTGTTGATAGCAGTTTGCGAAGTAGTCGCTAGGGCCGCGCCACTGGTCACCCAATGCATCGTGGGTAATATTTTGGATTTCCCAGATTTGTTGTGTCATGGCGTCGCTGACAGATGAAGAGCTGCTGGAGAAACTTAATTCTTTTAAACTTCCCGAACTGAAATCAATTTTACGAGATCGAGGAGTACCTTTCAGTGCATACAATAAGAAAGACTTGGTTGAATTGTGTTTCTATGCAAACCGACTTGGACTTGAAGTGTTGCCCACTGAGAAAGAGGAGGACAAACTGAAAGTGGCTTGCCAACTTGGCAAACTGAAACTTGGTCCGTTCATCCGGTTGCCCCACCCCTCCACCTTGGATAAATGGGAATCAAGTCCCACTCCCAGCAATGTTCCTGTGGTCACAGAGGATCACATAGAAAAGTATTTTGCAACATGTAAGTATCTATGTTTGCTAGAATTTGATATGGGTCTAAACCTAAGATAATTGATTGTTGTTTCAGGTTAATTTTGCTATAATCAGATTGAAAATCGGATGCCTATAGATGCTTTGCAGGTGACGTCCCAATCCTGTTCGAGCATGAAATTTTGATTGTAATCTAAAAAAAGAAATTATCAAATTGTTAATTGAGCCTCCATAATTGATGTTACTAGTATCGACCATATATCTGTATATGTTTGTATCCCCCGAACAAAGTTCGGCGAATACTATGGATTTACGATCGTCGCGCCGCCGCCGCGTCCGCAGACACTTTCTTGTGAACGCACTGCAGCTTGCAAATCTGAACCGATTTTGATGATAACAATATTACTGAATAAGTTAACATTGGTTTTACTAGTTAAGTCTATTATTGACCACAAATAGTTAAGACGAGAAACATTCATTATTGAGCTCAACAAGGTAAATGTTTTGTCCAGTAGAGGTGTAACCGAATAAGTCAACATTTTTTTTACTAGTTAAGTCTATTATTGACCACAATAAAAATAGTTAAGACAAGACACAGTTATTATTGGGATCAACAAGATAAAGCTTCTGTGCAGTAGAGATTAATGGCTGTAGGCGAATAAGTTAACATCATTTTTACTAGTTAAGTCTATTATTGACCTCAAGAAAAATAGTTGAGACAAGAAACATTTATTATTGAGCTCAACAATTTAAAAGTTTTGTCCAGTGGAGATTTCATGGGTGTAACCGGATAAGTTAACATTATTTTTACCAGTAAAGTCAATTTTTACTTCGAATTTCAACTTGAAACCAAGTTTGGCATATTTTATGAATTAAAATATAATTTATGGTGAAAAGATCGATATGGCTCCAATTTCATCATCTTGAAATGCAGTTTTGGTGAACTTTTACTTGAATTTCAGCTTGAAACCAAGTTTGGCACATATTATGAAATAAAATTTAAATTATGGTGAAGAGTTTGATCTGGCTCCAATTTCGTCATATTGAAATGTAGTTTTGGTCAATTTTTACTTTGAATTTCAACTTGGAACCAAGTTTGGCACAAGGTATGAGTTGAAATATAACTTATGTTGAAAAGTTTGATATGGCTCCAATTTAGTCATCTTGAAATGCAGTTTTTGTCAACTTTTGCTTGAATTTCAACTTGGAACCAAGTTTGTCAAATATTCTGAGTTGAAATATAACTTCAGGTGAAAACTTTTATCTTGCTGTAATTTCGTTATTTTATCGAACATGTCAAAATGGAAATTCGTATGAAGTGATTTTAGTGGTGATCTTGAATTTGACCTTCAATAAGCTTGAAAGGTTTCACACTCACAATGTACATCAGTGATATATTTGGGGCAACAGGGATGATAGGGCTACGGGGGATACAACCAAGCGGTCGTAGGCGACCGGAAGCGTCTAGTTTCATAATATATTACCAGTATATTTTCACATGCAGGTAATCAAGCCCTGGATATCGATACTGATGGATTGAAGGCGAAAAAAGAAGGGAAATCCCTGCTGCTGTCAAAGAAGGTTTGTGTTTGTGTTAAATTTTATATACAGAACATACATGACATTCCACAGACTGTTGTATCTCCACATAAATCTTTTGTTAAACATTTTTATGGCTCTCTGTCATATAATGTTATTTTTTCCAAGCAATATCATTACCAAGGAATGTATTGAACTTGTGGAATGTAATCGTATTGTATTGTATTGTATTGTATCATGTGTATTGTATTGCATTGTATTGAAGGTGACGTCATGTTGTGTGCATCCAATTGACAAGCACTTGGATGTGTGTTTCATCATGGCCAAGGTACACCCCCAGACTAGGATGCATGCACTACCCTACTGTGTGTGGGCTTTATTTGACAAGTCCGGTTTGATCAACACAGCCGACTGTCACTGTATATCTGGGTAATTTTTTTGTAATCTTATTTTTTTACATAAGTTTATTCATGTAAGTCTTTTGTTGTTTTTGTTTAAAGTAAAATTTAAAGGATAAAAATGTGTATATCTCGATGTCTGTGACGTCACAAAACTCCAACGAAGATCCTGGGGGTTTATTGTCAGGTCATAGACAGTAAAGCAAACACATTTGTTCCTGATTACAATATGGCATCGTACTTCAAAATTTGAGTTGCTTACAAACAGCTATGGGCTGTTTCTTTTATGTGTCTCTTTATGTCTGACGTTTTTTTTGTGTGAAATCTGTGCCATGTATGCCATGTTATAATTGTAATTAATATATTGTGGAGCGATAGGCATAGCATAATGTACATGAAATCATTATTAACATTGACTGCTGACTGTTAATTAAGTAGTAAGTTGTTCATAGTTACAGTTGACTGTTTGTTTTCATTTTAACAGACATGATTGAAGCAACGAAGATGGGGACTATATGCTGCTTGTATCCCAAGCAACTGTGAATGCAGTATTTCTGGAGTGATGTACGAAACATTTTATCCACATATCATTGTCATGTTTTCTGTTTACTAAGCATCAGTGTAATCAAACAATTATTGTAACAATGTTTACCAGTGATAACTTATAGAAATGTTTGTTATCATTGAAATACAAATAGTTGCCATATATATATATCTTTCAAAAATATTCGCAAATTTAAAGTTTGTATTATCATTATTTGCTAAATTCATTGCAAGGATCTCTTTCAAACTTACAAGTACGGGCATAAGGTTATACTCAATATGTGCAATATATGATTTATTTTAGGCTGAGTGGCTGCTGCAAACATGTTGCAGCACTTTTGTACTTCGCTGCATCTATGACCGTGTCGGCACCTTGTACATCTCAGCTGCAAACATGGCACCAGCCGAGTCAAAGTGCTATTGAGGCAAGCCAACCTGCATTCATGAGAGATATTAACATCCGCAAAGTAACTGCCGAGACGGATTTACTGAAATCGCCAGAGGTATGTAATGCTGTAGAATAATCAGGTATTGTGAAATACTCTCTTTGGCTTAGAGAATCATGAAATATCATGAACAATGTGTGGTACTTTTTAATTCTGAAGGAGCGCTCAGGACGAGCAGAGTTTGATCCGAGATGTCCAAGTCGGAGGCGAAAGAGGACCATCCATGACTACAACTTGGATAGGCTGGCTGAGGCTACAAATGGAAACTGCGGGATACTTCGCTACCAGCTGCGCAAAGTTGACGACAGGATCTTCGATGCTCCAGATATCACACACATTGCAGAAACTGTTGACATCACAGCATCTGCAGGACCCCCGAACATCAAAACTGTGGACGAGGCTCTTTGCGCCGTGATGTGTGTGCCAAGTGCAGGTAGTATGGAGTCAGAAATGCAAGTGACTCCAGAATCAGTTGCTCATCTCGCCAACTCAACAGTCGGACAGTCCTCATCACCTCTATGGAAATCCCAACGCCTAGGTCGGTTGACTTCTTCCAAGATAGGCAGCTGCGTGCAGAAAGTCAGTGACGACATGACGATTACTGGGGCTACTCACAGCATCATTGCCAGCGTCATGGGTTACTATGAACAACCAGATGTTCCGCAGCTTCGATGGGGATTAACCCAAGAGAAATTTGCAGCGAAACTCTACGTCAAGAAACAACGTTCCCTGCACAGGCAACTAAAAATGGCTCAAACAGGCCTGTGGATATCAGTCGAGTCACCTTTTGTCGCTGCAAGCCCAGATGGCATTGTTTCCTGCAAGTGTTGTGGCACTGGATGTCTCGAGGTAAAGTGCCCATGGAAGTACCGTAACCAGTCTGTATCGAATTATGCTCAGCAAACAGATTCATGCCTCCAAGTAGTGGATGACTCCATCCAACTGAAGCAGACACATCCGTACTATGCACAGGTACAGACACACATGTACTGTACTCACAGTGCATGGTGTGACTTCGTGGTCTACACTGCTGCAAAGATGGACAACATCCTGGTTCTGCGAGTAGACAGAGATGAACAGTACACGACCAAACTCGTACAGAAGGCAGCCATCATCTTCTCTCAGTGCATCATCCCTGAGCTAAAATCTCGCGCAGTGCAGCAGAAAGTGGAAGGTCACTACGTTCAGCGTGTGATGGAAAATCTACTCACAAAAGTAGAACAGCAAACGCAGCAATCGACACAACAAGCCATCACTGGTGATGACAATACCAGCTTTCTCTGCGGTGGGTGTTCTGCACTGTGGCTCCCAGATGACAAGTCTATCCAGTGCAATCAGTGTCAGTTGTGGTACCACTACAAATGTGCAGAAATTAAAGGTGATGAGGATTTCCTCTTTTCTGACGTGGAGTGGGACTGTGTTGATTGTTGTCTCCGAACTGTTCAATTGTGATTGCCTGCACTACATGCATGATTACAATAGGTTGAATTTCAAGGTGATGAGTAGTATTTTTCCTGTGTGTTGCTCTGAAATCTGTGCACACGTAAAAAAAACTTGCAAAATTTTGTGTGACATAGTATCAAACAGTACATTGTTTCAGTACGAGCTGTCCAAACTTCACAGATTACATTATGCTTACTGGTACACTTAAAGTAGCTTGTACCAAATAAATGTAATGAGAGTTTATGTAATTTATGGCTTTTCTTGAAATTTGTTTTTAGTTTAATTTCGCGCTTGTTCCTTAAATTTGGTGGTAGTGCAAATTGTCAGTAATTAACAGTTCACCTGTATTTGTGTGGTCTATCGAAATGCCCGAAGGCCTCCAGGCCTTTAAGTCTAGTTGTGTGTATATTTGTCTAAATGTGTTAAGGTTTGCACCTTTCGAATCTGCCAACAGCAAACGGACATTCATTGAAATATGTGTATGTACATATAACTTGAAGACTTAAATGAGAAAATGACAGGCAATGTGCTGTATGTTTATGAACCTGTATTAAGAACATGTGGTAAACAATAAACAATGTCTTCTGTCAAAATTTTAATGTTGTTCATTGACTCATCCATCCGTTATGGCAAATACATTCATGCTTGCACAATAGACTAAAGAAATTGAATGAAAATCAAGGTTTTGTGATTAAGTTATTGGACCGCAGTCACCGCACCATTCAGAAGTTCATAGAATCTACAGTTGTACAATTAGAACGACATGGACATGAGGGATGCTCAGTTATGGACACAATTTTCTGATCCTGAGAATGATATTCCCTTCTATTTTCATAATTACAATTGAAAATACCATTGACTGGACTCAATACTGTTCTCATTATCCAGTTGCTAATCACAAAAATATTGCTCTGCTCAGTTTCATATAATCCAACCGATTCATGAGATACAACTACTAGTGATGTATTCATGGTACACATATACAAGTACAGTTTATATTCATGTGGATGAATACAGCACACTTTGCTTACAATGGTACAACTGACGGCAACAAATTAACTAATGCTGCACATATCACACCGATATGACCAAGAATGTCCTTCATGTTGAGTGGAACAGTGCCTTGCAGAATGCGGAAGTCCTTCCATCGATTTATGACGCGCTCAACATGGATTCGTGCATTGGCAATCTGTAATTTATAACAAAATATGAAATTAGAAAGCCTGCTAGCCCATGACCACACATAATGCATACCACAATAACCACTCATCAGAATAATAGTTGAGAAATAATATTGATTCGATATTGATCAGAATTGATAAAAATAAACATTGCAATAAGTGCATATGACGATTAGTTGTAATTACATATGTACTAGTGTAATTGTACAACTTCAAACAATCAAAAATATCATTGCAAGTGTATACTATATGAACTGCTTTTAACTGCTTGAATACCGTTTTAGTTTTGGCAGCTTGCATCGGAGTGAACTGTTTCCCTTTGCGCGTGAAAGGTGGCATCACCAAACGAGTCCCCCGTGGCAGCAGAAGGTCTTGGATCGTAAATCCTCGATCTGCCATGCAGATGTCACCTATAAACATTCAGATTTATATAGTTAGTTAGTCAGTTACCTCATTGATATATGAAATAATTGCAATAAAGACGAGTACAGAAGGACAAAAATATGCATGCAATGTGGTAGTCTGGTGATAGACTGATTAAGCTGATATAAGAAGTCATTTGGACAGAATGAATAACGCAATGTATCACATTTAGCTCCATATAACGGTATAGATAATTTACATGAAATATTTTTTTCAGCCCTTAGGATATGTATTGGAGAGCACTAATTATTACTTGCCTGGTTCGAATAGGTTGCACAGTCCTGATTTATCTGTTATCTCCTTGTCAGACATACGTCCACCAGCTGGTTGCGACAGAAATGAAATTGTTCCCGTGGGAGTACAGGCTAGCAAGAACTTGGCAGTTGGTTTGTTTTTATAACTGCTGAAGATTTGACTATTCGCACTTGCAAGTGATGGCTTCTGGATGGCAATTTCTGTACAATCGATGATTGCACGCACTGTGTCATATTTCTTGAAGCATTTCGGGTAGGACTGCTTCACTTCTTCTTGTGACGGCCAATGTATGAGTCCTGATAACTCTCTAGAGAGGAGCGGTACCCAGGTGGAAATAATCTGTGAGACGGTGCTCTCAGAAACTCCAAACAGAAAACCCAAGTACTCGTCCATCAAGTCCAGCTTGATCCGCATGAGTGTCATGAGCAGTTCATTCTCAGGGCCCAGAGTGCGCACCTCGCCTGGTTTTTTTGTGTTTTTAACTTGGTAGTTCTTCAGGATCATACTTTCGCTTCCTCTGTAGTAGTGCATGTTTTCACTGCCATAAGCCACTTCCTCAAGTATCCACTTGAATGTTTCATAATTCTGGACTCCGGTATGCATGTAAACCAGGGCATCATTATCCTTGATGTCATCTATGGTGAATTTCTTGTTGAGGGCTCTAGTAGATGTGCTGTTCTGTGCTGTCTCTGTGTTGTTACTCTTGGTTACTGTCTCTGTTGCTGTTCCAAATTTCTTTACTTGATATTCAAGTTCACTGATATGCTTTGACATATTGCTGATAGTGTCCAGAAGTGATTCAACCAACGGCGAACATTTGTGACATGTTTCGAATGAGGGTTGGACATAGCTGTGTTCATTGCACATATCGACCTGTGAATAACTGGAAGTTTTCTGATCACTTTCAGGTAGGCCTTGATCTTCAATGCTATCCGACAGACAGGAGTGATCCTCATCATCCCGGACTGTATAAGTGCTATGGTCATAGTTCTCCTCAGCCATCTTCTTCCGCTTTCTACTTGGGCAGGGCTTCACTTCGCGCTCCTTTGGTGGTGGTCGCTTCTTCTTTTCATCTGTATATCCTTTCAGATAAAGAACTGGATGAGGTGATTTCGGGAAAGGCCGCCCTAGTTTGAAATGGTTGCTGCAGACCTTTGTGTTTTTATTTACACCTTTCCAGGCAGCATCTTTCCTGTTGATCATCTTTGTCCATGTCCCATAGTTTCGTGGATCCTGACATCCGTGGAATGACAATTGACCATGAGCTACATGTGGCATTACAATCCATCTGAAAATCACAACAGATGACAGTTACTTTATAATCTTATAGATCTGGTGATTGAGTGGGGGGGGGGGGGGGGGGGGTGTGTAGCCTAAGGCTGAAGTTATTCAGTCAGTGATGAGAAAATCCGGCCTTGCCGGTAAAATAGTGAATGGGGAGGGGGGGGGGGGGGACCAAACGATTTTTAAAAAAAACATATTTTCAAACATACCTGTCCTTTTGGTCACTTTGATTGTCACAACCGAAGACTGCACAACTAACAGGCATTGTTGGTGATTCTAATTAAGTTACAACACAACTTTTGATTTCGTTAAAGCACCTGTCAAAACTGGTGGCGTCCTTGACAACTTGACAGCTGTTGAATTTCCGGGTCAAAATCTGGGACTCGGCGAGCACCAAAAAATTACCCACGAGCCTTTGCGCATTCAAAATGGCGACAATCAGCGAAGTGGTGTATATAGGGTTATTGCACAATATGGGGTTTTATGCCCGAGGGCCAAGTCTTTGAGAAGCCCGACGCGAAGCGGAGGGCTTCTTGAAGACTAGGCCCGAGGGCATGAAACCCCATATTGTGCAATAACACGTTTATCATATGCCAGTGGATGTCGGGGACATTTTAGTATGTTTCTAATGACAGAATCATATCCGATTCGAAAGAATAAGCAAGAAATACAGCTTTTATTCACACATTTATCCGATTCACAGGCCATTTCAGAGTTCCAAGAGCATCAGCATGAAACGTAAATATGTGGGAAAAAACGTCATACATGACGGAATCGTGCCAGGAAAGCGACCATGTGCTTTTGTTTACCCTTCAAAAAAATGACGTGTTTTTGAACTGAGAGCCGCCCGGGCAAGTGTGGAATTTACAGCCCGCCGGGCAGAAGTTTGTTATTGGAAGAATAGGCACAGCTATTGAAAAACCAAATACATAGATATGGTATATGTTTAGGTCTAAGTTTGTTGACAGTAATTTAAATTGCTGTATAAAAGCATTAACTTCGCTGTTTGCATCAACTGTCATTCTGGCATATGATAAATATAATTTATAATTTGATCCCGGTAACCGTGTATACAATATTGACACGCATGTATATTTGTCTCCATTGGCCAGTTCCCAGGCAATGGGATAAAAATAATAACGCACTTGTCGTGAGTTATAGTCAGTTGGTTGGAAACGAATAAAACATACAGACTGATGTCTGCCATGGAGGCTAACAATGAATAGAGAGATAACAAACGATCGTATCGTGTTTCATGAAGGTGGTGTAATTGCCCTGGATCAGTGCCGCTCGTGTGATGGAATGGAATCGCTAAAACCAATACTTCACGTGATAATATCGAATGTAATGTACGCTCTTCGAACAAAACACCACTATTTCACTATCAATCACGAGCATTGTGCGTGTCAGAGTTTGCCAGGGGAATGAAATCTTCGTTTGAACAATGCATTTGAAAGGCATGAAATTCTGCTGTTGTATATCATCAAATTTTGCCGGAGAACTTGGAGGAATTTTGATCGCGTGTTTTGGCGATGTTTCCAATATTTCGTCTTGCTGCATAAACATCTACTGCAGCATATGCGTTTATGTTTGATGCGGGAAATCATCTTAGACGCAGGAAAATTGATCTTGTATGACCACACCCTGTTGGATTTTTGAAAAAATGTTTTACAAGTTTTCACATAAGCACGACCGCAAATCGTGGTTATCCGCGATCTTTTAAACTGAAAACACGCTAACAAACATAGCGGATTTGCGCGACACTATTATCGTTCATTACGAACAGTTCCACACTGTTGTAACAACAGTTTGGAACATAAGAAAAAGTTGGCATCGAAATTACCCGACGCACATCTGCCACAGAAACGCCACGCTCCTACGGAGATACAGGACAGCACGTGCGAAGAGGAAACATTTCTTACTTCGGTAGAATTAAAAGATTTCACTGAACACACAGACACTTCGTGTGATTTGTGCTTTGTGGGTGTAAATGACAGTGGAATGATTGTGTAACGTGGGAGACCAGCCAAACGAAGGAATATATCGAAGTCAAGCTACATGGTCATTGAGTTCCCCGACACTGAAGAAATTGTGGTTAATGATGAACCAGACCAGGACAAGATAATCGACGATATATTCAATCTTATTGATACGTCACCTAGATACAAATTTGAGGTAAATTGTTACTGGAATTAATAGGGTCGAACGACTTTATATGTAGAGTGTGTGTTAGATGCATCACAGACAAACTTGTACGCGCTAGACAAACGTATCAAGAACGGTAAGAAGGCTGATTTGTTGGAACTGTATCTAGAGGTGAAGGACAACAGACATCTGACAACACAGAGAGGGATCAGAGCGTGGCTGAATGAGATTCCTTGGAATAGATTCATCCAGCACACTCACAAGACATTGCCCTTGTAGTCTACTACAATGTCTCAAATTAAAGGGCAGACGAACTTTTCAACAATATCGAGTTTCCATTTTTGACCCACTGTGGGCATTTGCACTAATATGATTGCTGGCTTCTTATTATTTCTCAACTAAATACATGTAAACACGTTCAAATACGATTACCAGTGATTACATGTTAAATAGAGAAATCTTTGCACGGTGTATTTTTTTTTTATAAAGAGATAATACTAGACTATATTTGCTTGGTACGTACATAATCTTGCATATAACCCTGTTGGTATTTATCCATGTCGCGAAAAACAAGGATTTCAAAAACTGATACACTTGAATAATTAACCAATAATATAGTGTGATCACGGTATACAATGATATGCTGTACAGTGTAAGCAGCAAACACAATTGAATAGGAACACCTGATGGATTTTTACTATTAAATTTCTTATTGCACAACTAAACTGTAAGAAATCAGGTCTGATGTTCGAAGGTAAAGGTTTCTGGAAATAGAGACTCGTAGTCGCTAATAACATTGGCTTATCGCGGAAAACAGTGATGATAATATATGATACAATTTATCAGATACATGTAGTGCCGCTAATTGTAAAAAAAACAAGTCGCAAAATACATGGTAAAAATGTTCCGGCACATTAAATATTTAGGAGCTGCTATTTGTGTCATCCCACCATCCGAGCTCGCAGTATCATTTGTATTATTACTATTAGTAAATCAATATATTTACAATGTCCCAGCATGCGTGAAATTAGTCCTGGAGCCCAAGGCTTGCAGATATTACTAGTGTTGTACTATTGTAGGCAACCATATTTGGCTTTCGAATGGGGACATGAATTTAATTTGACCTTACAAGTGATTTTTAAAGCTTTGTTTCGCTTACCGTCTAAGATGATATTATAGCCTAATACTCAACCATGGGACTCAATTGATGATAAATAATTGTCAGCATGTCATATATGAAGACCATAACCTTTACTTTTCGAGATTCAGAACAGAATCGTTTATCTTTAATGCTTAACGTAGTTTTCCCAGATACATGTACACTAGAGTACCTGGTTATTTTGATTCGTCTTTTCACAGCAGCGTTGTGCATACATGCAATCCTTGTCGCCTTTGCATCAATATGTCTAGATATCAGATTATACAGCTAAAAGAGCAAATACAATGAAATACATTTGAACAAATACCCGTTTATTATTGAACAACTCATCTGGAACAAAGAACATTTTCACTGTTGTTAGAAAGTAAGTAGGGCCTACTCAGAGAAAGAGACAAATCCTCACCAAATTTAGTTGGTTATCTTTCTTATCGAAGTTATCGCGGAAAATAATGATGACAAAATATGAAACATTTTATCAACTATTTGTTACTGCTTATAACTAACATCAAGAAAAACAGTGTCTCTGTAAAACCAATAAAATATACAAGATTTGAAATAATGATCGTATTCCTGGTATGAACAGCTAATCTAAAACGAAATCAAATGCTGACTGCGCTAAAACGTGTCTGGAGAACGAGGCGGACTCGCTGAGCCACGTTGATAATCATTCAAGCATGTATCGCGGTAAACAGCGATGACAAAAATGGCACAGTTTATTGATAACGTAGTACTGCTAATTACATTTCTAACGCAACGAAAAACAGCTAACCGTTGCAAACAGCAAAAACAATAAAATCATTTTCAGAATAGAAAAAGATGGAACAAATATCATGTAAAATTGTAGTCAAAACGTGTATGAATAAAGAAGCACGTACTCGCCGAACCATGCGTCGATACTGATCATCGTAAAACATGAAACATTTACATATTCTAACTTGTCTATGTAACATTTTTTGTTATATCGCGGAAACAGCGATATATATCCACCACATGCATGATCTTTTAACAATGAATAACTCTTGAAATTGGAACAAATGTTTTGTGTTAAACACAGTGATAATGACTAGAAATAAAATTACAGCAGTAACTAACGTCTTCAGCTTTCTCAGAACATACGATTACACATCATAGATTTCCTTCGCATTCCCCTGGCGATGTGATCTCCTCAATGCCGTTTTTAGTGTCATTCACCTTTTTTGCTTGTTGTCTTTCTGCGTTTCTTGACATCGTCATCTCCCACATTTTGGTGTCCGTCTGTCGTCTTTCCTGCTGTGTACACCCCAACTTGCGCAAAATTAACAAAAAGTGAATAGGGCATGGTTTCGTAAACGTTGAAACTTCTTGGGTATAATTTATTAGAGCCACCCCCCCCCCCCCTCTTAAAAATAGATCTTGCATATACCCCTGACACATATTATGCCGATTGTAACGTTTAGAATAGTAGTTATTACAAAATATAACATTACGATGCTGAAACATAAAGGGTAGCCTAATTCGGAATGTGCCTGAAAACTGAACGATGTGAAGTCAACAGAGATAATATGTATCCCAGTCAAGAATGTGAATTCATTGTGAATTCGCTGTGAGTTCATATACACATCACACGATGAGTCCCTTGTGAGTTCACAGTGAATTCAATTTATAACCTCACGGTGACATCACATGATGAGTTCGCAGTGTGTGGTTTCTCTGATATTGTTTTGAGTTAGGCCTGAAAAAATTAATTTACTGTTTCTCGTCCCCGCCCGCCTTTGTTCAAAAGCAGCCTCCCGGATTTTTTTCATTTGCGATTCTCAAATAGAAAATATAAAGTGTTCCCGCCCGCCCCTATTTTGAGGAGAGTTAATGATCGAGACATCGAATTACAGCATGCAACTTAGGTATATATTTAACTTACCACCTTGTTATCACTCTCCGCCAACTGAGACAAAGACGCTACCAGTTTTCAAAAACAGTTATTCCATGTAGTTACATGTGTTGTAATAATACATGAAAAATTGTGATCACGAATTGATTTACTACGTTTCCTCATGTATACTTCAATAGATGTATTAAATGATTTCCACAATTACTCATCATTGAAACAACAAATTATCAACTGACGGGTTTTGATGATAATACTACTGGTACACATAATCATCATTTCTGTGCTGAGGATGATGGCACACCAGTGGTGCCAAGGTACCCGGCCAAGAGCTGTCAAGCCCAAATAAATCAAGCATTTCGAAATGAAATCTTTGATTGATTTGGGCTTGAATCTGCTTGAATAAATCAAGCCTCTACAAATGAAATCATTATTGTCATGTATTACATGAGTTCTAAAGGCTTGATTTATTCGGGCTTGAATGCCTTTGTGCGTGAGTGTTTTTTTTTATTTCATAAGTGTGAAATGTTGCCCAGCCAAAAATAAAAAATAAAAGGTGCCTGCCTCCCTACCCAATTTTTTCATGAGCTGAGGACGGTATTTTTGGCAAAATGAAAAATAAAAAGTCCCTCCCTACCCAGTTTTGAAAATATAGGAGGACGAGAAACAGAAAATTAATTTTGTTAGGCCTTAACAAAAATAATTAATGTTAATAACTTTGTTAGTGTAGTATTGCAACTGTGTTTGAGACTATTTTCATTGCTGATTTCAAGCCAAAGTTTCACAAATAAACGCCCACTTAAAATTCAAAGTATTTAGAAATCCAAATGTTGATCAATAATAATGGCCGCAATAAATCACAGGAGTGACATCACAGTGAATTCACGGTTACTTCATAGGTGTGAAGTCAATGGCATGAAGTCGGTATGAAGTCACAATGACATCGCACCTGTGAGGTCATAATGGTGATATCACAGTGACTTCATGTGATGAATTCACACTTGTGACTGATATGCGATATCACAGTGATATCACGATGAACTCGCTTCTTGATTGGGATATCTAAAAACTGCCTTATAAGACAACCAGCACGAGGGATTCGGAGGGCTCAAATTATCGCTTGTAAACTTTGTATGTAGATCTACTAGTATAGGGGCCTACGTGTAGGTGCGTATACCGCGTGCACCTGTGGGCGCCACTGACTAGCACGACTCATTTTTATGAGACTTCATCGTTGTGGATAGTCTGAATTCTTATATAAATATGATTTTGATCACTGAATTTTATGTGTTGCAAAAAAGCTATTAATATATTCTAGATCCATATAGGTCCATATCATCCTTGTACATATACATCGAGATCACCAGCTAACCCCCCCCCCCCCCCAACCTCAGCTACAAGGTTTACAGTGTTTATCACGCGTATGAATTTAGGTAGGCTATTATTGCTTACCCTTAGACTCTTTGACTCAAAATTACCATATTATCGCCCGCATGGAACCATGCTTCGAGCAATATAGTGTACTTGAGGGACAACCAATCTTAAGCTAATAACTAAAAGAACTAATTACTATGTCTCGGTGACATTATTAAACGTGATGTGTAACAGGAAATACGTCTTTTTCGCTATTTGTCAAAAAAATGACGGACCTCATAACATCACACTCATCCGAGATTACTCTACATTCCTGTAAAATCCCTCACGGTCGCGTTTTTCCGCGATACGAGCGGATGGCTAAAATCCGCGACGGCCTCAGCCTGTTTACATCGCCATATTTGCGACGTTATATGAGTAACGTTATGTATCAATCTGCTACCAGCAATAGAACTAAATTTTGACGACGTGGTGTATTTCACTAAGCGAGACATACCAACGAAAAAATCTCAGGCATACCAACAAAGTGTATTTTCCGGAAGATACATGTACTTTACCCGTTACCCAATCCTATGCGAGTCCGTTTTTTGCCAATACCTCTGTTTGGAACTGGATGAAGGATATATGTTTATTGCCTCGATACTACTACAAAGTTGCACGTCTAGACATAGACGTGTATCGTAGGAACTTTCCCCTGCGAAATAGATAAGCTGGGGTTTAACAAGGGTGTCAATGTATGTGCGGTTACCGACATTTTGACGAGCATCCGAGACGTGACTCATAGCGACAACATGAGCCAATTTAGCAGACATTGGTAGATGGCGTGACATTTAAATGGACATCCCGATTTTGTGATAGTAGTGTAGCTAGCTGTCTAATATCCAGGGTATGAACATGAATGATACTTTGGCTAATGTAACACAACTGAATTATTCTAAACTCAGGTGATGATGCACTATCGATTATTGCTCTTTTACCTGCAACAAATACAGCGCAAATTTTCCTGATGCCAGAAAGGAAATTAGCCCAAAAGGTAAGACAGGTTATATGTTTTATATTTCAGATATTAGATATTTTGTTCCATGACCTTGAAAAAAGGTCAAATTCAAGGTCATGAGAATATTTAGCATATATCATTTCCCATATGTCCAAAATTGATTGCTAAGCTGTAAATTCAATAAAAGGTCAAATTCAAGGTCATGACAGTATATATCATTTCCTATATGTTCACAAATGATTCCTCAGCTCTGAAATCGATGATAAGCGTGGTAATAACCATTTCGTGGTCTGACCTTGAAAATAAGCTCACATTCAAGGATAATATTCAACATACATAATTTCCAATATATGCACAATTGATTGCTATGTTCTAAAGTCGATAAGAAATGAGATATTATTCATTTTGTGCTCTGACCTTGGAAATGAGGTCCAAGGTCAAGTTCAAGATCATCAAAATAATCCGCATAGTTCACTTCATATCTGTCCACAGATGCGAGATATTAGCCATTTTGTCCTACGACCTGGAAAATTAGGTCAAATTCAAGGTCAAGAGAATATTCAGTGAATATCATTTCCTATATATCCACAATTGATTCCTAGTCTCAATATTAAGTGACATATTAGGAATAATGTGTACCATTATTCTTAAGCAAAGGAGAATATAACATATGAAAGTCTTTGTCTTTGGATAAACTATTTGGTCGGGTTTGACAATTCTATTGCAAAACATATTGTATTTTACGTTTGTTGTTGGCATCAGCAAAATTCGGTTGAATTGGTGGTGATAGATTGATACTTACATTCTTATTCGGGCCACATTCTTATTTGGCCCACAAGTTGGGCGATTCAAGGGCAACTTATGTGCGTTACAAAGGTAATAAGGGGAATCTTTTGAAACAAAAATCTCAAAACTGATCAGACAAGTTTTTTAGTAAATGTCCACCAGGTACAGACCACCTGGTGGAATATAACTGCGTACTGCACAAATCTCTGTGCGGATCTCAAACACAACGAGATGAACTAAGTTCTGTAGTGCATGTCATTCACAGACAACGCGCGATACAGGGTGTGGAAATCATCTTATCCTTCCGCCTTGAGGCTTGTATTAAAATATTGCAACAGTGCTAATCGTGGAATACAAAGCAATTGCACATGATAAGAGTATTACTTGTAAGTCAGTACACAACTACATGATATAACAGTGAATAATAGTCCACAATACTCAGGCATGCATTTCACGTGGTACCCACTTGAGAGTTTTTACATGATACCTACTGGAGATCGCAGAGAGGCAGAGAAAATTATTGGACCAACATAAAGCCGGTTCATTAATCACGCTTAAATCTCCTGATAAGATTGACTTGGGAAATGCCATGTCAATAAGACGGCAGCCGACCATATACCTGTCGTATGGCTTATGTCAAAGTAAGCATTGCGTAAAAAGACCCAGTGAAACAGTAACAGTATGTCGTATTGCGTGAATCAAACCATAAATAACACTTTTCTAACCAGACTCATAAAATAAATGTTTGTATCAATAAACATGGAAAAAAATTCCTAAGTATAAATATTTCGAGCGACAATGGGCAATATCAAGTAGTGAATACAACACAGATTTCAATGGAAGCACGAAGTTGCCCTTCCTTCCCATTTTCTTCTAACTATGGTGCACATTTGAAAACTGATCTGATTACTGCTCGCATTGTCTTGTTTTGAAGGACACTCCATCACTGTTCCCGATTTCACAGTGCAACACTGAACAGACGGGAATTGAAGAGGTTTATGTCATGTTTGTATGGTGGTGCAGTTTTTTTATCCCACAAGATTACCACACAACTAATTGTGATTACTACACTTTCAGTCACTTGATCGAATGGAGTGCGTTGTCGAGTAGAATTGGTTGCATGGAGGAATCCATGAATGATGAGTCCATGTCTAGAATCTTCTGATAATGCATGCCAAGATTTTCCTGTTGTTCGCAAGCATTATGCCATTGTATGGTCGTCAACTTGTCGTGGAGAAAATGGTAGTGCAATGAAGTTTTGTTATTCCTTGCAATACTCCCGAGTATTGTAGAGTGATTAGTAGAGTGACTAGCTTCATAGCACATGGACTTTTTCGCTTTCACCTCTCTGGACTTGAAATTGGAAAATTGAGAAGTGTGTGGAGAGAATTCCGACCTACAATAGCAGTCCAGAATCACTAATCAACGCAACCCATGAGGTATTCAGAGAGGAACTAGCAGAAGACGACCATGTGCTATTCACAAAAGGCAGAGGAAACAGTGCAGTTGGTCATGGCTGCATTTTCTGTAAGATATTTGCCGAATTTCTGTCAACGCAGCACAGCCCACAGAAAATCACACACGCGAGAAGTGTACCGATGTGTGAGCGGGCCACACGTTCAAGAATACATGGGGCGGGAACCATTCTAGACTTCGATCTCGACCAAGGCACATATTGCGTGACCGGACATTTAACTCTTAGTAAATTGATCGTCAATATCTTGTGAATCAAGTTGCGTATGAGGTCAACTTCAAGACTTCCAAAGATTTGTAACAGATGATTTCACATACGTTCACAATACAAACCTAAGCTCTGTCGGCAGCCATCTCGTATGTAGAGGTGAATCTACACATTCCAGCTAGGACATGACCTTGAGATCTACCATTCAAAGTCATGTGAGGTATATTCCGTGGTCACAAGCTGTATCTACAATCGTTTTGTTTACCGAGACCAATTTCTGCATTCCAGGCCGTTTTGTGCCTTTCAATGAATTCCATCTGTATACACGAAAATAAACAATGACTGACATGAATAAGTGAAATCAGAATTGTTTAGGTCTTTTTCGGCCTTTTGGGCCTAAATTTCAGGCCTTTCAAGCGATTTAAAGCACATTATATTCCTACATGAGATAGACGGCACATACAATCATGAATACGTGAAAGATTTTGAGCAACGTGCAAAAGAATGTTGCACATTGCAACGTTGCTGTTTTGGCTCTCATTCCGGGCCTCTCAAACGATTCGAGGCATTCCAACTCCTTACACCTTAGAGATGGCCTGAAGGCTCATACACAAAATTGGATGCACAAAATCAGAAAAATAGTTACTGACAGGTGGGAAAAAAAACAATTCTCCGTCAGGGAATAAATGTAATTGATGCAACGACACGAATAAGTATTGATATTCTTGCCATATATCTTCGCCAATAGACTATGTACAATTAGCGACCCTTGATACTCGGAACTGCACAATACATGTAACTGAAACACCATGTGTTGTATAGTCAGTTGGCTGGGAGCGAATATAAAATACAGACTGAAAGCAATGAAAAACGAGAAAACAAACGATCCTTTCGTGTTTCATGAGGGTGGTGTAATTGCCCTGGATGTGTGCCGCTGATGTGATGGTATGGAATCGGTGAAACAAAGCGCTGCAACACGAACTATTTTACGACTCTCAGCCCAGTCACTCGATAATGTCCACTGTATTGTGCCGTCAGAGCGAAAAAACCGTAACACCACTATTTCACTTTCTATGACGGGCATTGTGCGTGTCATAGTTTACCGGATGAAAGAAATGTTCCTTTGACTGGATTTGAAAGGCATGAAACGTCTGCTGTACATCATGTTTAGTTCTCACTTTTGGAACATTGTTCGCTCGAAATTGGTGCAGTCCAGATCCTACCAGCAGTGATTATTGTCTTCAGGCTATTCAAATCGAGCTCGATTTCTGTAAACTATTGGTGAATATTTTATGTTTACGTCTAACATCGGCATTTTTGCTACTTTACATGAGTTTGACTCAGCGTGTCACCAAAAGAACTGGAGTGTGATGACGTAGTGTATTTCACTAATCGCAACTATATGGAAAGTTCATACCTCCGAAGAGAATATCACGCCTACCAGCACAATGATAAATTAGAACGATGATTGTCTATTTAATTGAATGGTACTTACTCGGGTATGCGGCATTTGACAAACACGAAATAGTAAACAGTAACAAGATTCGATGGAAAATATTTTAAAAACAATGAATAAATAATAACTGACAATGCTGACAAAGCATTACTTGTATTTATATTGTGACGACTTTCGTGA
Source organism: Terebella lapidaria (assembly GCA_949152475.1). NCBI lineage: Eukaryota > Metazoa > Annelida > Polychaeta > Terebellida > Terebellidae > Terebella > Terebella lapidaria. The sequence goes on along the minus strand of OX424557.1, from coordinate 21,037,454 downwards.
TTCCATGATTTCACAATGCGAACACAACAACAAAGTGACTGACATATAACCAACAATACTGTGACTGACACAGAATCAACACCAAGTATGAAGTACTTCGATCAAGTCAACTTTTTTTACAAATAGTTCTGTCTGGAACTGCATGAAGAGAATGTGAGTATTGCCTCGATACTACAAAAAAATGCACGTCTAGACATATTGTATTGTAGGAACTTTCCCCTGCAAAATAGATAAGCTGGGGCATAAAAAGGGTGTCAATGTATGTCCGGTTACTGACATTATGACGAGCAGCTGAGACGTGACTCATAGCGATGACATGAACCAATTTAGCAGACATTAGTAGAGGGCGTGACATTCAAATGGACATCCGGATTTTGGGATAAGATAACAGTGTAGCTAGCTGTTTAATATGCAGGGCATGAACAATTGAACATGAAGAGTGATACTTTGACTAGTGTGTCACCAACAGCAATATTCCATATTCAGATTGATATCGAGGATGCATATTGCTTTATTACTAACCACCAATGCGGTACAATTTTTACTGATGCCAAAAGGAAAACAAAATTAAATGGGTTTTGAATAGAAAGTTACCCCGACCATACATTTTTATTACGTCTTTAGAAACAGACAGTCTATTTCCTGTAAAGTTGATGAAATATAAATATGTACTGCGTGAGGGCCAGGGGGGTTTGGACAAAATAGTTGATTTTTGAAATGTGATATTCGCATTCGATACATATATGAAACGAAACGTTGTGCGAAAATCTGTCTCGTGGTCATAACGGTTCCATGTGGTTTTATCCAAACGCCTTTTTGCGCATGCGCGAACCGCGGGTTTGCACGTGTTCTACGCAGGAGTTGGACCAGGCACGTGTTGGCGGTACCTTTGAACCTGGTATGCACACCGCGGGTAGTCCTAACGTATATAATATATATATCACTGGATTCTTAATGTAAAGTAGAATTTGAATATAGTATGTACATAAGCCGTTGGGATATCATGAGAACTGTAAATATTTGTTAAACATCACTGGTGTGCCACAACATATACATGTAATTCCGTCACAAAATTTGATTCTGATTTTTCTGTACATTACAAGTCTCACTGTAGAATACTGTTCACCTGATTTCTTTTGAAGGTAACTTTTATATCAACTCATTTATATAATAGAAATTTTTCATATTGCATATTCACTCTAAAAACTATCGTGACAGAATTACAATTTTGTGTGTGACGGAATTACAAGTACATGTAATTCCGTCACGCTATATTGGGGGGGGGGGGGCGGGAGGGAAACAGTAGGGCTAGTCTAAATTGTACATACAAAAAAAATATACAAATAACATATGAACAACTATATAAAATTACAGCGCACATAAACTATGTATTATACATTAATATTTATAGATATGGCGAAAACTGCTGCAGAGAGGCAGAGGGAGCGACGCGCGAGATTGCGAAACAATGTGCCAGCTTATCAGGCTTACCAGGAGAAGGATCGGGCCAGAAAAAAGTCTGTGAGGGAAAATATGAGTCCTGGGGAACTGAAAGAACACAGAAAAAACAACAAAAAAGCCGTGGAGAGATTCCGGTCACGTAATAGAACCAACGACACTGAATTTGCCGTAAAGGAAACACTGTCGTGTACGTCGGATGCATTTTCTACACCTGCAGCAGTTGGGAAGGCCAAGAGCAGGGTGATGAGACACCTCCCGAGAAGCCCTAGGAAGCGTGCCGCCCTGGTGAAGGTACTAGCCGCTGATGTTCTTGACGTGGTGATCGTAGATCGACCAACACCACAAAACAGCTTATCTCCCGAAGTCATCCAGCTGGTGATCAAATTTTATGAGGAGGAGTCCCGGATGCAGCCAGGGAAAGCAGACTACATAACTATCAGGGACACAGCTGGAGGCAAGACCAAAGTGCAGAAAAGAAACATGCAGATGACGGTGTCAGAGCTGTACCAGGTGTTCAAAGAGAAGTATCCGGACGCGAAGATCGGCAAGTCCAAGTTCAAAGAACTTCGCCCGAAATGGGTTTTACTATCCTCTCAGATGCCCCACAATGTATGCGCTTGCATATACCATGAAAACATCATCTTGATGCTTGACGCCCTTCACCGCAAAAGTCCAAGTGATATCCCCCTGTACTCACGCACCGAATTCCTTCCTCTGTGTGTCTGCTCTGTGGATGCTGAGACGTGTATGTCGAATGGGTGTGACACATGTGAAAATGGGGTTCTATTCGACAGGAATGTGAGTGACAAGGTGGCCGAGAAACACCAGGAGTTATGCAAGTGGCACCAGTGGGGTCGTTGCGCCGATGGAGTGTACCTCGAGAAAAAGGCTCAACAAGGCACAATTCTCCAAGCCAGAAACCAACTGCCCAAATTTCTCTGGCATGCCTTCATAAAAGATAAGCAGGCGCATTCATATGTTGACGAGAAGGCAGCAGCTTCAAATGCAAATAGCGATCTGTGCCTACTACAGATGGACTTTTCCGAAAACTATACTTGCTCATGGCAAGATGAGGCGCAGTCTGCACACTGGCGCCCACGTCAGGTCAGTCTATATACAGCGATTCTGTACCACAGAGAACGTCACATAAGCTACGTCATCGCCAGCGACTGCAAAGACCACGATAAAACGACAGTGACAGCCTTCACATCCAAGCTACTAGAAGTTCTCAATCAAAAATTCACCACAGCACAGAAGTTGTCGATTTGGACAGATGGACCATCCAGCCAGTTCAAAAACAAGTTCATCTTCGTCGTCACGACTGCGCTGAGTAAGATGTACAATGTCCAAATCACATGGAATTTCTTTGCCACCGGCCATGGGAAGGGTCCGACAGATGGCATCGGAGGGAGCGACAAGCGCAGAGTCCACAGCAAGGTCCTGGCCAGACAAGCACTAGTCAATGATGCCTACAGCTTCGCCGAATGTTGCAGCGACATGAGCACCTTTGTCGTGGTAATGAATGCTGACGAGATCGATAGGCGTTGCCAGTCGCTAGATACAGGGAGTCTCTGGACCAGCCTCAAAAGCTTTCCGGGTACAATAAACACCCACCACTTCTACCCGGATGGAGACTGTATCATCACAAAATATTTCAGTTCATCAGTGGATCTGCAAAAACATCCGATATCACATGCGACCCAACAGAAGCAAGGCAACCCATCTGCAGTGGCGATTGGCGTTCCTCAGAATGATGGCCAAACAGCGTCAACATCGCAGTCAGCACCTCGGGGACGTGGCAAAACACAGAAACGAACGACTCGTGGCAGACCCAAACCTGTCCTACAAGTGAAGGTTCGTGGGCGGCGCGCTGGGAAGAAGAGTGTGGCTGAACCAACGGAGCAGATGGTTGCGAAAAATCCTTCCTACTCGAGGAAAGGAAAAGCGACGTCATCCAGTGACACCTGCATCATCTGTGGCTGGGAGTACGGAGATCCTGACGATCCCCAGCAATTGGATGACTGGATCATGTGCCTTCAGTGCAAGGTATGGGTGCACTTCACTTGCGGGGAAGATTTCGGCGTTCTGGATGATGACGACCTGTTCACTTGTCGCAAGTGCCTGTGAATCGTGCCCCACAGCACAGTAGCCTGTCGGTCCTGGATTTAATTAATGGTTCAACATTGTTAAAGTTGTCCGAAAAATTCAGTGTTAAAGTTTCAACCACAATTTCACGGATTATTGCCTTGTGCTAGTACTGTATTATACTTTTAATATAAATATAGAATGTATGCAAATGTATCATCTTTATTTACTATTGCATGTGCTGACAATAGTGTTCGATATATCTATATGGTAATAGATTGATACTTACATTGAGAGCTCATCACTTGTGACCCTATGAAAAATATTTCAACATGTTCGGTCTTCTGGCCAATGATATCTCGTAAAATGTAAAGAATTAGAGTATGTAATAGTGTTCAAGTATTGAAGATACGAACTGCATGAAATAGTTATGAACACGAGACGAGATTTATACTGCTGTGTGACGTTTGCTGGTATGTTTAATTTGCATGTTGCAGAATGTTTTAAGGTATCATTGCAAATTTGATTGAGTACATGTATCATACGTCGAAAATAAACCTCATTACAAGACATGTATGTGTCTTTCTGTGTTCACTCTATATACAGGTGGAAAATAATAATATACAAAGTCGCATCTACTCAAACAAAAACTAATTTATCCAGATTTAAATATGACGCAAATAGAAATTTTCTAGAAATACTTTTTTTTATAAATAGATAAAATATAATGCGTTACTTCTATTTTGATTATCACATAAAACTTCTTTCATCCATATTTGATGTGTTTTATACCGCTTAGTGTCCATGGTTCTGAATTAAACTGAACATTTATTTCAAAGGTATGTTGGTAATTATAGTGTAGGGTTAACGTTTACAAGACATTAGGAGGATGAATTGTAGGTATATACCTAGTATCATACAATGCCTGTTTGTTGTGACGGAGTTTCAGTGTGATGTAATTCCGTCACTTGTTCATAAAATTCATTCCGTCACACTGGCACTTGCTCATTGAAATATAAATGAACTTAATACAACATATAAGTGTGTCTTGCTATGCTTGAAAAGTTGCACGGATCCATTTCAATCAAATTCGAAGTTTCTGCAGTGTGTCGTTTTGAAGAGTTTTCAGATAATCAAATTCCTCAATACATGAATGTCAAAACCAGGTGATTCCGTCACATATAATTATCACACAATTTATTTTTTAATCACATGATGCACATATCATTCGACTGCAATATTTTGAAAGTCAAATCATACCTTTCGAATTAAAACTATTTTCGAAATACAGTAGCAGTTGAAATTATCAGTAACATACATGATCGCCTATGGATCTCTGTGGTTTCAGTAATTCCGTCACGATGGCCCTCACGACTGTAAGTGTGTACGTGTGGATTTCAAACACAAACCGCACGGAAACGACCGCGGGAACAGGAACGCCATAATAACAATCATAACGTTTTGATTGTTTGAAAAACGTCATAAAGTTTTTTAGTTCCCGTACACGTTCTTCACCCAAGCACACTTGTCAAAACTACATGTACCACTCAAGTGACCACCGCAGTTTTCATACCCATCATAACGGCACTGAAAAAAATGGTAAGCTACCGTAATGCTTCACATTACTGTAGATCATTTATAATGTGCTCCTATTTGTCTTTTGATACATACATTTCAAATCATTGCGATTGTTACATACATAAAAAGATAATTTTGCCGACATTCTGTAACATTTTGAGATATTCACCAACTTTCACAACCACGACGACATATAACCCCAATATTTTCTCATATGAAGAATCACACAAAGATATTGATAAATTACAAGAAAATTATCTCGGCGTTTTTGTTAAAACTTGATTGAAGTGTTAATGGTCGGAAATGACACAGTCTGTACATATTTCAGGGTTACAATTAATCAAGTACTGTAACCATTACAGTAATGAACATGAAAGGAAATATCAATTTACAATTTATGATATCTTACGCATATTTATGTCATATTGATGATTGTTTACTAATAAAAGTCTTACAGCCATAGATATCTAGTTAAAACAATCAAAGAATTACAAATTTTGACCTCTCTGAACGGGTCTCTCGTCAGAGCTTGTCCCTAAACAAGGAATGGTTTAATCCAGTGAGCTACATCATATTTATTAGCATTTAGATAAGATCTACATTAAATCGTTCACACAAATCATGCATTAGTATGATGTACACACCTGACCACGCAGATCCATGTCCGCTGCAGTTGTTTCGTTTGCGGTTATGCACGTTTTGATGAATCTAATCCTCTTTGACGTGATTTACGTAAACAAAAACGTTATGATTGTTATTCTGGCGTTCCTGTTCTCGCGGTCGTTTCCGTGCGGTCCTCTAAAGGTCCCTATTGAACATCGTCGTCTTATGACAAATATCGGCATGGCAACATGGGTTACGTATACTGATGGGGCACCTGTGACAAATACAACTTAATTGAAATCTCGTGAACACTACATTTCATACCATCTACTGGGGAACTTTTTCTTTACATAGCAAACTCACTGCAGCTGTATACGGTTCATAGGGGATATAATATACATCGAACATAACTCGTCACCAACAGATAACCTATTTCACGAGCACGATCAAAAGGAGCATGCATGATAATCGTATTTGGTACAGCTATCAATGTAAAGTTCGGCGACCCCACGATTAAGAGGTATACCCCATTACTGGAGTGTCGCCGAATGTCTTATAAACCCGTCCACACTGCAGCATCATAACCGTGGTGTCACTACTCGCGCACACCACGTCACGACGCTACATCAACATTCATCCTCACCTCCGTTTCCCTGAAAACTATGTTAAAATCACATCAACAATACGTTATTTCATTTGCCGCATGGTATATTTATCACGATGGTGTTTGTCATATACTAGTAGTTCAATAACAAGTCAGATTGTAGAGTTCGATGTTTATTCATAAGCAGACATCAGAACACCAGGATCTTGTAATGACTCTCTGGGAAAAACTTGGGAAAGCCAGGTTTTATACAGAAACTCTGGAATGTGTGGATTGTACTGGGCAGCGTAGGTGTGTGACGTACAGGACAAGACGCACGGGGACTCGGGCTCAGGGAATTGGGGCTCAGACTCGAAGTGGGCTGAGATAGGAGTGGACGATGCCATATATGAAAGTCTGACAAATATACGGGACCGGTTAGAGGCCTGGAGGGCTACAAATATAGTGGACAGGTTAGAGATCGGATCTTGTGACGTAGCTGTATTTTGGGAGCTAGGCCAACACACTAGCTGTGTGGTAATTCTGGATCTGACGAGGGATATGAGCTCATTGATTATTATATGTATATAGTAGGTGTAACCTTGGGTAACGGGAGCTGGGAGTAAGCGTGGTGATAGAGGGGAAAAGATATATATTGCGACGTTATCAAGGAGTGTACTTATGATATATTCCTCGGGGTTTTGAGAAGAATCGTCCCGATTCAGGAAATTGGAGAGGGGAGGAGTGCAGTGGGAATATATACATGTATACTTTACATTGTCTATTCAACTAATCATAATATCATGCGATAGAATACATTATGATACAAACATTATAATATTGAATACAAACAATTGAATATCAATTGGTAATACATTGAAATAAAACACACATTGATTATAGTCTAGTGAAACCCAAAAAAATTGTCAGTTCATTTATGAACGTCATATATTTAGGAGACACATATTGTACGTTATGAGGAAGTCCTTAATAAAATAGCTCTCAAGAAGTGCTAATTCACATTGATGCAAAAGTGTCGCTCTATCAGGGTAGTCAATGATCTTTTGCGACAGATCTTTTTTTTTATTATGTAACCTATATGAATGTTTATTGAATGTCAACCACTGATAACACGTGATACAGAGAGTGTAGTTCATGGTATCCTTCCGCCTGGAAACTCGTACTAAATTATTGCAACAGTTCTGCTAATCATGGAACACAAATTAATCGCATACGATCCTTGATGTAACATTAGATTTGTTCTCGTTTCCTATCCCACATCACCAAGACATGCATCAGTTGCAATGTCTAGAAGACAACACAAGGAACAATAGGAAGATATCATGCAATTAGGTACACGTGTGTTTGTCATACACCTAGCTCGCGTGTTTGTTTTGGACATCTAAATTTATTTCGTTGCTTCGTAGCCTTGCACTTATTCCAACTGGTACTGTACAAAAACAAATATATATTGATACTATCCTACGCTGATGATCCCAGTGTGTTTGTAGACATGAATATTGTTTGAGCTGTTTTGCAATATATTTCGCTGATAACCTTTATAACGCTTGGGCTAAGTTTCCGTTTGATGTTTATTGAAGGTGCGTGATACAGAGAGTGTATCATGGTACCCTTCCGTCTCGAAACTCATACTAAATTATTGCAACAGTTCTGCTAATCGTGGAATACAAATTTATGGCATGATACCAGTATTGCGAGTCACTACGCAGCTGAATGACAGAACAGTGCGTAACTGTCTACAATACATAGACAAACGTGGTTTCACGTGGTACCCACTGGAGTTTGTAGGGGAAAGCGAAAATCTCTTCCAGATAATTAGACCAACATAAAGCCGGTTCACCCATCACGATTAGATATCATGATCAGATTGCCATGTCAATACCACGTCAGCCAATCAAAGTAAGCATCAAGAACAGATCCAGCGAAATAGTAGCAGTATGACGTATCGTGCGATTTGAAATGTACAACATATCTCTAGCCCAGACCAAATGAATAAATGTTTTTATCAATATATCATCACAAAAACAAGTGAAAAAAACAAGTCGTTAGGGGGCATACCAAGTTTCAATTATTTTCATGCATTTTTGTGAAGTTGTGATGTTTTTACATCATGGAAATTTTATGGCTATGACATCACTGTACTGTGGCGTTATTGTATGTCGTTAAAGCAGCTGCCTTCGAAACCACTCAATATTTTTTTGAAAACTATATTTCATATCAAACATGCGAAACTAATTGAATGAAACATACTCACATCAAATGTAATGAAAATAACCAGTCCTCAGGGAAATTTTGCTCATTTGAACAGACGGTTCTAGCGTAAATACAGGAACTGTATCCATCACACGCAGATGTAAACAAAGCATAGAAGTGCGAGATAGACTGACAATTCCACGCACATCATGGTATATCACTGATTATTTTCTCACAACTACACTATATATGCACATTTATTTTGAGCATAAATATTTTGAGCTCAAAAGCGCGATTTGAGCATTTGTTTACATCCGGGTTTGATGAATACACTTTGTTTGTTTATTTACAAAACCGGTACAAAATGGGCACTAAAACGGATGAAAAGACAACTCGGATGGACTGTACTCGTCAAAATCATTGAGCACACCTTTTGTTATATTGCATAAGACGTGTTAAACAAAAAATGGTTTTGAGAAAAATATTGCATACATTCGAAGGTAGCAGCTTTAAGCCAAACATGAGATATATCCGAGTTCTGGGTCTCAATACCTTCCTTATGGTATATTACTCGACAGGTTTCAAGAGTAATATACATTACACATACTTGACATTATGACAATTTGACATCACAAACTCGACATCGAGTGGAATTTTGAAATACAAGTGATTGTAATTCCTTTCATGCATGTTATGGTCCAGCCGCGTCTCTCTTCCCCGTGACTTTGACCATGACCTTGATAGGTCATCCTATTGAGCTCGTGGCCTGTAAGATCCATAGCAAGTTTAAAGCGATTTTTTGCCTTCTTGACAAAGATATGCCATGTTTAAATATCAGATTGAGTCCTATTGAAATAATCCTATCGAGTTCGTGACTTGTAAGATCCATAGCAAGGTTAAAGCGATTTCTTGCCGTTTTGACTATATATGACATCTTAAAATATCAACAATTCGATGTTTAAGACGTCATTGTGACATCACAAAATGTCGTAGTGCCAAAAATAAGGTATATTTGAAATTGAGGGCTCAAGACATTTCCATCAATATCCTACTCAATAAGGTGCTCAAAGATTTGCAAATGAGCTTGACATTGTTCCCTTGCGAACGCCCCAAGGTCGAATGTCAAGGTCAAATGTCAAGGTCAATGTCATATGTGTTTGTCATTGCCCTACAATATGGACCACGTTTGAAGTCTCTACAATGATTTGTTCAGAAGTTATGACCATAGATGTATTTTTCACATTTTCCGTTGCCATGGCAATCATTTTCACGGGGATACCAAAAAAAATCCATTCAATCGTCAAGCCGATCGGACCATTCCTCTCAGAGTTATATATCCTGACAGACATACATATATACATACATACAGACAAACAAACCCATACGCAATACCCTCTCTCCCTATCGGAGCGAGGGAACCAAAGCCAATGCAACAAGAAATGAAATCCGAAAAAAACAGAATAGTATTAAAATCATACGGATGGAGTAGTTTTATGCGCGCATGTTTAATATTGTGTACCATGATAATATGTGCAGTAGTCACAGTCCGACAAGTTTCACTATGTACGTGTCGAAACTGGGAACAGATTGTTGTTTACTCCATTATAAGTGACATGGTAAAAAGTGATAATGTCCAGTCGTCCAGACAGGTATTCGCGAATCGAACTTCCAAGTCACAAGTAAACAAGACTCGACGATTGTCGAGTTGTGATAAGATGTCACTAGTGCCTGGATCATGACATGAGTGCAAAAGTAATCATGGTGACCTGGATGTTAAGTGTTCATCAGAATAAAAACAAGGATAAGTTAAAGGTCCCCAGACATGACGCAGTCAAAATAATTGTCTTCCAATGCAATAGCAGAGCAAGTGCTCCCTAAAATATTCACGAGTTGTGTTATTATGTTGTTGACGACCAACTTTGAGGATCTAACTTTTCGAGTATAAAGCGGTGCGCTAAGGCCTGCCAACTTTTCAAGTCTAAAGCGGTTGTAAAGATGTCTTTCCGTCGATCTCAGATAAGGAACCAGACAATCAAAGATCGCAAACCCTTAGATTTAGTGATTTCACCTGATGACTTACAATTTCGACCCAAGGCAACTTGGGCTATAATAAGGATTTTTTGTCCTTTGGTCAAATAATAATTTTTTGTCCTTTGGTCAAATACCGACCATTGGTCAAATAACAAATGATGGGGAATCGATCATGAAAATATTCAAAAATGAGTAAAATAATCATTGATAAAAGCGAATTTTTTTTACCTCAATATTCCGATTTTGATCTCCTCTGTAAACTTGACCTTGTCATGTACATATACTATAGAGCTGTAAACTTTCATAATATTGCTTCTATGCTCAAATAGGCAACAACTCTCGAAAGATTAAAGAGATTGCAAACTGGCTTCACAATTTGATCTTGAATCTTGGAATACCCAAAAGTCATAACCCCAAAAATTTCTGACAACGGACGTTATTGGGTGCTCTGATCGTACGACCATCGGCCAAAAACCCTATCAGGAATTGGCCGTTGCAAAATGCAAAAATAGATGGAAAAGTTAGCTGGAAAAGTTACTATTGATTAGAGTGATTGCTTGTGATCACCATGGATGTACTTTATGATTCGACGCTCTCAATTATGACCAATATCTCGAGGAATACAGAGCAAGTGAACTACATGTACCACAAGGTGTCGATAACCATCCAATTTGGTGGGGTTTTTTCTCTGGTGGATCAGGGCCGTCATTCTGATATTTTCATTCACTGACACAACGCACCGAACTACAATAATATATTCTTTATACTTATTTTGTGGTATAATTTGGTATATACGTGTTTACAGTACATGTACATAATTTTAGTTTCACAAACAGTCATCCCGCTTGTTTTCTGGTTCGGACTCTTAGGCAAGATCAACATGGGCAATTTCAAATACATTGCTGAATTATACACCACGATTCCAATTGAAGCACAAAGTCCCCCGTCCCTACCAACTTTGTTCCAACTATGTTGCACATTTGAAAACTACTCTGGTTACTGCTCACAATGCTCACAATTGCTTTGAGGGACACTCTATCACTGTTCGGGATATCACAGTACGACACTGAACAGACGGGAATTGAAGAGGTTCATGTCATGTTTGTATGGTGGTGCAGTTTTTTAATCCACAAGATTTACCCAACTAATTGTGATTACTACACTTCCAGTCACTTGATCGAATGGAGTGCGTTGTCGAGTATAATTGGTTGCATAGATGAATCAGTGAATGATGAGTTCGTGTCTAGAATCTTCTGATAATGCCCGTCATGATTTTTCTGTGATTCACAAGGGTTACGTCATTGTATTTTCGTCAACTTGTCGTTGAGAAAATGGTAGTGCAATGCAGTTTTGTTATTACTTGCAATACTCCTGAGTATTGTAGAGCGACTAGTTTCACTGTTGAGGTGTTTTTCGCCCTCACCTCGCGCATAAATATGAGCTAAATCTCAACGTTGCATTCCCAGTTTGATGAGAAAAGGCAATACATATTAGTTATTTGATGGATTGTGTTCTCACGTTGCTGTCCGGTCGAATTTGGTGCCCTGAGCATAGCCCATGTTAGTCTGTGTATAATAATATGCGAGTTATTCATTTCTGAATCAGCAAATTGGAGAATGAACAAAATACTAAAATGAATACCATTGGTAGCAGAGTCCGTAAATTACTGATCCATGATTACTGATTTATGAAACGACTATGTTCCTTCAAACATCAGAGACCCAAAACTCACGAGGATCACAGCTGGTCTTCCCATAATAAGTTTCTTCCTCGATATTACGCTATATGATTGCAATGAAAGTTGTATACACACCATCGTATGTTTGAGTATCAATGGTTGTGTGAAACTGAGCTTTGCAAGCATTGACCAGCCACTTATTATGATCAAGTTATATAACGCACACTCCAAAACACATCTGCTTCTACATATGCACCATTGACGAGTGTTCCACGTGTGGTTGTGCTAGTTGTGCTACAGTCTATATACTCAAACCACCAATACCACATCAACCAGTTTTACCAGAAGACTTGAGCAGTATCTTACAGTGTTTGCAATGAAAATTTTGTAGCTTTCTGATCAGTTTGGCAGAGAAATCCCCCCCAAAATAGGTTATGCCACTCCCGTTTGTTTTACGGGACAAACATACAGTTATGTTTGTCCCGTTAAGAAACAGTAAAAGGGCCGTTTTCATAAAGACAGTTAGCGAAATTGGGTGAATCTAGAGGGGAGGTAGGCCTGCTTGGTACATATTTTTTTTCTGGGAATAATGATACTTGGCTATAACTTTTTTCACCTATGATTACCTTATACGTATTTATGTGGAATGCACATATTAGGAATGTATTACCTACATTTCACCATAACTGGCAGAACTCATACTTTTTGGCCCATTTCTTTTGCTATTTGCTTCGTACACATACGGGTATTCTATTAGCTTTCAATATCGTACGCAGCAAATAGAATACCCTTAGTGTTTATGTTTATCAAAAGGTAGGCTTGGAAGAAAAAGCATCTGCAAATTACAATGCGTCCACGTTTACGTGTAAACATAGAGTGTTGACAATCGAAAAACATGTTTGCCGCATTAATGGCTTCACACGAACGGATCGCCTTCCCACAATACTTTGCTTCGCTTCATCAATAGAAGCCATTGTCCACTTGAGAGTCCTAGTGGTGTTTGTTATGCAGTCAAACATCACTTGAGACCAAGCGATGTAATATCTGATTTACCACAGCATTATAGCCGTATCTTTCGATGTTATTCACTGACAAGTGCTTTCGGTTTTTAACGTCTGGTCGACACAGAAGTGTCTGTCAGGACTTGTCAAAACCTTCCCCAACAGCTGAGGTGGAATTGCACAATGTACGTAATCACAAGGTAACTGGATGTAAGGGCTCACAGATATTTGTAAAACTATAGGGAAAAGACACACTAAATGTTCTACCAACGCGTAAAGATAATTCGTCAGGTTCTGATTTTATTCCCAAAATGTTTAATTCCATTTTGTTAATGCCGTCATCAAAATCTTGTGGTTTTGGTCATGGTCAATTTGGGTGCATTTGTACTTGGCATGGACCAAGTCTGATGTCACCAGCAGGGATTTGAAATTGTGGTATATTACCTATTGGTATACATGGTGAAGTCAAGGTCATATTCCAATTCCGAATTTATGGAATCCTACCTGGGGTATAAATGTACTAGAAATTGTGTGCCTTCCGAGCTGTTTATTTCATCAATATCATTAATAAGGGGTAGGACTTCAGATAGGACTTTCGAACAACAGTATGAGGAGTATCAGATTTAAAATCAATTGCTTTAATCTGGTTTTGAACAGAATTCAAATTTTTTTACAGGACATGTATGCGTGTATGCCCACATAATCATAGTTACCTGCCCCTAGACTCAAATATTCCCAGAAAAATCTAATTTGCGTAAAATCACGCGCATTTCTAGCCTTAGTTTCCTCACCAAAGAAAATAGTGATGTTTTGACATCTAAAATCACTCCGAAACATGACCAAATCCTTCAAAATATATGATTTCTGAATACTTGTTGTTGCCTTGACAGTTTACCAGGAATTGGTGGAGCTTAATATGCGAATACGGGAGACAACCTGCATGAAATCCCCTTTTGTGTGCACTCTTCAACGAATGAGCATTTGTTATTCAAATAATAAATGTTTTGATTCTTGCAGAATTTATCTCATTTTTTTGTTCAATATTCATCGATACCCCCACCTGTTCTGACAAGAATTGTCCCCAGAGTCACGAAACCTTGCCCCCAGAATCACGGGACCTGCCTCTAGAATCATAAAATACCCCTAGAATCACTGAACCCCTAGAATCACTAAAATACCCCTAGAAGCGGGATGACCCCTAGAATCACTGGTTGTGATCTGTGAAATTATCTCTGGTGGGACTTTTTCGTCTCGGATATCATTCCAAGCAGCAAACTGTATCAAGCTAAACTGAGATGCAGCATTTGTTTGTCTTGCAAAAACAAACTTCCAAATGTCATATCGTGACAGCAACACATGTCAGCATGTGCAATCATTTGCCGATACTAACAAAACGGGAAAATGATGTGATGACTTGGTGGCTATTGACAGAGCACTTGAAAATTACGGTGTCTCTCGACAACTCAACTAGACTTCTCATGGTGACATGCTCCATACACCACTGAGTGTAGCACGATTCTCTTGAGAACTCACGGCCTTTTTCAGCGCCGGCACAAACATAAGACATGTCCATCAAACACTGGTTCAGATCCTCGTGATGTGATTACGAATGATGGACATTTCATGCGAGAGTAATTCCCTGTCATGTAATCTGACATGTATTCAATCATTCGGGCATTCTCTATCGTTTTTGAGAAGGATCCGGAGTCCAGTTAGTCTGTATAGCAGAATTTAACGTGGGTTTGAGAGTGCTTCCGAAAAAAACCCCTCAAAAACATATACATGTATTTACAATGAACAACAAAAAACACTACATGTAGCTAATGCGAGATCGTATGAGAATGATCCGAGTACAATATGCAGTTTTAGTATCAAAACACCACTCATCACATTAATTATAAACAGAATGTTGATATTCATAATGTACATAATTATATTAGTGGTAAATACCGTGCTGTACGCACATATTTTCTTTGTATTGAGATACATACGTTCATATTGTTCACAATAAACATGATAAATGAAAAATTTAAATCCAGAGTCTATACTAGAGACAAAATTGCATGGAACAACATTCATGCAGCGTCAACCCCAGTCTACCTTCTACATACCCCTAGAGTCTACCCTACATATATCTCTCATTCTCTGGAAACCTGAAAAATTGGCAGATGTTAGTACCACTTCCATGACTTCATTCATATGCAAAGCAAATCACCATCTGTACCCACAGTATGAAGTACATAGTCTTAATTACACCTGAACTAACAGTTGGTCTAATTTACCAGAATTACATTGACTGACTATACCAGAAAATTTTCACCCTTAAGGTAGTCCGCTCCAAACAATGAGGGGGGGGGGGGGGGTCAAAGACTTTTTATTCAATAAATAACAGAATCAACAAAATCTAGAGCTTTAAAAAGACATATTTTATAGAGTAATTGATCAGCATCCTAAAACTGAAAAGAATATAGGTGGGTCACCGTATCCGTTCGCATGGAAAACACGATGCAAGATGTGAATATGGACAAACAATGTAAAAAAAGGCAATAATGTATGTCATTTTAGGTAAATGTTTGTGATTTTGATCGAAGATGTCGGGAGAAACCATCACGGTGACCCCCTATTTTCTTTTCAGTGTTAGGATGCTGATCAGTTACTCCATAAAAGTAGGTCATCTTGAAGAGAAAATATTCAAGAAATAACTTGAATTTTTTTACTCTCCGTTACCTCACTGTATGTAGCGGACTACGTTAAATATGGATGGAAAATTTATACCACGAAAAACACAAAATTCACTATAGGCCTACATTAAAACTGATCCGGATCAGATCCTGACCCTTTACCTCTGTAAAGGGAGGAAATGATTTATGCACTGGCATTCTATTTCCCGACCAAATAACTTCAAACTCATCCATTTTTGGATATCCAGATCAGAGGGCGATGTCAAAAACATCCGAAAATCTTGAAAACTCCTAGAATTTATGCACATTTATATAAAAGAGAAATATTTTCGCCGAAATTTAACGGATCCTTTTGAAATTCGTTGAAGCCACTGAGTGTCACAATGGATAGAAACAGAATGAGTTGAATGTGGATGACTTGAATTCAATTTACGAAATCCAATTTTCAGGTTTAAAACCCATGGCTTTGACGTCCACATAACAAGTAACGTAACATATGTTTTGTAGATTTACAAAATTGTCGGTACTTTTGCAGTCTATACTTCTAGCTATCACCCTGAGACCTCGACTTATAGTGCCCTATGTACAATGATGTAGCCTAAGTTATTGTACTATTTGTTGATATGTTTGAGAACATTATCACAAACTGCAATACGTTTTTAGTTTATGGGTAAATTGACGGAAGTTTTAGTTTGATTTATTTTACATTTGTGAGTGGATAAATTTTTCACATTTGCAGCTTTTTTCATTGTGGATGATTGACAAGTATTGTCTTTTAAAAATGAAACACGAGGATAATAACCGGTGTCTGGTGAACAATCGTTAGTGGCATCAATAAGAACATGTCAGACATCGTTTGTCGAGAAGGACGTGGCTATAGCCTTGAAGGATCGCCACTTATCGACGGATACTTTTAACAAGCACCGCTAGGAAGCTGTGTTTGTGTCCCTATATGGAGTTCGGTGTGTCCCTATATGGAGTTCGGTGAAGTATTTACCTCGGTAGGTGTCAGTTTCTATTATGTTTAAGTGTTTTGTAAATGGAGTTGATTGATAAGCGAAATTTGCATGTGCGCCACGAAGTGTGCATTAGACTTTTCGTGTCAGCCACAGGTAAATGTGTTTAACACTTGTTTTGTTATGCAAGAACAGTTTGCTGACTGCAGGAATAGCGCATGTAGTCGTGTTTGTTACATGAGTAGCTTTGTCCGTATTCGCCTTGTGGATAAACACACACAAAATCAAACAAAGATTATTGATGTATGTATCACCCTATTACATACAATACCATATGTTTTTGATGATGTCAATGAAAAACCTAGACTGGAACACTTAGAATAGAAACAAAGCCCGACAATAGAACAGAAACAAACAAAAACAAATATATATATATATATACCAGTGTCAAATTAGAGTACAAAAACAAACAAGCTTCCTTCCAGGCACAGAAAAAATGTCACCTTCTACAAATACCGTTGCTGCATGATAAAACCGAATATTGTGAAAAGCCCGACATGGTCGGGTTTCTCATGTGATAAAAGTGACCATGTCGCTTTTTTCACGCGAAATATCCGACCATGTCGCTTTTTTCACGGTTGGTGTTTCCGGCGTGAAAAAAGCAACATGCCCGTGAAATACCCAACATTAACTGCGGAGCTATTGAAATAGCTTTTGTGCGTGAAATTCACGACATGCATGTCCATATTATCGTCCAATTCATGGACTTCCACTCAATATTGAATCAGGATTCAGCGCTGAAATCGAGTGGGGGTGGGGGATCTGGCAGAACAGCACAACAAAGGATTTTATGGAGCGATATTAACCAATACATCGAGCTATGTTTTGGGTGCCTTATGTGCTGCGTTCCATTCTAGTCGTGCAAATGGTGACGGTGGTGCAGTACGAGTTCGAAGCATTCCATTGGCAAAACACACAAATCGTCATTAAGACTGTCTGTTTACATTTGCTAATGAAAAAATAACTAAATTGAAACGTATTAAGAAGTCAAATAATCTTTGATGTGGATATCGCAAGCAGATTGGAATAAAATATTATCCACCAATCACATCAGCCGTGAAGAATGCGACATGGGCGATAATAAGCATTTGACTATGAGAAAGGCGACATACGTGATGTTCGGGTTTCTCACATGTCGCGTTTGTAATGCTACACCGTTCACGGCGCCGAAACAAGATCACCAGTTCGATAGATCAGAGGTGTCCGTTCTGTCTGTGCGTTCGATGCGTTCCTCGAAACCACTTATCAGAAGTTAGTGCTTCAGCAAATGGTCAACTGCGCAGTGCAGCCACATGTGTGCTTGTATTGATAACGTTCGTTCTTGTCTAGTTTGACGTTCAACAAACATTCAATGAACCAGTAATTGCACCAGGTTTTCGTTGAATCAGTGCTACAATTCATTGTATAATTCCAAAGGGATACCCTTCGGGAAAAAAATACATCATGAATCACAGAACTGTTACCCTACGGTTTCCTTACCATGTTCATCATATCCCAGTGATGTCATTTCCTACCCTTTCATAGTTTCATAGACGGGGCATTGGATTGTATAGATACCGACATAGGCTAAACATAGCAAAACGTGATGATTTACACTTTCCAAATGGGTGCTCTCCGAACTGCTATCAATATATTGCTCAGTTTGATTTCTTTATGACCTGACTGTTTGGCCTTTCGCAAGATTTCCAGTTCATAATTCTGCCATACACACGTCTTTCATATCACCTCCCCAGAAAGGTTTAATGGAGTCCTGACAGACACTCCTTTGTGTCCTGCAGACGTTGAGACCTCACCAGTTACCAGTAAACATGGTAAATAGCCTCAAAGGACGCGGCTATAATGCTGTGATAAATAAGATTTTATATGGTCATGTCTCGAGCGATTTTGACAACTTGCATAACGAGGGCATCGTTGTCTATGAAGCGTTGCCGTGAAAGGGTTCGCAGACTTGATGATGCCACTTGAATACTTGACAACAAACGAGAGCAAAGAAACTATTGCAAATAGGTTTTTGTTCATTTTACAAAAACGTTCAAGATTTCAATTGTCACGACTCATTGTCGCACGCCATCGGTTCGTCTCCAAGAGGGCTCGCATAAAACCGATTTCGTCATATTTCAATACATTTTCAATGCCTGATGCCGCCCACTGAGTTATCTAATTTCCTTGTAAATCTCTTCGTGATGTATGGTTCTGACGGCTTTGGACATAAACGTTGTCTGAATTGTGTTAGGAAACATACGTATGTGTTAGGGAACAGAAAGGACTGGCAAATAGTCAATTGCGCAGTGCAGCCACGTGTGTGCTTGTATTGATAACGTTCGTTCTTGTCAAGTCTGACATTCAACAAACATTCAATGAACCAGTAATTGCTTCAGGTTTTCGTTATATCGGTGCTACATTTCAACCCCCAACGGATACTCATCGGAAAACATCATAAATCACAGAACTGTTACCCTACGGTTTCCTTACCATGTTCATCATATCCCAGTGATGTCATTTCCTTCCCTTTCATAGACGGGGCATTGGATTGTATAGATACCGACATAGGCTAAACATAGCAAAACAACGTGACGATTTACACTTCCCAAATGGGTGCTCTCCGAACTGCTACCAATATATTGCTCAGTTTGATTTCTTTATGACCTGACTGTTTGGCCTTTCGCAAGATTTCCAGTTCATAATTCTGCCATACACACGTCTTTCATATCACCTCCCCAGAAAGGTTTAATGGAGTCCTGACAGACACTCCTTTGTGTCCTGCAGACGTTGAGACCTCACCAGTTACCAGTAAACATGGTAAATAGCCTCAAAGGACGCGGCTATAATGCTGTGATAAATCAGATTTTATATGGTCATGTCTCGAGCGATTTTGACAACTTGCATAACGAGGGGATCGTTGTCTATGAAGCGTTGCCGTGAAAGGGTTCGCAGACTGGATGATGCCACTTGAATACTTGACAACAAACGAGAGCAAAGAAACTATTGCAAATAGGTTTTTGCTCATTTTACAAAAACGTTCAAGATTTCAATTGTCACGATTCATTCTCGCACGCCATCGGTTCGTCTCCAAGAGGGCTCGCATAAAACCGATTTCGTCATATTTCAATAAATTTTCAATGCCTGATGCCGCCCACTGAGTTATCTAATTTCGTTGTAAATCTCTTTGTGATGTATGGTTCTGACGGCTTTGGACATAAAAGTATTACGTATGTATTAGGAAACAAAAAAGGATGGCATGACAAAACGATGAACTGTGCATGTAGGGGAAAATAGGGCAAGATGGGCCTGCTAAGGAATAAACGAGTATGAACGAACAAATATATACTTTATCTCATATTAAACGCTTCGTTTATTAGGGAGTAATAACATTTGACATCAATTTAATAATTCAAAATTGTTATGCATACAAGATACAAGATATGCATGCCCAAGGCTCTGGGCAAAATGGGCCACCATACCCATTTTGCCCTTTGGCACAACTGTGGTGCACATTTAGGTCTAATATCAGTACCGGCAGATCAAATTTGTGAAATGCAAAATCCCGATAGCACTTTATTCAAAGCACATATAGATGAACCGTCGAACATTTTGAAAAAAAGATGAAACTGTGAACATTTGTCGAACATTTTGAACATTGAGGTTTCTAATCGATTTACCGGTTTTAATAACAAGAAAGACAAATGAACTCTCGAACATCGAGGATACCTGCCGACTCTGCACAGGTCTCATGAAACCACAACAAACATTTTTTACACTTTATCCAGTCATCTTCTTTTACGGGGGGTCATTTTCGTCCCCATAGAAATGTCCGCACACTTTGCAGGCATATTTCTTTGCTGTTTCGGTTCCTTTTTTTACCCTGGCGGCTGATAAGCGTCTTCTTGGTTTTCCTGACCTGATTTTTTCCTCGCTTGCTTCTTACCAGTGTTTCCGCGAATATTCTTTTTGATAGGCTCCTTGGCTCTAATTTCATCGATGAAAGATGTGCTTGTAAGTATCTCTGATTTCTGTGACTTTCTCTTTCTGTTAACAACTCTGCGTTCACCGGCAGAAGGAAGAGCAAAAATATAACGTGGAACCAGTGAGGTTGCTGGATATGCCGGATTTTGTGGAGTGGCTGCAACTGCAGATGGAGTCATTGGAATGGCATGAACCCCTGCAAGAATTGCTGAAGCAGCTGGAACTACATGTACTACCGGAGTCGTGTGTGTCTGGCTGAAACAACTGCTGGAGCCTCCAGGGGGCCTAGGGCCACATATATGCCACATGAAGGAAATATTTACTGCACATAGGGAATTAAGGATTGACTGCGGGTAACAAACCAAACACTGTAGTGAGCCGCACTCTCATTCATTTATAATGTAAACATAAAGGTAACCAAATCTGCAAGACTACCCAACCCTTCTTCCTGAAACTTCATTAACAGAGATATGTATACCCATGGATGATGAACCGAGACATGGTTCTATAAACAGTATCACAGCGATTGTACAAATTGATGATTATAGATATCACTTTTACACGCGCCAGCAAACAACGCGTAGTATCTTCAGCGTTACAAACAAGCTGTTGTTGGTATGTACGCTTTGCTGTGTGACTATCCAATGATAGATGAGCCCAAGTATCATATCCTGCGCCTTCCTCTATATTCAATAAGGATTAAGAAGGTGCGAGACGGATTAAATGGTATGTTTTCAGTGGACGAGTAGTATTAAGGAGCAGTGTACGGTACTTGGGCCGATAGATGCATATACGACTTGAATTTCTGCGAGAGGAATACAATAGGCGGATTTGGTGCACCGGAGCGCAACTCACCAGTGAGCTTTACTAGCATTACTAGTTGTCCGCAGTAAAAAATAATCCTGCCATTGGGCATGTCTTAAGTGTACCGGCCCAAGTACCGTACACTGCTCCCTAATACTACTCGTCCACTGAAAACATACCATTTAATCCGTCTCGCACCTTTTTAATCTTCATTGAATATAGAGGAAGGCGCAGGGTATGATACTTGGGCCAGTGTGCCTTGTCTTTTGAGAAATAAGTCACAAAATGACATTTGAAAATGACAACTAACCATATTTAGTCAAGAACCAAGTCTCGGTTGGTGATCCCTGATGGCTATAGGTCGCCACAGTAAATTCTGGTGCCATATGGATGTTTGCAAGTTCATGATTTTGTTACCTTTATATTTACATTATATGTGAATGGAGAACAGGCGCGTTCCAGATTCGAGATTTTACATGCAGTTCGTCCTTAACTTTATTTATTTCACATATATTCAGTGACACTGATGGGATCTAACTTTCCTGCCGATTTTCCCGTTTTTTTATACTCCGTCGAGGTAGTAGTGATGTGATTTCCGGTGCTCATGATGTGCATCGCCATGTATCCTGTTATCATGGAGCTGGTGACGAGTAATCGAAAGACCGTGACTTACTGCGGCATACACATGTGGCCTTCTACTATGTTCTCCCAGAATGCCAAGGAGAACATGTTGTCGAGAGTCCAGTAATACATTTCTGATCAGACCTGTAGCTACTCACGTGCTGATTCGACGGTCAACTGCCCACCTGTTTATCCTTCTGTTCCATGCTAGTATGCGTCAAACGTGCACGCAGACCGTTCAATGTTAGAATTGCTGCCATATTGGATAGGCGTGTTGAGCGATGTCCAGGCACGAAATCTCATGTTTTTCGAATTAATAGATTTTCGACATAAGATCGAATTAATAGTAATAGGTTAATGACTTAACTTATAACAACAATGTGAAAAATCCAGTTTGAGTGTGAGTATCAATATATTACCACCGATACATGTGCGTTTCAATATAGGTCTGAAATCATTCGAGAATTTGTTAACAAATCACACAAATTTGAAAATAAATCACACTGAATGTGTGTACAAGTAGAGAGCGGATAGTATCGTGCAATACAGATTACTATTTCTGAATGAGTTTCTTAATATGAATTTCACTATATAAGTGTATTATTGCCCATGATAAAAATGGTTAAGGCGAGAAAAATTCATCGTTGGACAAAACATGACTAAGATATTTCATAGCTGTAATAACACGGTACAGATTTCATAGCGGTAATATTAATATTGGAGAGTCAATATCGCTAACTCATATTACAGTTAGGACATACTCGATATTCATGATATTAGCAAATGTAGATATTGAATCAGCCGTATGACGATCGAGAAAGGTTTCATATTCCAATTTTGTACAATCTTTTCTGGAAAGTATCTTGTTTGAAAAAATAAGTTCATGAATATTATAAAGTTGTGCATGGACTAAAAGAGTTGAGGCCTGACACTAATGAACGACCCTGGCCAGGCAGTAATGATATTCTGTCTGAATTACAGACAACATAGTTTGGGCAACAGTGGTGGTAGGGCATCAGCGGATACACCCACGCGGTCGTCGTCGACCGGAGAGCGTCTGGTTCTAGCTGGGAACGCGAGCGCCTAAGCACCAAACGCGAATGATTGATACAGTCCGTAAAGAAGCCTGTACTCCAGCTTTGCAACAAAGCAACTGATAACATTGTGCAAATACATGATTATCACTGATGATAACTCCATCGATACTAATAATGATGATGTATTATGACCTGGGCATTGGCTTCCAGTCGTGAAAGTGGAATTATTACCTTGATTACAGAGCCTATCGGTCACTTTGATGTGTTGTTCCCTCATGACGTGTCGCACGATTGATCGACACCACTTACATGAGTGCTTGTGTAAAAGTTCTTAAGGAGCAAATCTTTCTGATGTGTGAATTTACTGATTGTCAGTTTCAATATAGTTAATAATCGCTGCTGTCACATCTAGGGAAAACTTATCTAGGGGTATACAGTCCAAGTAGGGTATGCTGCGCCTCAATACTGCTTGTCCACTAAATGAATGCCATTTAATCCGTCTAGTCACCTGTTTAATCCTAATTAAAAATAGAAGAAAACGCAGTATACCCGACTTGGGCCGGGAATACTACCATTCATTACCCTTCATCCACTGAAAATATGTCATATAATCCTTCTGATTTAGCATACATATAGCGGTGGCCCTACGAAGTAACTCGAACGCCACCCAGTCCTGGCCATCTTGAAGCGTGGCCCATAGTGCGATTCATGTTCTATACTGATTTCGAATATCTCCAAACATGTGATACTATTATATGCTGTTCATACTTTACTTTTTTGGCGAAAATGAGTATGTGACCGGGTGCTTTCCTGCACGTGTATTGTATTTGGATAATTTCCTTAGGATCTATTTCAATAGACAGAAATGAATGATGTTAAGATAGATAAGTCCCCCACCCCCATATCTTAAATTAAGGTCGTATACCCTCATAATGCCTGCAACGATAACTTGTAAAGTAGCAATTGATGGAGAAAATGTCGTTGCAAGAATGGTCGGGACAAGAATGTGTTCCCAAGGGCGTTGTGATATCATTTTGCGAAGCTTTAGTTTAGGTAATCTAAATTGATGACGAGCGCACAACACAAGCCCTAGATTTTACTTGGGCGTAGCCACTCTGCCTTGGGGGCACAAGACAAAATCAAAGCAGAATAAGTATGTCAAGGATTTCAATTATCGCATGCTTTTGTGTAGGTAATTGCATCCAGGTCGGAATAGGAACAGACACACGTCTCTTCGCTTTGTCAATGTTCAGAAAGGGATGATGTGTCAATGGAGGAAATATATTGTGACTCATGTGAAACCCCCTAGGAGATAATTCTTAGGCCAAAAAAACAAAATGTTTTGGTTTGCGTCCCAGTGATGCTCAGGAATCGGTGCTATGGCGCTGAGTTTTTTTTTTTTTTTTTTTTTTCAGTACCGGTTTAGGTATTTATTTTCGCATAAAAAGTGTGTTTGTACCATATTTTTCACCTGGAACAGTAAAAATACAGATTTATTCAAACTCTATTGAAACTACCACGGCTGGTTTAAGACACCCCGAAAACAATTTTTACTGTTTTTTCGAGAAAATTTTTTCAACAGCAAAAACGTTTTTTATCACGTTATTTTGAGTTAATTATCTCGTTACATCAAGATAATTATGTCGTTATTTCGAGATAGTCCGTATCTCGTTATTTAGTTTTCAAGATAATGGTCTCGAAATAACAATATACTATCTCCAAATAACGAGTTAATTATCTCGAAATAAACGAG
The DNA here is from genome assembly GCA_949152475.1 of Terebella lapidaria. Taxonomy (NCBI): domain Eukaryota; kingdom Metazoa; phylum Annelida; class Polychaeta; order Terebellida; family Terebellidae; genus Terebella; species Terebella lapidaria. The sequence goes on along the minus strand of OX424557.1, from coordinate 21,012,345 downwards.
ATAAAAAAAATGTATCTTGTTTCCTATATAATTGTCTCGAAATAACGAGATAAAACAATTTTTTGCACGTTCTAAATCAGCCCACGTATGGATCAAATAACTAGTGGAAAATATTAATTGATAACAGAATCAATAAAAAATAGTAATGTAATAAATAAAATCATAAAACAACTAAATAAATACCCCAAAAATTGTTTATTTTTAAAACTTTGGCCGATACTCGCTACAAAATATATCAAGAACATAAACTCGTATTGTTTCTAAGCAAGAGGGTCTTCTTTGCACGCATGCAACTTCCTATGTCTGTATAAAACAAATTTCTCACGAAGCAGTTGACTGGAGGTGATCTGCTGTTTTAATCTGTGACAAGTGGAAGGGGCTCGTATGGAAAACCAGGTGTTATTACTTCCGTGGCAAGGGACTAGCTAGTATCGGAAACTAAAAAATCGTTTACCGGACGACTCTCCTTCTCTACTTGTTATCAGCCCGTGTGAATATAACGATCAACAATAATCTTAAAAACAAATCTGTAAAGTATAAGTTTGCTAATTGATTGGTTTGTAGCTTTCACAGTTAAACGCCTGATTGGTTCCTGCAAGATTGCAATCCTCGATACAGTACAGTCAATAATACAGCCACTTTGGGGACGCTCATCAACTTGCACAAAATGAAATGTGGCCGCTGCTTGCAAAATACTATCATGGCATAAAAAAAAAATCTGACGCGGGAGGTTTGGGACGACGCGCGCGGGAACGCAAACCAAAACATTTTTTTTTGCCTTATTTTTGCACTCAAAATATTATATCTATTGGTCTTCAGAGCTTCTGTTCACTAGAATTTGACGCTTTCTGAAAAGTTAAACGCGAAGCAATAAAGAACTGAATAATAAATTATTTTTCTAATTAATGATACCACTGCCGGCTACGTCAATAGGGATCCTCGTTGGAAAAAAAGAACACAAATGAGCACAAGGGTAGGAAAGGTTGCCAGAGAAATGTACACTGCTAGACTCTTTTTTCAGTACAATTGTTGCTTTAACATATCAAATTCGTTAAAGGTCAAATTCAAGGTCACCGCAGGTTGCAAAAGATGCTCCATATAAAAATTTCCTATATGCTTTAATTATGCATTATACCCCTTGTGTAACTATGATATATATCGGTATTTAATTTCGTTGCTACTGAACAACCTGGCTGCATGTGGTGGCCAATTTGATTTTTGGCGGGTAGGTACAAAACAATTATTTCCATATCGTGTTACTATTCATTGTGGTCCATTTCTGAACGGCTGGATGTTGGTGAATGAATACCCCGTTCGAGTCTGGGAGAATTGTCCCTAACTTGGACAAAATGGTATCGACAGAACTGTCACACAGCCAGGAACTATAGGAAATAACATGAAAATTACACTCACATTTTGTATGTGATTTTGGTGAGAGTTAATGCAGGAAAACGTGATACGCCTGTAATTTCACTATCATAAGAAAGGGATAATTTGAATTACATGAACATGAATAAAAAAAAAAAGCAAAAATTAGCAGCAGGCCATTACATAGATTTTCCATAAGATCAAACCTCGGTGTTCAACATCGTATATTTCGGTATCAAACTTCGAAAGGAATATGACTGTTATACTGATTTTGGGAAGGAAATCAATACACAAGGATCCATGAATGGCAAGGGGTTCCGGCATGTACCAGTAGCAAAAGAAACCGGGTGAACAAGAAATATGGGCAATACTCAACAAACGAACAGATGAGCAGGGTTTATAGTGTCAATTCACGCCATACTTTCCCTCAGTTCGTGTCGTGACTCCGTGTTTTTGGATGTTTCACTGCGTGTTGTTTTGCCAGTATGTTATATTTAGTATCATTCGAGACCATTTTATGCTGGAAAATATGAGAGGTAAAGTTATATGATATATGGTACAAATGATTCAGTATCAAAGGATTTAATATCAAAGATCCACATGCAAAAGAAAATCCAGATAACGAGTGGCACTCACATCAAATCTTGCCTTATTATCCTGTTGTGTTTGTGCAAAGACAGCCACATGTAAAGTCTGTCAAGTTAGTATCCCTCCACTCCCACGATGTCCACAAATTAGGTTTCAGAAATCTGACAGGTCCTTTCTGTGGCTATATTGGGATCGGTGCTTCTGACATGGCCATTACCAAAAGGTGAAATGAAAACTACAACCAGGGATGTCATTTATTTTGCATTGTTTGTCAATCATTCTCTGTGCCATGGTTTGCAAGCTATTACATAAACATGTATACCGACTTCAATGATATTCGTCCGATGATATTGTCCTCATATGTGTGCTAAATGCTAGTCTCGTCAATATATTGAACGTGTGCTGTAAAGTGACAGGGACAACATACCAATGGACCATATACAACGTTATTGAACACATGAAAGTATTCTATAATTTTTCCTCGCAATTATCAAGAGTGGGTGTATCATGTGGGTGTAAACTGCGCTTCGTTTCTCCGACTTTTTTTTAGCATCTCGATCATTAGGATTCATCCTTACGAATAACGGATGTTATTACTGTGCCGCGGTATTCATTTATGGGCTTTGTCGAGACTGCATCTTAGCTCGAGGTTTGGTTTCCACTCCAGTGGAATTACACGGTTTACACAGTGGATGCAAACTTTTCCTTAGCGGAGTTAACATTTTGCTCCGTGTGTAGTTATGCTCATCAATAAAATTTTTGCAAACACACATATGTGCCTGAATTAGACCACCTTCAAACCAAGGAGAATGATGCATTGGATTCCACGCTCAAGATTACGATGACTGGAACAAACGGGAAGACGAAAAACAATTACGGCAGAGCGACTGTTCGCTTTCTTTGATTTTGTTGACCCCTAGACCCAGATCTGTCATTACAAGGAATGACTGATGACTGTGACTAATACTGAACTGATTGTCAGGTCTAATTGCTATGTGGGTTTTGTTCTTTGTCTGGGATATACACATCGACTTGATCTCATTTAGTATTGTTCAACGAGAATCACACAGACATAGGGGTATCACACAAACATATGTATATCATATAACCTTGCAGGATATAATGATCTGACATATCAAAGAATAAAACCTAACCTAATCGGGGTTGATGTAAAGGTCAACTCATGTTTGAATATCTCCTTATAGCTGCCCCATGTTCATGGTAATTTTCCTGCATATAGTACTTTTCTGCATATCACTTCTGAACTCGCTATCACTCTAGCCGAGTTTGTCAGATCATGTACTCAAGAAACGCCTACACCACGCCAAATCAGACTCCATGTAACTTTTGTTTTCGACCAATTGTTCACGTCAATGACCGATATTCCCTTCTACAGAATATGACTTGACTAGTTTATCATGGACAATCCAATTTTAATTAAATTTAATTAAAAAATCAATATCAAGATGCCACATATTATTATGGTTTTTTTTTTAAAAGGCGATTTGTTCATAGGTATGTGTGGGAGTGACATATAGTTAAAGACTTTCTGTGCAGTTTTTTTTTGTCTCGGATGACGACATAGTCTCACGTATTCACACAAGTATGCATCAGCAAATGTTATCAAAGACCGAAATATTAAAAATACTGGCTATCAAACTGGGGGAACCCCGAATGTGCCCTGACACACTTTGTAAACCTTGTCCTAAAGTTTAACAAATTACTTGTGAAATTATTAATTACCATTGTACACTGGAAAGACATCAACATCGCCCATTAGATATTTTCTCTGGAGCCATCAGGTAATCGCCATTTAAGTAAGTTCAACCAACTGCACAAAACTCAACACAGAAAAATTTCCGTCCAAATGACAAACGCAATATAAAAAGCCAGGCAACTAGGTTAATTGCGTTTTTTGTCTACTGTGACTATCAAGTTATATTGCTGGAGGAATAAAATGACCATGTTTGACTCTTTAAATCCATTCTATTCTAAGCAGACAATACTTTTGTTATTAGATATCATACACTGGTTATTAGAGACGGTGATGTACATGTACTTGATGCCGTACGTCTTTATATGGAATCTAGAAGAAATACCTGCCCTTGCAATACCCTCTATGTCAGGTCCAAGTGTCGTTCGACTGACGATTGATCTTTTCATTGTATGTTAAATTGCGGAAAATTTGAAGCGACTATCATTCGTATGCATTTGAAACTTCGTGTGGTCTAATACTATGTATTTTCTTTTCTGCTCTTTTAGTGTGTGATATGTGCGACAAGCAAAAGCCACGAATCACCTGGATGTTTGAGCCTACCAACAAATTGGCTACACAAGTTCCTCACTGATGCGATTGGAATGGAAGTTATGATGTCCTTGAACACCTGTGTGGAGGGTCAACAAATTGGCTACACAAGTTCCTCACTGATGCGATTGGAATGGAAGTTATGATGTCCTTGAACACCTGTGTGGAGGGTGGGAGGTTGGGATCACAAAAACTTGCGTAGGAATATTCACTTTATATGTTTATATGAGTATTCAGGTTCCACTCAGACGACTGACGTCACCTCATAAAATGTTTACGAAATAACTTCCATACCAATCTCGCGTGAGGCCAAATCCCGCCCTTCAGTTCATAATGCTCATTTCACATTGGCAGCACCTGAATACAAAGCTCCAATGGGGCTGTCATGAGGTGTTGCTCTCTATCGCCCCGGTGTGGACGGTAGAGACATCCGTATGCATAATATCGCGGCATATATAGCGACTTCCATTATCACATGACATTTCGGCAGATATTGAGGGCACTCAGCTAAGACGTGGGGTCGTCTGAGATTCTCTTCATCTTTATATGGTCACTGCCCAGATGAAAGTAAGTAAATCCCCACAAGAATAATTATCCTCGACCAGTTTAGTCAGTTACCAGTGCTATCCTACACAAACAGTTCACTTCCACACTGTAATAGTAGCATAAAAAGCTAAAAATATATAAGACAGTAAATCAGTTGAAGTGCATTGCATGTACTGTACCAAGTTCTAAATAAAAAGTTGAGACGGGCCACATGAAGTTTTTAGTTCAAAACAAGAAATGTACTCATCAGATGTCATTCATCAGATGACCCCCATCATACATATTTTGTTTTTCCCATGATATTTGATCACGATTAGACAATCTTGTATGATTCATGTCTCCGTGCTGTCATTATTGATTTCTCTGTCGCTTCTGATAAGATACCATATCCGCATATGGTGAATATCACATGAACATTATCGAATCCTATCGTATTGCAGTGCTTTTCATTTATTTACATAAGTTATTTGCACGCTGGTACGTTTGACAAAATGGACACAAAGTGTCCCTTTCCTGATGATGGCCCAGTTTCCCAGATGGGGGCGTATGGATCCATACCATGCAAGCCATACGACTCCACCAAACACGCAGGCGAAAAACATTTGGAAACGTCAGAAAAATCGGAAATTTTGGACATGTCCAATAAGAAGCGTGTACGAAACTGGCCAGCCATTGTCGGACTCATCATCGTAGGAATTCTTCTGATCGCCATTGTGGTCAGTCTGATCACATGGGTAGTCCTCGAAAACAAGGACGATGACAGTGGACCTTCTTCGACACATGCCTTCGGTACCAGGCGATCGCACCGAAAGGGTCCACTGCAACAGTCTGGTGAGGACAGGATCGACTGCTACCATGAGAGCGTTTACGGAGTGGACCTCATGACCCCCGAGAAGTGTGTCGAGAGAGGATGTGTGTACGCTCCACATGAAACCTATCGTGTACCATGGTGTCACGTACCACAGTCTAACTACGGGTTCTATGTGACAGACGGCCCGATCCCAACGACGTACGGGGAACAGTGGCTGCTTCGGAGGAAGAACCTGCTCGGAATCTACGATGAAAATTTCGACAACGTTACGTTCGAGATAGAGATGAGGGATAACAATATACTGCACTTCAAGGTACATACATTAAATGAGGTTGATTTATCTATTTTTTTAATACCAATGTATGTTGTAGAGACCAAATCCATCCACATGAATATTGTGTAGAATACATTAGTTTTTCTCATCCTATCCCACAACAATATGTCTATAAATGTGCATCTTCAATACTTTTCTATACTATCATCTATTGATAGAACATTTATTTAGAATTATCCATTAATGATACATGTTCGTATTTTTACTTTCCTTCCACAATCTCGTTCAACATTTCACCGGACTCCACAGCTTATACACATTCTTTTCACTGTAACATTGTGGTTCAAACGAGACATGGTTGTCGACAATACTACGCAGACACTGACATCATGCCCAGAAAATGAAGTGAATGCCGGTGTTCGCCTGCAAAATTATCCGTATCAATGGATAAATAGATATAGTCAGATATGGACACTGATTGGAATACGAGGAGGTTCCAGCGGTCCAGCAGAGGCCGTTCAGGAAAAACAGTACACACACCATTTTGTTGTATACTGAAGGGCCATTTTACGAATCGCTTTATATTGCTGATAATAAAACTTCAGAACTGGTTTTCCACGTGCACGTTTGCCGAACTATTCAAGGTTGGGAAACAGATTTTTGTTACCATTTGTTAAAATCTGTTAAAATCTAGAAAAACGTTGTAGAATCTAAATATTAAATATATTGCTTTTGTATAAGAAATATAAGTTCGTAATGCACTACGTTCTCGACAGCTTTGAGAATGAAGGAAGGATAGAGACAGGTAGATGGGGAGATAGATCTGTGCCTGTGGTTTGTGCATTTGGATATGCGATTTACTTGTAAATAGCAATTAGTTTATTTAGTTCTTGGCACGAACGCGCCAGACGGAGACTCGCTGATGAGACTGGAAAGGGGTGCGCTAATGCACTACCAACTAATTTCAAGATGAAGTCAACGGTAAAGTGACACCTCAAAAACAAGGCCGCCACGGCCATATTGTCACCATCGGTAAAGCTAATTAAATGTTACAAACCTTTAATTACATAATGTCCAGTCTCTGTAACATTAGTAGCTTATTCAATAGACAAAGCGTGTTTGCATAACTCCACACCCACACAGCTTAGACTTATGGTGGACAGAAATACAACACATGGTACAATGTATACAATTATGTCTGCGTTGTTAATAGTGTTGCAATTGAAGACAAAAAGGTAGCTTCATGTTCAAATGAGACTAATTTTTAGCAATTGAAATTATGTAAAGCTCGTTACGTTTCTACGCGTATTTTTTTTTCGCTGCTGTAAGCGTTATAGTTTTCGAATCACATAACTACCATGTACAACATAGACAAGTCGGAATATATGAAGTACGTTACCATGAAATAATATGAAGACGTTATTACTTTATATATCGACTGCCTGTATATTATATAGGCATCGAAAATACTCAATATGTTTTATATATCCAACCTCAACAGTTCACCACACCCGAGGATCCTGAACGCTATGAGATCCCGTGGCAGCCCGGCCTGCCCGACGAGCTGGCTCCAAGTCCGACCTATCAGGTGGATGTGTATGAACTGGATCCCTTCAGCTTCAGGGTCATCCGGGCATCCACCGGGGCCGTCATGTGAGAAATTTTTCTTCGCTCGTGCATTTTTCAGCTGTCTCGTGCATTTTGTTTGAAAGAACAATACAAAGTTCATGTTTGTTTTTGCATTTTCGCTAAGATGTTAAATTGTAACAACAAGAAAGTTATTTTTGCATCTTTGCTATGGAATCGTAACTGGAGAAGTTCAGGCAGCAAATAACACCATCTTTACAGCTGGGACACAGGAGTGGGCGGCTTGGTGTTCAGTAATCAGTTCCTACAGATTGCCACGCGACTGCCCAGTACCAACGTTTACGGGTTTGGAGAGAATGTACACCATCAGTTCCGACATGATATGAACTATAGGACGTGGCCCATCTGGCCCAGAGATGATCCCCCAGACTCCAGCCAAGGCCCGGGGTCCGAACAAGTCAGTACCAAATTTGCTTCTCACCCATAGTTAACGTATATTTTATCGGATAAATAATATATAATAAAGAGGACGTGTGATGATTGTGATTAGCTTATCTGGTGTCATTTGTATCATTCGAACATGGATCACAGTCACAGTAACCAGATAAATATTTGACATAGTATCATAACTTTTCCGAGATATACATGGGGTATGCATACATCTTATTCTGTATTAGTATAATATCTAATGTAATATATACTATTTCATATTTATTTATAAAGTGATAGTATTCATATCAGGTTCATTCTAACAACTCTCAACTGGGTTGTTATCTTTACAGAACTCCAGGAACTTGAACACGTACAGTATGTACCCGTTCTATGAGTGTGTTGAGAATGACGGAAATACTCACGGGGTGTTACTCTGGAACAGCAACGCCATGGGTATGTCATACGTACATTTGGTGGAGAAGTTCGTTTGTGGCGAAACAGTTATGACATACATGTATTGGAGTGTGTGAATCAGTGTAAAAAAATACATGCATCTATGTCCATGGCTATATTTTATGTGATATAGCACATGCTTTGATATTCAATGTCTCATAACCGACGGGGTCCTGCTCTGGAATAGCATGCTATGGGGGAGTCTTACGTACGGTTTGTCGGAAAACCGGTCCTTTTATGGCGAATCAGTTATAACATCACAGGAGTGTGTGAATTGATGCAAAAAAACATATATACAGGGTGGACATTTAATATGGAATATATCGGTTGGGTGGGTAAACTGATGAAATATTATATCATATGTATATGTCAATGGCTTTATCGTATGTTAACTTACACGTGCTTAGGTATTTAAACCATGTAAACCGATGGTGAATACTACAACACTAATATTTTAACGGATTTACTCACCAAGATTACGGTTTCACGCCGCTGCCAATGCTCGTGTATAAGTTAGCTGGCGGGCACCTGGACTTCTACGTGTTCATGGGTCCTGGTCCCGAGGATGTTACTGCGGAGTACACAGGAGTATGCAAAACATGTTGATTTTATCAAAATGTTACACATTAACAGTCATCCGATTTCAGAACCGTCGACTATGCATTTCAATATTCATACCATTCCTACATTTGAATACATGTGCAAACAATTCTAGACACATACTAAAGTTTTAAATTAATTTACTTATCGTTGACCATTGAATCGTAGTCATTTGGTGGAGAACCTGACCATATCTGTTGTGCCTACTCCAGGCTGTGGGCCGACCTTTGATACCGCCCTACTGGAGTTTGGGTTTCCAGCTTAGTCGCTATGGTTATGATAACACGTCTGATATGCGCGCTGCCCTTCAAAGAACACAGTCGTATGGCATTCCACTGGTAATGGATCAATTTATTGCGGAGTGTTTTGAAAACGTTAAATTATGGCGACAGTCGTAGTGGCCGTCAAGAAAAAGTTATTTATATTAAGTTATATATATGTTATTTGATATCGGTTAGGATATTTGAAACCACAGGACCTGCAGTATGCTGACATTGACTACATGGACAGACAGAGAAGTTTCACCTTGGACTCTGAAAACTTCACAGATCTTCCTCAATATGCAGATGAGCTCCGGGCACAGGGAATGAGAACCGTCATCATCGTGGTTTGAAAAAAATATGTAACAGTCGAATAGTGTTATTATCGTGTGTTATTATGATGATATAATAATAATTATCTGTGTTACCGACTGGTAGAACCCGACGGTTGAGATCGCCGAGGACTATGACACGTACGTCAGGGGTCGAGACTTAGACGTTTTCACAGAGTTTAACTCCATAGCCGAAATGCCACCTGGCGACTATGAGATGTACAACAGGACTGACGTCATGGGCACGGTAAAAAAAAAACACTACATACATTATTGGGCTTCTCAACACGCTTCACAGCAAATTCACCATGTCGAGCTACAAATTCCAGGTGTGGCCAGAATGGATTGTGGTTTTCGTGGATTACTTCAAAACAGATGCCCAAGAGTTCTGGACCAACGAGATGGCGACATTCAACCAAATTTTGCAGTTCGATGGACTCTGGCTGGTATGAAATATATACCCACACCAGGAAAGCTGTCCAAACCACATATCAGCTATGGTTAACAACTACATGGCACTCACCAGAAATGTCTCTTTTACTGAACAGGATATGAACGAGCCTGGTAATTTCGACACAAATGGTGAGAAAGCATGGAATTGGCCTCCCGACCGGTTACCGTATTACACACTCAAGTGCCCCACCAATGAATGGGACGACTCCGCATACAGGACAAGTACGTTTCACAGCATTTATCACTTATCCGGTTAATCTTTCACCAACTTGGTGTTTTATGGATTCATGAATAAGAGCTGACCACTCACACAAATCCAAGCACCACATTAATATCACCAACAGATGTTCATGATATGACACACCATATGCATGTTCGACTTTATTGATCAAAAGGATTTTGACTGAATTGGGTTAATTGTGTGATGTCTCCTCAGTGGCTTCCTACATGTATGACAACCCTGACACCCAGACCATGGAGAGACTGTCATTCAAGACCCTATGTATGGCCAGTGTACACGGGGACGACAAGCAGTACCGACACTTCGACGTACACAGCATGTACGGACACATGGGCACCGTCCGAACCTGGAAGTGAGTTCCAGAACTGTTGTCTTCTTCGTAAATTCAACTTCCAATTTAAACATTCCATATAAATTCAATGATGAACTAGGACATAAAGCACAAGCATCGCCACCATAACCTCTGTCTCATGTATAACAAATGACACATGTGCAACAATTGACCAATGACACAATTTTCTCGCACTCCACCGTTCCCGTCCAATGGTGAGAGCAGTTCCAAGATATTTCGATCTGGCACTCAAGCGAGTAAAATATATACATGTAATTTGTTTGCCGTGACAGCTTTTCATTAGCATGTCGTGCGAGAAAATGCATATGACATTGTATTCTCGTGCTAGATCGGTGTATCTAGCACATCCGATCACCATATAAGCCTCGCCTAAAGGCTCGGCCTAGTTTCGGTGACGGAGTGCTAGATAGACATATCTAGCACTCTAAACAATATCATAAGCATATATTCTCACACTGAGTTTAACATTAAATCTATTTAACCTATGCAGTGCCCTGGTGGAGATCCAGGGCCGGCGACCGATGATCATTTCGCGGTCCATGATGACCGGGGACGGGCAGTACGGAGGCAGGTGGCTGGGAGACAACTCGGCGAAGTGGGTGGACCTACAGCTATCCGTCATAGGTTGGACACAGTAGGCTGAATGCTACGAAATATCAAAAATCACACAGACTACCATCGATGTCGTGGAACAAGTTTTGCAAACATATACATGTAGGCTACTTCCGGTTCCTATAATGCTCAATGTTTCGTTACACACATCTTTTTCAGGAATGATGGAGTCAAACATTTTTGGTATTCCATATGTGAGTTTCAATTTCATTTATATATTCATGACGTAAGCTACAGGTTGGAAACCTATAATGTCACGGGGATTGTAGCCGAACCAATTAAAGTAATTGAATCAGCCGAATCCCTGGCGAAAATACAATTGTCCCCAAAACATGGAAACTGTTTTAGCAAATGTTGAGACATTTCAGTTGAGCAAGAGAAGTTACAGGACTGTTTGCTTTACTGTTTTGAGTTTGTTTTCCAATACAATAGATTGGGGCGGATATATGTGGCTTCTTCGGAAACACGACCGTTGAATTGTGCATGCGTTGGCATCAGCTCGGGGCATTCTATCCATACTCTAGAAACCACAACCATTTGGACCCAGAGGTATAGCATTATTGACGATGTCACGTGGCCTGGACATTTCTGTAACTGGAAACCAATTTCATCTGACATGAAGTTGTCATAAACAGGGACGTGATCTGTCGTTATGTATTCTAATGTCATCACTCCATTTTCGTAACGACTGTATTCTGTATGCCAGCATCAAGATCCGGGCTATCTGGGGGATGCCGTTGCCATACCAACACGTGAGATAATGCTGGAACGTTATCGCATGCTTCCGTTCCTCTACACATTGTTCTACTATGCACATGTAGATGGTAATACTGTTGTCAGACCTCTCTTCCACGAGTAAGTTTTATTTCTCCACTTTTTACCATTGTTTCCCATGAATGTATGTATCAAACAGCAAAAAATAACACCGCGTTGTCACATTTTGTGCATATCACCATAGGTATTGGAACATAATGTATTCAGCCATTAGGATAACTGCCCTATGTCCTAAAACCAGGGAAATGTCTTTTCCATGTAATATGACAGGAGTAGAAATAGATGATGTCCATTTACATGTTTTCTCTCACGTTCGCCCAGATTCCCGACTGATGATTTGGCGCTCGCAGCGGAGACACAGTTCCTCTGGGGACCTTCTCTCCTAATTTCTCCCATCTTAACTGAAGTACGCTTCAAATCATGATTAGGCAGTAAATCAGTTGTTGTGCTATATTTGTCCATCGTTGCACATTATCGCCACAAGTCCACGATGTTTAAGAATTTATTTTTCTTTTCCAGAATGCGACCACACTCAGTTATTACATACCACCGGGGCGATGGTATGATTATTGGACGGTGTGTAATGCGTAATTTAAAATAACGTTTTGAAAATGTCAGCACTAGATTTCATTAGAACAACACGCCAACGCTCAATGTAGCTTCATCAATCACACCCATGCATTTTCTCACCATTATTGGCCAGCGCGTCGCGCTGGTCTTCTAAGTTTGGGTAAAAACAGACCCACGGAGGGGAGATATGAGTGGGCCCGGTCCTGCTATCATTTGTTAAATATAGTAATCTCAACAAAAGGATCACAGCACTTTCAAAAATAATATCTCTGATTGTTTCCATGAGGTTTTATATTCTAATCTTGTGAGTAAACGCAAATACTGTGAGAGCTTCGCGATATTTGTTGATTTACGTAATACAGTTGCGCAACAAAAATATTGAGCTAAATTTCTGATGTTGACAGAACAATTACGAAAGGTTGCCAACTTTTATAGTTTACGATATAAAAGTGATAAAATGTGGTGAAAAATATTTTTTTTACACCAAAAGAGACGCATAAACTATCAATTTCATCATTGAATGTCTGTGCTCGGATATACATCTATAGATATGTTCTTTTTTGTTTATTATATGGAGAATAATAAGCAATTTAATCCAATAAATTAAGGTTATTAATTACATAAACTTTCTCATCCCAACATATTCCCGCTGGCCACAAAAATAATTCTCTCTTCTGTAGGTTAGTTGTAACGACTTAAATTTGTGACAATCCCGTTACCAGGGCGCGCTGGAGACGGCCTCTGGGGGCATTATCGTCGTCAGGCAAGCCATAACTTTCGAATCCCGTCCGGCCATTCACATCAGAGGGGGATACATCATTCCAACACAGGAACCAGACGCCACCACCACAGCCAGGTCTGTGCAAATACAATGACACAGTTCGTTTGCTTCCTAGAAATATTGACAGGAGCGGTCCTTTCCTTACTATATGCAAATATTAATGCAGCTGCAACCTAAATTGAAGTAATTATGTTTGATTTTGGGTTTTTACACCAGTCGTGTCAAGCCGTTTGGCCTCAAGGTGGCGCTGGATACACTCGATGGTGTTGCCTTTGGCGATTTGTTTTGGGACGATGGTGATAGTCTTGGTATGGGTTTCACTTATTGAAATTAGAAGGGACATTTCACATGTGCAAATACGTAAATTATCTTTACATAGATAATGTAGGTACAACTTCTTACAATGTACGGACACTTCTTTCTGCTCCAGATAGCGTAGGAAATGGCGCATATAATTTGGCCAGTTTCACGGCCGCCCAGGTATCCAAAAACTCCAGAATAAATATGTTGAAATTCCTTCAGGAACTTGGTATTCGAGAAATGTGTGTTCTATAGCTAGACTCTATGTGTTAAACTCGCCCGTGTGGTGTCGTTTAGAATACGTTGAACATGACGACAGTGTACAGGAACGACACCGTGATGGCTGGACTGGTCATGGGTGCAGCTGAGGTGTACGGAGTGTCCGGGGCTGACTCCGTCCTAGTAAACGGTCAACCACACAGTAGCTTTGTGTACAACACAACGCACCAGGTACACCTGATTGTACTCCTCCACAAAAAAACAGAATATGTATCGTAAAATTTGGTGTATTGGACTCACGTATTTTCCATATTTTGAATGTGTTCTGTTTAGTTCTTGACGATAATAGACATGGAGCTCCCCATGGAATACGACTTCACAATCAGTTGGAGGTGAGGATCACAACTTTTCCTGTCAGACTCTGGACGAGTAGAATGTCCATTTACAACAATCGTTCCTTAAACTGTGACGAAACTCCCGTCGCACTCTGGCCCCAGCCCCAGGAAATGAATCATTTCCTCACAGGTCGTCAGGTACTAGTCCAAGCGCCAAGTACCAGCGTAATATGAAAAATTGAACCTCGTCTCAGCATGTTCTGCTTGCCAATGCATTGCCGAAATGTATCTACGTGTTTTACAATAAATAGTATTCACATGTAATAATAATTGGATAATGAGAACAATGAAACCATTATCTTCTCTATATCAGTGCCACTTCTCAAACTGATGGGAGTGCACCGGATCAGTGAGGTTAAAAGTGGGAACGAGCGAAGTGGAAACCCCTCCTTTCCCTTCATGCTAGGTGATTGTTGAAGAGGTGTGTAAAAAAATAATTAATAAACATTGATCAATTGTCTATACTTTCCGGTTTATTGTGCCAACTCCTCATACAGAAAATTTACAAATGATTACCGACGAACAGAAATTCATATTCCAAGACCGCATCCATGGACGAAGTTTAAAAGTTCAGTGTAAGTGGTCAAATCCGAAGGATACTATTATTATTATAAGTGACAGGCTCGTAGGAATAGAAAGTGTAGGAATATGTCCAGGAGACATGTTCTCTTTAGCTTAACGGACCTTCGGTCCTATAACCTATTGCGGTGGCGTTGCGTCCGTCGTTGTCCATCTACATTTTTATCTCTAATGTTTACGATCGAATCTTTCTGTAAATTTGCACAAGAATACCTAAAAATATTTCGAGAGGAGAGGTATTTTTTAGTTTTTTGATTTTCGCTTTTTTTTTCAAAATGGTGGCCGTTTCTGACGAAAAATGGCCAATTTTGGACTTTGACGGTCATTTTCTCAAAATCTGTTCAGTAACTTTTTTTTCGTATTGATGCATAACACTCCTCATATATACCCCTGTGACGTGTATAAGTTTCGTTGCCCTTGAATCGCTCAAAGTGGGCCATTTTTTGGCCCAAACTCGGCCCAAATTGGACTTTCCCTTGTTGAATCGCCCTATGCTTTAGAATGGGACACATTTTGCCTAATACCTCACTCAATATTGAGATTAGCGATTAGGATTCAATTGTGGACATATATGAAATGATATATGCTGAATATTCTCGTGACCTTGATTTTGACCTCTGACCTCATTTTCAAGGTCAGAGCACAAAATGGCCAATATCTCACCTATATCGACTTTACAGCTTAGGAATCAATTGTGCACATATAGGAAATGATATATGCTGAATATTCTCATGACCTTGAATTCGACCTTCGACCTCATTTTCAAGGTCAGAGCACAAAATAGCTAATATCTCGTTTATTATCGACTTTACAGCTTAGAATTCGATAGTGAACATATAGAGAATGATGTATGCTGAATATACAGCTTAAGAATCGATTGTGGTCAAACTCCAAATGATATATGCTGTATTTTCGTGACCTCGACTTGACCAATGACCTTATTTACAAGTTTCATTTGACCTGATTTTCAAGGTGACAGGACAAAATGGCTGATATCTCACTTATTGACTTCATAGTGTGGGAATCAATGAAAGACATATAGGAAATGTTATACGCCAAATATTGTGATGACCTTGAATTTGACCTTTGCCTTCATTTTCAAGGCCGCAGGACAAAATTGCTAATATCTCTCTGCTTATTGAATTTGCAGCTTAGCAATCAACTGTGGACATGATATATGCTGAATATTATATATGCTGAATATTCTCTCCACCTTGAATTTAACCAGTGACCTGGCTATTATCCAAAATATTAAACATATATTGTCCGGTAACCTATCTTTGGCTCTTGGCCTAGTTTTTTACACGCCGTATAGTAAATTTTGTGAATACAATGTTTGAAGACACATGACAATAATTCATTTCTATAATATGGTTTGTAAAATTTAATTATTTGTAATTATATGTATTGAGTCAGAGGTGATTCCCTATCCAATGACATCCAATTAATGTACAGCTGGATTTTCATTTTTGCGGCCCTTTGTTCCCAAACCAGAAATTTCGTCGATGTTGTTATTGGCCTTAGTAAATTTTGTTGCATTAGCCCTTGCGAAAATTCACTAGCCTGGGCAGACGGACCGACTACAAATGCGACCCACTCTGTATAATACACACAGCTCTGACCACAGTTCACAGAAAACTAGTATACGAGCGAAGCCCGCACAATAGCGCGCAACGTATCTCCACCATGGAATCGCTCGCTGCCCGTCACTGCGGATACCTCGCAAACGGAAAAGGTTTAAATTAGGGCGAATATAGTATATCCGGGCGAAGCCAGAAAATCAGTACATGCAGTCGCAGCCATGTGAACATCACATGTTTCATATTGTACACTGTTATCCGGTATGTTTGTACAGTGAACATGATTTATGTGATTGGACCTGGAAGGTTGTGTTATGTCATTCTTCTCCAGACAGAAGAAGCACTCGTTAGCCAGGAAGAAAGTGATGTTTATGGTAAAAAACATATCATAATTTTTCGCCAAATTACTTGTTGGCCCTCAGTGAGCAGTCTAGACATACTTGATGCAAGTCAGATGTTGGGTTTGACAAGCCATCACATATCAGCCTAATGAACATGGGCCACATCGAATAGTTTTTGTTTCGCGCATTGCAGGTTTTAAAAGGATGACAGTGACCATTATATGAAAGCAAACACAGTACAGGTTTCTTGTAAATGAATGAGGACAGTAGTTTATTTTTTTAATTAGACAAATCTACAGTGGGTTGCATTACTGAAAACTATGTCACGTTTCGTGGTAAGGCATACCATAATTCAGGTACAAAAGTATGTACCCAGGCAAAAGCTGCTCTGAATTGGTATCGCATAGTAAATATTTAGACGTATACACAGCTGTCCTGCACTACGGCACCAGTTAAGTTTTGATCGGGATGTTGACAGAGTCTCAATAGTAACATGTGCCGTCACAATACAACGCAAAAAACTTAGCAATAATACACCACTTGATAATCAACAACAATACCGACACAATTTTGTTTGCAACATACGAAGCAAGTTGAATACGACAAAAAATCAGTACAATTGTTACGTAGCGACATATTATACCACACTGATGAGATTAATTATCGGGAATAAAACTGCAGTTGGAAAATTGGCATAACAAATGTAACACAAGTTGCACTTTACACCTGGAACAACCGATGTCTGCGCTATACCTGGTGAAAACGTATTGATACACGTGCCATATATGAATGCACATGAAACAACAGGCTGTTACATTTCAATTGAACATCAATTGGATAATGCCGGTCACGACACAGACCCATGATTAAACTGAGACATGTGACTTTGGTCTGGAAATGTGACTGTCAACAGCCAGCACAGTCTCGTTCTTCAACGAGGTAATGTTCTCTTGGTTTTCCCAATAAACAGTAATCAATCTAACCTCTGATACTGCGGGTCTGCTGCAGATTTTAATGCTCAAAATCTTATGACTCGTTGTTTTATGATCCAATATTCTAAAATGTACTTCCAAAAGGAATTCCTCGAGATCGTCCACACCATGCCAAATTCCTCACTCACAATTAACTATTTCAAAGACGCACATCACTTATCTTCATTATATTAACAAAGGCAACTATCGTATTACCATCCAACCCTGACAGACGAACACAACAAGTCCGGGAGACAACAAGATATTGAATATACACACAAACAAGTGAAAACAAAAACCCTCTTCAAATCAACCATATTCACACATAGGTAAACAAAATATGTGGCAAGTACAGTGGTCCTGCTGACTGAGACGATAAGCGCAATGTGCTACAAATATCTTTTTTTTCTCCACAATGTATTTTTCTGTTCACTTATCACATACCTTCTTTTCTCAATTATACCATATATAGTATACCTGCAGTGTGACGTCAACCCACACAAACCAAAATAAATTTGTTGTTTAATCAGATATATTCCATGACGCGATCCCACACAATCAACTTCAATCTTCCCAGAACTGTGTCGATAAATGCGAGAATTTCATTTATTCATCCGCATTATAGACAGTGTCAATGACCGCTGATCATTTCATATAAAGATAAATTGCTGTTTTGTGTTTGCTTCGTCTCCAAGACTCGGTGATTTTCGATGAAAACAAGACATTTTGGCGCTGTACGTGACGCTTAGTCATATCACCACCCCACAACTGTTCGGTTTTTAATGAATTTCAAATGATCGGTTTTATCGTCACTGAATCATGCAGCCGTGTTATTGTGAATGAAGCGCCGCAAATAGTCATGCTGAAAAATAGTGCTGTTTGCGATCTCTTCCCTGCCAGTTGCCGCGAAGTGAGAATGTTAATGGAAGCGAAGTTTTATTATTTAAGTTCACAATCAACTATGACAATCCATGATAGTTGTCAGGGCGCAGACATAATTCTCGTCAATGATGTTCCCAAACATAAATATAATTATGAACATTGACGTATTCTAGTCGTGTTGTATTATAGTGTAACATATGACTAGATACGATACCCAATGCTTGTGTCTATAGCATTTGGCAAAAAGAAATCTATGATTCTGGTTATCACGCGCGTGACTCCAAACCCCGCGCATCTTTCATTTTTATTTTTAAATCGCGCGCGTCACTTCGTCTTTTTTAAATATTTTTTTGACCGTCGCCCATGGCGGCTTTGAATGATAGAAGAGCACATACAGTGTCATATTTCACATGTTTTACATTAGGTACCGTCATCAGTCAAATGAGTGCCAAATCGCTGCTATCAACGGGTATTACGTACCTATTAATACATGGTTTATTTCATAACGGACCGGTTATCGGGACCAAGTGGCAAATAACGGACCGAGCGGCAGCGAGGTCTGTTATGACGCGGTCCCGATAACCGGTCTGTTATGAAATTAACCATGTATTAATTTGCTTATTACACATCATATCGAAACTTAACTACCAGTCCATAGACTAGAAACCATTAGATTTAATTGTTGGGAAATTTATTCAAATAATAACATTACATCTGTTTCATGCAGTCAATTGTTCGAAAGAAAACATTCTAATTCGGTATTATGAAGTCACTGTGCATGCTAGGAGCGTATGACGCGCCATCGGTCTGTTATTCAGTTTACTATAAAAACGTCATTGCGAACTCATATCGGACCAGCGGAGCACATATCGGACCGGGTGGGCTGATATTGTTTGGTGACATACGGCAATATCGGATTCGTTGAACCGTGCACGTTACGGTTCAATATCAGTTAGATGTGTAATAATGTTCTATACGTGCTATACGTTATCACACCCATGGGATGAATGAAAAGCAGATGCAAATTGGTATGAATATGGACGAAAGGACTAAATAGAAACTTAGACAACCATATGTACAAAACATGCGTATTGCTACAAAGCATCCGGCCACATAAAAGTTTAATTAATAAAATGTTCATCAAAGAATGCAAATGTCTTTTTAGAATATTAAAAAACAGTAGGATGTTCTATGAGGCAAACTGTAGCTCTCATGCCTTTGGAGAGCACGACTCGCGCTGATTCAGGGAAAAAAATCAAAAAAAAATCACCGCATCACTTTTGGAAGACCATTGTAACCAGAAACATAAGAATTTTTTTAGCCCTATGTTTCTTGAATGTAACACACATTCGTCTCTCTGTTGAGAGCGGAGCGGCTAGAATGGGGCGTGTTTAGTACATAGCTGCAGTCGCCAGCTGGCAGCACTGTTTTTGGGGTAAAATGACGTCACTATTCTGTTTTTCTGGCGTTATCAATAGTCATCATTGATTATAGACGATTTTCGTTGATGATTCGGCGCCAAAAATTTACCCCAATTACCTACAATGCTGCCACCTGTTGAATGAGCATATGACATGCCCCATTGATCATCTCATGCCAGTGACCTTGTTAGACTTGACACACATTATTTCTCGTTTGTCCACATATGTCGCACTATACTTCCCAAAACCTAGCGACGCTTCTGTGATAACAACCAGTACAAATTAACTTTGGTGTTCGATAGCTGTAGTGGTGGGGACTTGCTCTTTGATTTGGGTCTCCGAATAAGGCAATATTCTCAAATGCGTACGTGTACTCGAAAAATTGAGTGCGTAAAATGATGCCCATTACAATTAGCTTCATCTCTCCAGTTCGTCCAGATTCCCGACTGATGTTATGGCCCATGCCATGGAGACACAGTTCCTCTTGCGACCTTCTCTCACCATTTATCCCATCTCAATTGTAGCACGCTTTAGATCACACACAAGACAGTAGATCGTTGCTGCAATAAATTTCCCCGCAGCATATTATGAGGAGCGTAACAAATTCATTCAAAATCCGAGAGCAAGGAGTTTTTGAATAGCGTCCGGTCAATGGTAAGATATTGGACATCACGTCACCACGTAATCTGCCATTTGAAGCAACTGTTCTAAAATATCAACACAGTGACTGTAGATGATTCAGCACAACCCATGATACCAACGCTCAAATGGGCTTCATTTATGAAAATCATTCTATCGTCATTTTAGCAACTGATTAATGTTAACTGATTAGCAACTGATTAATGTAGCCACCATGAGACTAGAGCACCCAGCCTCAAAACATCCCACCTCTGTTACCCGGGAGCACTCAATACGGCCATTCGGGATCATCAACGTGATCTGGGGCGCGATAACTTTCGAGCGGGAGGTACGATATTCCCACACAGGAACCATTCATTTTGATAGGTGTGTTGTTATAGTAAACATTAATTCATTTCCCTCAACAAAATAATAGTTCAGAATCCGTTTGACCTCAAGGTGGCGCTGGATATAGTAGACGGAGCTGGTTGTGCTGACCTCGTTTGAGAGGGTGGTGACAATCTCAGTTTGGTTACTATTCAAAATTATGGAGTGCATTTAGTGCATCATTGTCTGTACAGTGACACGTACTGGGACTCACCATGTACTAGAACTGATACATTTTCTACTTTAGAAACCGTGGAGAATTAGTGCTCGTATTTATATCACGCCGAACATGAGCGTACTGTGTAGATGAGCGATACGATAAAGTTATGGGTACATTCGTGGTTTACGGAGTGATCAGGTCTGACTCCTTCCTTGACTCGCACCACGCAACAGCTATGTACTCAACACAACACACTGGGTACAGCTGATCGTGAACACCCCCAAAACTGCATCGTGAATCGATGTTGGATTTACACATTGAACACTCGATCATTTACATTTTTTATTTTCACAAATGATATTTTCTCCGTTTAGCGCTTCATGATTTCAGTCATTCAACTTTCCGTCGAGTCTCACTCCACGATCCGTTGGAGGTGAGGGTCAAAACCGCTTCGGACATAAATCATCCAGCATATTTCCTATTGGAAATGATCGTTTGTTAAACTGTAATGAAAACCAGACACTCTGGCCATGAAAAAATGATTTATTTCCCCAGAGCTCTACAAATACACTTCGCAACCCACCAGTAACAGCGCGGCGAGCTCATAGCATTGTCCAAAATGTGAAATGTTCCACGACATTATATTCCATGAGAGTTGTGAAGTACTTTTTCCATTTCAGTAGCATTTCGCAAATTGATGGACGACACGGGACAACTGAGGTTAATGGTCTCGGCCCACAAGCATATGTGTAAATCTATTGGTATGTCACCACTGATGGGAAGCAATTGATATTTTTCAACACTTAATCAACCCTGTGCCTTCCAGTTGATCTCATGAACGATCGGCTATGTATATGTCGTATTCCATATTGCACAACCTTATCTTATCGGTACGGTGAACAAGGTTATACATGGAAGGTTGTATTGCTAGTCCATATATTGGGAGATTCCAGGTCACTCTCATCTGCCCTTAATTTGCAGTCTAGACATGGCCGAATGCAAGTCAGCGGATGGTTTTGACAGGCCATCACAAGCCCCTTTATTTAACTTGGGCTTTCCAAATCTTGCATTTTGTTTCGCCAATTACAGGTTCAAGGAAACCTAAATTAGCGATGTCCGTCAAAGAAGCCAGCTAGCTTCTGTGCTGGAATTGTATGTGTTCCTTCCTCAGACACTGAAAATGTTTATAGGAATAGTTAAAGGCTATGACAGGTGTTAAATTCAACAAACATTATGACGCTGGAAAAAAGTGAAGATTTCTTGGTGAAGGTGACGGATTATATTACCGTGGAATGGCGACATATTTTACCACGAAATTTGACGGAAGTTGATCATCCCAAGAGCTGAGGGATCATTTCAATGTCAGAATTTGAAGTTTCCATTGAGTACATACTTGTATTATCATTATATGTTTTATGCTCATATCACCAATACCATTATGACCTGCGTTCCACAAATATATTGCTTAAGTTTTTCAAGCTTTAGCTTTTCGCCATATTATGTGCAATTGTCGTGTTGATTTGTCTTTGTTTTTCTTGCGATGCACAGATCATGCAAGATCGATTTGGAGTTATATGTGTCAACAATCAGCGTTATACGGGTCTCGTATCTTGTCAGGCCGAGAATAAACAATCTTGTAAACTGATCATATATCATAAAGATTTTGTCGGCCTGATGCCACCAGAGTTTTCTGTTGAAACATTTGGTCATACTTTGTGGTCAAATGGTCATACTATTTTAGATTTGCTATTACCATCATCAAAATCCGGTTGTATTAGTGGTAATAGGTTAATACTGACATTTATACCACTGAGCCGGTGTCACTACTGGTGGACGTTAAAACTGTTCCCCAGGTAACGTAAAACTAGCCTCTTGGCTTGTGATGGGTTTATTTGTACTTGTTATGCTTTTTATTTTTGCATTGTCTATTTTGTTGGTCTGTGTAGATTTCTACTTTGTTTGTTGATTGTTTGTTGACATTTATTCAATTTGTAATTTTGCATAGTGTTTGCCCCTGACAGCGCCAGCGTGTCTTTGGGTTGAAATGTTTGTTCGGGTTTTTCTTCTATACCAAAAGATTTTCATTTTAATTTATTATTGTCATCATCAGCATCTTTTGATATTGGTGGTATTAGACTGATATATATTACATTTGTTGAAAATTCAAATTCAACCCAGGCTGTGTTAAAAGAACCGAAACAGTGTCATTGACCACATCATTCAATATATTGCTACAAATCTTTTTTGTTTGTTTTGATAGTGCGGACCAGGGTTAAAATTCCTGGGCATTCACTACCTCTATGTAGTGATGAATTACATGTTTACATTCGCACAGTGAAAAAAAAAGATAGTTCGTGGTGCTAACAGACATGAAGCTCCCGGAGAAGTTCGAATTCCTCCTCAGCGGGTTGCCGGAATCACCTGAGGCCAGTCAGCTGTCAGACTGGACACATAAATCATCCACTCTGTTGTGGATTAATCGTTTGTTAACCTCTAGTGGAATTCCAAAGGTACTTTAGTCTGGAAAATAAATAAGTCGTCTTCATGGTATTGCATCATTTTATTCTCTGATTCCCTTTTCGTGTGACAAAACGGCATATACTTTTATGTTCTGAATAGAAAAATGCCGCTTTCAGACGATCCATTATCCTGACAAAATATTCCGCGCAAGCAGGTTATGCATATGAAATGTATTGCCTGAGAATTGTGATGCAAGCAGTCGTAGATTTATACTCGAATGAAGGAAGTATTCACATCACAGTATGGTGAATGTGATAGACGTGGAATCAATACCCAGTATTAAGTATTCCGAGCAAACAAAACAGGGACCGTTATCCAATCTCATAGTCCGGGGACAGAAAGTCATATCAGGCATACGTAGTGAGAGAAAACAAAAATGACAGGGAAACTCATGAACCCCCAAATGTGAATGTGAGTTATACTGTATGGTCTACTGATGCCACATCCGCTTCCAGTGTAGTTTGATATGATTCAGTGGTAGTAGTGATGTTTTACTCATTGTTTTTGGCTTCTGTTTGGGAACTGTAATATTATGGAAGCCAAAAATATGCATGTTTTTTTTGTTTACACATTATATGAAAAGTTGAAAACTCTTCGCACCTCAACATGTTGGCATTCGGATTTGCTTTAATAGCTGTCTTTACTGACAAGCCAATGTTTTCTTTTCGAAATTAGTTGTTTACAACTTGTAGTTGACGGACACATGAAGTTGTTCAACTGGATATCCAAACCCTTATATGTCATTTAGCCCTCAAATTTCTAAACAGTAACAAGATTCACTGATTGGTTTTACACTTCAAGTGCTTGTCATACCACATGGTATGCCCTTCTTGTACTCACGTCTTATTGATGGGTCCAAGATTCAAATCGAAGTTGTGTCAGAGGAACGGGAGAGACTCTTATCACTTGTCTCAGAACGATATATAATGTGTGACTGAATCAAAGAAGTTGTGACAAGATTATTCACGGATATGTTATGGATGAACCACATGGGGGTGAATAATGCCATCAGGCTCTACAAACCCCGAGAAGTGTTCAGTATTGCGGAATACAAATATGTATAGTTCCACACGTCCGTTTTCCAACTCCCCGTGGAGTTTGATTTTATGCTCATTCAGAAGCCAGGGTCATGCCCGGTCAGACCCTGGGCATAAAGCATCTTTTCTATTGCGCAATATCAATGTGTTTACCTCTAACAGAATCCCAGTGTACTTTGGTCCGAAAGCTGCTATCCACCCCTCGGGGCTTCGCCTTAATGTACTCTCCTGTGTCCACAGCAGCTTACGCTCTACTGCGGCAGAGAGGGATACAATTTGGTAATGAGTGGAGAATATCATCTCCATGCGTTGGAATGGTCACATTAATATTCCATATTGCATGCTTTATCTTTGAAAATGTTTCTTGGGGTCGATTCTCTGCAATCAGTCTCTTTCCTGAATAATAAATATGCACATCATGTTAAATCATGTTTTTGTTTGATTTTTACTTCCATCCGTTTGAGTAGTTTGCTGTTCCAGGTTTTCTGCTGCTTTTCTGTGTGTTACACAATGAAGATATATGTCCAAACATATGTGTACATGGTGAAATATTAATTCAACGAAATTATATGTTGTTATTACCTGTGTTTATTTTTAGTTTGGGGGTATTACCACAGAGACAATGTCAACCTGCAATGAAGCATTTGATGTTGGAAACTATTTCATAGTTCATAGTTAGTAGATAATGACCTTGACATGAATAATTTAATTAATTGATTCAATCTTCAGAAACATATAATTTTTCCGCTTCATGCCATACATGTATTTGTGCGAGGGAATAATAATAGTAGGGGGTGCGTGTACTTATGAATGCACCAAACCTGGGTAAGTAAGAAGCAATAGAGCACATTTATGTCACCACTTCCCATACCACAAACCACAACATATTTGACACCAGTATATCTCCCGCCACATTTCGAGTATGATGTGTGTTTGTCAATGGTTCGTGCGTTCATAGTCAGTTCAACATTTTGAATTGAGCTTCCTTCCAGATTGATCCTTATAATGATCGATACCATCAGACGTCACCAGGATATAACATATTCAGTCAAATGTAATTCCCAATATCTTCAAGTGTGAAAGTGTATCACATCTCATTTGTTATTTTGAAATACACCAAAATGATCGGACCAGACCACAGTGTCCATCTGACACGTACACAGTAGGTTGCTGTGAACGACGTGCATTTCTTTGGAACCCTGCTACTCTGTGGTATATGATGTATAAGACACGTTCGGTCATTCACATCACAGGTGGATACATCATTTCCAAACAAGAACCAGGCGTATCTTAGTCGGACAGTTTACTGTGTCAGTTAACATTGACAGAGGTAGTGACGCAATTCCCTTAACAAATCATAGGTTGGATGTTGTTTGATTTTGAGACGTTGCAGAATGCAAGCTTTTTGTCACCTGTTTTGAGACAATTGCGGCTTTTTCTCGGTTGGTTTACTACCTCTCAAAATACGTACATTTTCTGAAAAAAAATCATACAATATACATACTTCAGATAACTTGGAAATTATGATTCAGCTAGTTTCAAACTATTACCTTGAGAAAACCGTCAAGAAATTGGTATTCGATCATTGGTCTTTGCAGAGAAATCACCACGACAAATCAGGTACAGAGTATTGTAAACTTCCACAAAACAGCATTGTAACCTGTGTAGAAGGTGTCACTAGTACGTCCAAGTGTATTATGCTCATATACAGCACATGATCAAAATAAAGTGTACACCAATGATTCTTTTTCAGTTTTCAACGGTCAGTTGCAACTGAGGGTCACAGCCAACCATATTTTCCTTGTTCTTTTCCTACTGAAATTTTGATTCCAGTCTATGTTTTTTAGGTTACCGGACCTATGGTCCGATAACCTATTAGCATGGCGTTGCGTCCGTCGTCCGTCCGTTCACATTTTTATTTTAAAGTATATGGTCCGATCTTTCTGAAATTTTGCACAAAAATACCTAAATATATTTCCAGGAAAGGTTTCAAAATGGCGGCCATTTTCGACGAAAAATGCCTGCTTTTGGACTTTGGCGGCCATTCTCTCAAAATCTGTTCAGTAACTTTTTTTCTTTTTGATACATAACACTCCTCATATGTACTCCTATGATGTCTATAAATTTCGTTGCGCTTGTATCGCTCGAAGTGGGCCATTTTGGGCCCAAACTTGGCCCAAATGGGATTTTCCCATGTAAAATTCTCCTATGCTTTATAATGGGACACATTAAGCCTAAAATCTCACTTAATATTGAGATTAGAGACTAGGAATCAATTGTGGACATATAGGGAATGATATATGCTGAATATTCTCGTGACCTTGAATTTGACCTGTGACCTCAGTTTCAAGGTCAGAGAACAAAATGGCTAATATCTCGCTTATTATCGACTTTACAGCTTAAAAATCAATTGTGGACATATAGGAAATGATATCAGCCGAATATTCTGATGACCTTGAATTTGACCTTTGACCTCATTTCAAGGTCACAGGGCAAAATGGCTAATATCTCGCTTCTTATCGACTTTACAGCTTAGGAATCAATTAACAACATATAGGAACTGATATATGCATATTATTGTCATGACCTTGAATTTGACCTTTGACCAAGGTCACAGGACAAAATGGCTAATATCTCACTTATTATCGATTTTACAGCTTAGGGATCATTTGTGGACATGTAGGAAATGATATATGCTGAATATTCTCGTGATTTTGAATTTGACCTCTGACCTCATTTTCAAGGTCAAGAACACAAAATGGCTAATATCTCACTTATTATCGACTTTACAGCTTAGGAATCAGTTGTGGACATATAGGAAATGATAAACGCCTAATATTGTGATGACCTTGAATTTGACTTTTGACCTCATTTTCAAGGTCACAGGACAAAACGGCTAATATCTCACTTATTATCGACTTTACAGCTTAGGAATCAGTTGTGCACGTATAGGGAATGATGTATGCCAAATATTTTGATGACCATTAGTTCGACCTTCGACCTTATATTCAAGGTCATAGAACAAAATTGCTATTATGTTTTACTTGTTGTGAATTTACAGCTTAGCAAACAATGGACATATCGGGAATGATATACATGTTTGCTGGATATTCTCATGACGTTGCATTTGACCAGTGACCTTATTTTCAAGGTCACAGGAATATAAAACATATTTTGTCCGGTAACCTGTCTTAGCCCTTGGGCTAATTTCTGTCATTGTAATCATCAACATCTTGTGGTGTAGGGGGCAATAGCTCTCACTATTGCAAACTATGACGAAAGTCCAGACACAATCTGGCCACGGAAACGATTTATTTTCCCGGACCTCTACATGTATACTTCCCCGCCCACCAGTAGCAGAACAACGAACTCATTGCATTGCCTAAAATGGGTAACGGTCCACGCCATGTATTCAACGAGAGGTGGCATGAGGTGTGATGTTCTTTCACTATTTCGCTATTTGCAAAGCGATGGAAGACCACGGGACAGCTGAGTGCATTGGTTTCCTCCCAAGAGCAGATGCACAGTCGTCAACGTGCGCACAGGATTCCTGTAGCGGAGTTACAGGAAGCCTGCAAAAAACAACAACATAATATGAGAAAATTTATGGTAGGTAGGTATTTTTGGTTGGAAACACATCCCAAACGAGGTTTCCAGCAAAGCGACTTAGCAGATAGACCAACATAATGATATTCTTCTGGGTGGTAGTTTCATTTGTTGTTGACACCTTCGTTATTATTAACTATAAACACATGAAGTGAGATTATTCCTCAATTTTCGTCCGATTGCCCCCTTTTTTCTAAACTTTATTTATTTTACAACAATTGACGAACAAGCATGTGCTTATATTAACATCTCTTGTTGGCTCGGATCTTGGCGTAAGGGTGGTCATTATCGTGGGAGGAAACCAGAGAACCTAGTGAAAACCCACTTGCCCGGTTTGGCGACCACATACCATCTCACATACTGCCGAGGCCGGGGATCGAACCCGCGCCCAAACCGACTGCATTGGTGAGAAGTCAGCCCACATACGAACTGAGCTAACCGATTGCCCCTTTGTCTATATGTAATCACCATATAATGGAACTTTTGATCACTGCTACTGTGCATGGGGGTTGATTGGTTCACAGTTGATCAAATTCAACAGTTATCCTGTGCTTGATCAAATTCAACAGGAATCCTGTGCGCACGTTGACGACTGTGAGATGTGCAAATATTTCTCGGTAGCTCAGCGCTGATGGGATGCTATTAATACTGATTAATAAACAGGCGTCAAGACTTTGCTTTCAAGTTTAACTTATGGCACACATGAACAAGATTAAACATGGGAGGTCTTATTACTGGTCCATATATTGGGAGACTCCAGGTTACTCTCATCTGCCCATAATACACAGTCTAGAAATGGCCTAATGCAAGCCAGAGGATGGTTTTGACAGGACATCACACGCTGTATTATTGAACTCAGGCTCAGCAAATATTGGATTATGTTTGGCAATTACAGGTTCGAGAAAACCCAAATTGGCGTTGTTCGTCAATGAACCAGCTCCTTGAGCGGGTATGCAAATTTATTTATTCCTTGAAGGGTCCCTCAGACACGGAAAAGAAATATAGGAATAGTTATGCTCTATATGTAAGTATCAACCTATTACCATCAATACAACTAGATTTTGATTTCGATAGTCTATGATAGTTTCATGACCGTGGAAAAAAGTATATACCCTGGATACCAATGATGACATTACCATGGCATGCTTTGGAACGTGAGATTCAATGATTGTCGCGTTTCTTGGGAACGTTCATGTATTTTCCTGTCAGACTACTTACTGATCAAAGTTTTGTGGATCAAAAGCATAGGATATCGTCGCAAAATAGAAGTATAATCAATGACTTGGTGACAAGGTCGAATTATGTTGGGCTGGGTTCCACAAATAGCACACTTCAAATTGCTACCAGACTAGGTGCAAACTGTGATCGTTTGTTTTTCGTCAGTCCTCATTGATCGTGATTTCAACAATGTTCCATTGACGATGACACAGACCGCTGATTAAACTGTAACACCGGGGTGTTAAAATTCAGCTTTCTCTGGGTTAGAAATTCACCTATATTGGACTGTGGACATTAACCGACTTTGCATATTGATATATTCGGTTGAAACTTAACTACATTATTACATTATTATATTTATTAATAAACATTACCTATGTGCCATAAGACCCAAGCCATGTGGGGTTTTTTTTTTGGTGTTTTATGAAAACCATAGTTAGTTGATCAAAAAAATATTCTCGCTTACGCCTGTGATTTTCCGTACATCAGATATATTTTTGTTTTCCACTCACTTCATGTATTTATGTGAGCACGTGCCACAGCACTCTGATTTAATCAAATGTCTCCCCTGCAGCGATGCCACGTGATAAACAATCCAATCTCCCTGATGCTATGTGGACAAAAGTGAGATATCATTTCGTCAGTGGCAATAGAAAGAAAAGTGTCATTGACCGCATCATTCTGCAAAACATTTTCAATTTTGTTTATCTTGGCAACACAACACTTGTGCTCAATAAGTGATAGTATAGCCACTCAGATGGCTCAAATTTCTCAGACAGTGATTTGATAATTTCACACACTGCGATACATAATTATTCAATATTTTATACACTGTGTTTGGATATAACAATCTGCATGACTTAGCGTTCGTTCAAAAAGTCGATAATTTTTATCCGGGCAAAATATATAGACATAGATGCAGCAAAATCCAATCATGTTTTCAAACTTAATTAAGTTAATTCATTTGGGAACAACACAATATTATGTCGTATTTGCTACCTCTTTCATGAACAAGTTTTGAACCGGTATGGAATCTATGTATGTTGTATCATCCATTGTGTATTTCTAATGCATATGTACTTTGATTTCACTACCAGTGGGAGCGAAACACACCTCACGTCAGTGAACTCGTTGGGCCGGACACATAAATCATCCACTCCATTTGAGATTGATCGTTTGTTAATCTCCGTGGAATTTTGTGTTATGCATAGGAGCGGGGAATCGTGCGGAATCTCGAACATTCAGTGTCATATTTACACACATTTATGGCTGCATTGAGCATTTTGTAATGTCCAACTACTTCAAGGAAAGCTACCGGTCATGTTCACGTAGGAAACCGGGAATGCTGTGTGTGCCAATTTGCCATATATACATGATAAGATATTATTCAATGCTATGTCGAAATATGAATGTCGTATGCATGCAGATTCAGAATGAGTGACAGCGTTTCCATAAAATGCATTCTGGAAAAGTTTGCATTACGAGTTTTATTTACAAGTAGCTTTCAACTTACATTACGGAATACATAACACACTTGTGCCAAATTTACGCTTTTTCTTCGAAGATTGGATTTATAAAATATTTTCAATCACAATTTGTCTCTTTCTCCCCGTAGTCTGTAACTGAAGGTCCCCAACCCGGCATTCGTCGAATGATATACTGTAGTAGATGACAGGCCATACCAAATTACGATCCAATTTGCATTTGAAAAAATATAAAAAGAGGATGTCAAATTACTGATGAAGAACGGATAACTCAGGTTTCATATTGCTTTGCGATACCTGTGAAATGGAAGAAAGATGGTTAGGTCATCCACAGTGTAAGTTATTGACTTATATTTCACTTTTTACCATATCGGAGACTTCTTTCAATCAGTTCTTATGGTAGTCATGTGGCCAGCAGTAGTAACTTACTTTTTAAGATTGGTTGGTATTGTATGTAAATAATAATAATTGGATTTATTTTTACAACGTGGGCAACCACGACTCGTATGTATTGTGGGAAGCATATGATTATACTGATGAAAACACATGTGCTAAAGTCAAGTTCATCATAAAACCTCATATGATTTTTGGCCATAACTTCGTTCAGCATAGTCGGATCAATTTGAAATTTTGTTCGTTTTAGTTGGCATAGTACCGTATATTCTCACCATATTTCAGACTTCTATCTTGAAATTATTTATGATAAAATATCATGAATATCAATTAAAATATTATTACACCAATGTGGAATGCATGATATATATGTAGGTTTCAGATATCCTTGGTATGCCGTAAAGAAAAGCCGGAGAGATATTCAATATGCCCCCAGGTATTGTCTATGTCTTAGAAGACTAGTCCGTGATCAAAGTTTCGAGGATCAAAAGCAGATGACATCTGCGCAAAATAGAAGTATAATCAAGGACTGGATGACAAGGTCAGACTATATTAGCCTGGGTTCCACAAATAGCACCTGGTTTTTGAAGCTTCAATTTTCCGCCAGACTAAGTGCAAAGTGTGTTGATTTGTCTTTCATCCGTCTTTTTTCCTCATGATTTCAACCATGCTCTATTGAACAGTGACACAGACTGCTGGTTAAGCTGCATGTTTTGACCCACGTGTTCTATATTATCTATAGAATGTCCACGATTATACCAGATATATTTGTTCTCCACGTACACACTTCATGTCTTTTATGTGGGCAGGTTGAACAGAAATATGGTTTACTCAAACGTTTCCCATGTGACAATGCCACATTATAAACAATCTAACCCATGTTGTGTCTAAAAAAGTAAGATATCACCCGGCCGGTGGCAACGGAGAGAAACGGTGTCATTGACAGCACCATTCATCAGTAAAACATTTATGAACTTTGTTTTCTTTGCAATAGAACACTCGAGCTCGTTCGGTGATAGTACAATAGAGTTCGCATTCTGTACCGGGCTCGTTTTTGTGGAACGAAATTTCAATTTGTTTTTGCAGAGCAAGTGATTTAATCATTTTACAGAAAGTGATACTTACTTTATATGTTCCCTATGATGATGTGGATGGGTGTACATCACTCCCCATACCACAACCGTTCCGGTATATTATGGGCATAGATGCAGCAACACACAATGCTGTCTTCAAATTCATTTGAAATGATTTAATTGGAAGCATCACAATACAGGAATTGTCACGGTGGCTAGGCGTTACGCGTTATTCGGGGAGTGACGCGTAAAATCGTGAGTATTACGCGTTACTCGTGAGGAAATTACACAGGAAACGACATAGGTCTCCACTTCAAATGAGGTGAGTTCGTGAAAAAGGTCATTTTCTTCTTAAAATTTTGTTTCCACGGAACATCCCAATGAGCAAACATCACGAATGATACTATGAATTACTTGCATACATGGTTATATTTACGAAAATGGAGACACAGTTCATGACAATACCCGCACGCTTGCGACTCGTTTGTGAAATATCATTGGCTACCAATTGAAACCAACAAAATGCATGTTGGTTAATCATAGAATGCTCACAGAAATCTTTCTTTATTGTTACACCATGCAACCAGTTGTTTTAATCATGTATTTTATGAAATGTGAAGCTTTTTATGGTTTACGCATATCAGCCTGAGGGAAAAAAATCTACACACGCGTTACAGCATGAGAGGGATGAGAAAGATGAGAGGGTTGTCGGGGATGGTAGAGGTGGCAATGCATACATATATATTTTTAAAGTATGATTTGAGGCTGCACATGTTCCAAGTAATGACGATACTTCTCATTTATTATTATCCTCCATATGTTCCTCCCAATTTTCATAAATCTGAAATTGACATAACTAAGAGCATTTCGTATCTTTTACACAAAAGCTCACCAAGTGAAAACATTAATTCATGAACTTGAATTGATCCCATCAATTGAGCAGTAAAACTGGAGGAAAATTCGCATTAAAAAACAAAATATTTACTCATGCACATACGCGTAATGCCCTCACGCAAATCGCGTAAAGTATAGCAAATAAATAAATGACACATTCAACCCAGATTCGTGCCGCGTGCGACCATTATGGAACATTTTGAAGACAGGCACATGTGAAGCCCATACTATCAATATCATAGACCTCTCATTCTATATACAATAATGCCGATATATAACATTTTTCAACCCCAAACCCGAGGAGGGCGACTGTCGAAGCAAAATTGACAGATATTGTGCAGCCGAAGGTATCGCTACGCTGGCTTATTTATTTAATTTAAACTATCAACAACATGTGAATATGTGTAATGTTCCGTGCAAACCCAAATCCGATATTTCGAAACGGTAAAATTAGCGAAATTGTGTGTGTTTCCTGCTAGGGGTCAACCAAAGGCTGCCATTTCCTCATGAATAACGCGTAATACTCATGATTTTACGCGGCACTCCCTGAATAACGCGTAACGCCTAGCCACCGTGATTGTATCACATATAGTTACCTCTTCGGTGAACAAGTTGGGTACGGGTATGGAACCTAAATTTTACATCTCCGATTGTATATTTCATGATGCAATATAGTTCTTTGCGTTCGATTTCCATGAGAGGGTCAGGTCAGTGAGCTTGTTGGGAACACATAACTCACCCACTCCCTTTGAGACTAATCGTTTGTTAAACTCTGTGGAATCATCAACGTCTTAGAGCTAAATTATCCGCCCAGGCTTTTGCCTTATAGCATTTTGTTTCACCGTCTTGTGTGACACAGCAGAGGTACAAAACTACGTCAAATTCAATGGTGAAAAGTGCTATCAGAAAGAGCAATGTCCAGACAACGCGAAGCAAGTGTTCCTGAAATCTCATGCACACGAATGTATTTCGACTAAGGTACCAAAATATGATAAATGCTTGAATAAGACTAGAGGCCTCAGGGCCTCGAGATCTCTGCCGCAGTAAGTAAAGTCACACATTACAGATTTGATGTGACATTGAGCTTCACTACTCGAGGTATAAGAGGTCAACTTCAAGACCACCAAAAGATCTACCACCAAAAGATGCTCAAAATATCTTAAACCTGAGCTCTATCCACAACAGTTTTGTACCCAGAGTCAAACTGACACGGCATACCGCTGTTTTCGTTTCTGCGCGATAACTCAAGAACGCCTGAACGGATTGACTTGAAACTTTCACCACTGCTCAGGCATATTGTGCAGATGTACACTTTTTGAGCCAGATCCGAGGTCCGTGAGGATGAAATCCATGTCGATTTTTGGACTTTGTTTCCGTGCGATAACTCAAAAAGTTTGCCTGGAGGTTCATATACCACCTGGGAAGAACCCTATTGATTTTGGAATCAATCCGTCAAATGACCTTTGACCTAGAGGTCGGACGAATTTTCGCCAAGTCATCCTTGAGGTTTCCTGCATATCTTGGAAACGGTGCGTCGTAGTGCGAAACGGTGCGTCGTAGTGCGACGTTATTTTCGAACTTTTCGCGCCAGATAAACATGTTTGGTGGGTATTGGGGATGACCTTTGACCTTGACCTTAAATTTTTTCGCTGAGCATTTTTCGTTTTCATTGATATCTCAGAAACGGTGCGTTATAGAGCGAAACGGACCTTATTTTCGAACTCGTTGCTGTAGAGAAACATATTTAAAGGGTATCATGGATGACTTTTGTCCTTGACCTTAATTTTTTTCGCTGAGTCGGCATTTTTTGTTTTCGTCGATACCTCGCAAATGGTGTGTCGTAGTGCGAAGCAGACGTTATTTTCGGACTCGTTGCCCTAGACAAACATGTTTTGTTGAATTTTGTAATGTCCAACTGCTTTGGCGGGAGCCAGTAATCATGCTCTAGTAAGAAACCAGGAATGTAGTGACATGATCCGCCTGACAATAAAAAAAATCAAATTTCTTTCGAAGATTGGATTTATCAAACAAGATTTTTCAATCCTAATTTGTCATTTATCCATGTAGTGTAAAACAGAAGGTCCGGATTTGTCTAACCCGGCATTCGTCACACGTCATGTTATTGATTGGAGGCCATACCAAATTACAATCCAATTTGCATACAGTATGAAGATCAGGGACGGAGAGTTGCCACTAGGAGACAAGCAATCGGTCAATTACAGCTTGGTAGATATCAGCATTTGTCAATTATCTGCTTGGTAGATCAGTCAATTACAACTTGGTAGATACAGCTAGGTAGAGAAATGAAAACTGTGCAGAACAGATGATCCTGGTTTCAGAATGCCATGTGAAATATGTGACATATTTTTTTCCGCGTCCGGTTTATTTATCACGGCATTTTACGGTCTTACATTCATTTATTTTGGATAATTATTATATTCTGGTGAATACTTCCACGCAGAGAAC
The DNA here is from genome assembly GCA_949152475.1 of Terebella lapidaria. Lineage (NCBI taxonomy): Eukaryota > Metazoa > Annelida > Polychaeta > Terebellida > Terebellidae > Terebella > Terebella lapidaria. The sequence continues at coordinate 20,976,462 of OX424557.1, read as the reverse complement.
TATGCATTGTACTGTAGTACACATTTTATGTTTAACTGTCTCCTCGTGAGAAGGTTTCCGAGTGTGTACTTTACGTTAACATATTCGATTGAATATTCATATTATATTTTATTAATATTATATATTCTTTGGCGACTGTGGGCCAAAGAACGGCGTATTCGATTGTACACGAAACTCTTATCTATGCGAAAGTTTACAAGAAGAAACTGATTTGAGGGAAATGTTACATTTGTTTATGAAACGCTTATCTGTCTGTGTTGTGGCCGACACAGCATCAACAACACCTCAAAAAATGTTTACAGTATGTAATCTGTAGTAGCATTACGAATTGCGTTTTGCGAAAGCCTTGTGTTGCCTTTGATCCGGGGAGGTCAGGTGCACTAGCACCAGCTATGATTCTTGTCATGATACAAATAACATAAATGTGTGAAATACACGGTTACAAAAATCGAGCATTTTGGGGAAAAAGAGGAGGGGGGTGGGGGGCGCCCTAGTGTTAGGGTGTTTGCCACTATTAGGACCAATACGGTAATGCCAATCCGAACATCAAATAATATACACCATCGTCATAATCATTATGCCATGTTCATGGTCGATAGGCGGCGCGAATATATATCTCTATTGTCCCTATGGGATATACACATAACACTTCCGCTAGCATAAAATGCGACAAATTGGCATCATTTCAACAATTACCACATTGGCTTTGAAAAGTCTTGTTTCATCGTTGCTTAGTGACAGATTCTACCATAAAAGTCAGACCAATCATATTGCTAATGACGACAAATCCAGACACCCTTTATATATAATTAAATGTTCCATTGTGTCTGATCTAATTGAAAAGAGTACAAACTAATCAAAGAGTGAAAAATAATGTTTCAAATGGAATATTTCTCTCTTTGATTAAACGAGTTTCTCCTCTGGTTGTCTGAGAACAAAACATATCTCACTGCAAATCATAAATAAATTTTCACGGTAATATTCATTCACCAAGCATTTTCACCAAGCATCTGTCATGTTACACTTGTCTGTCCCTAATATGCAGTCTAGACCTGGCTTAAATCAAGTTAAATCAAGTCCTAAATTGGCTAGTTCCATCAATGACGCCAGCTATGAAAGTCTAATTTTATGTAACATTCTTTCAAGATACTGGACGTTATCCCGGTTTATAAAGACATTTTGTGGGGGATGGGGGATAAATTAAAGTAGTTTTTAGGTTACCGGACCTTTGGTCCGACAACCTATTGGCATGGCGTTACTTCCAGCGTCCGTCCACAATTTTATCTTTAAAGTTTACAGTCGAATCTTTCTGAAATTTCGCACAAAAATAGCTAAAAATATTCCCAGGAAAGTTTTTTTTCGTTTTATGATTTTCGCATTTTTCTCGAATTGGCAGCCATTTTCATTGAAAAATGCCCAATATTGGACTTTGACGGCCATTTTCTCAAAAACTGTTCAGACCGTTTTGAGATTTTTTTCTTCAAAAGATTCCTCTCATGGACCTCTGTGATGTGTATAGGTTTGGTTGCCCTTGAGTCGCCGGTCTGCGTGTGGCGGGCATTTTGAATTTTTGACGAATCGGCGAAAAAAAATTTTCACCCCAAATCGCATTACTATCCATTTTGGGCCATTTCCAGGGGGGAAAAAAAGTTCACCCTTTGAAAACAATTTTGAACTTGGAAAATTTTCGGCCGTTTTTTCCTTCAAAATGAGAGAAAATGACCTTGAAGGTCAAAACAGCCGTTTCTGGGTAAAAAAATGCCCAGATTTGCCTCTATAGATGTGCTGGTGTATTGAAGTTTATTTGCAAACATGACGCTATCCGTGATGCATTCCCATTTTTTGGAGCGTGTCTTCCCTCGAGTCGTCCAAGGAGGAATCATATAAGCAAAATGAACTTACGCTACATCAAACGAGAGTAGATGAACACACCTGGCATATGATCATACTGACGAACACGCATGTACAACACAGCTGAATGTGATACTAGCTGAAGAAACCAATGCCTGTACATACATTATACATATTTGTATATCGACACCAAAAAGAACTACATTCAAGGACGAATATCATTAGACTGGGTTCCACAAATAGCAATTTGGTTTTTGAAGCTTCAATTTTCCGCCAGACTAGGTGCAAACTGTATTGATTTGTTTTTCAATCGTGTTCCTTTAAATAGGGACACAGACTGCTAATTAAACTGGAAGATTGATGGTGTTAACAGTCAGCATGGATCAGAAATTAACTTATGTTGTTTCATCTGTCTAGTGAACGGTAATGAATCTATCATTTTGATATTCGCTTGAAGTTTATTGACAAATATAGTGGTTGTCTTGATATTCACTGTATCTGCTAACAAAAATACATAAGCCCCTGATGTTGTGTATATCTGGTGTTATGTTATAGACCATTAGTTAATTGAGCAATACAATATTCTCGTTTATGCCTTCGATTTTCTCTAAATCAGATATCTTTGTTTTCGAGGTAAACGCTTCATGTGAGCACGCGTGACAGCCATGCAATGAACAATGCCAATCTACCCGATGCTGTGACGACAGAATTGAGATAGCCGGCGGCAATAGAAAGGAACAGTGTCACTGACCGCATCATTTATTATGGGCAAGACCTCTTTTTGTTTTTAAGCGAACACAGTACTTGAGCTCAGTTGGCTCAGTACATGACTTTGTATAATATACAGTAGTTGGCGAACGTTTTACAGCGTTTAATCTTGTGGGGTGAACTCAAAATCATTCGTGTGATGCATCTTTCTCAGACTGTGATTTCTCAATAAACATGGAACCATTACCCAAGCCCGGGTAGACATTTTCAATCGTGTCTGGTGCCAGGATTGTGTCAGGATAATTTGCATAGTGCATTACACTCATCATTTTACACACCTGAGTATATATGGTGATGAAAGTGGGTGTTTGGATATAATCAATTAGATGTCTTTGGAACCGTTCGGTTTATATCACGATCCAATAAAGGCATAGATGCAGCCTCATCCAATGCTGACGTTTCCAAGGTTATTTCATTTACATGTAATTTATTCGAGGATATCACGATACATGTATCGTATTTCCTACCTCTTTTATGGAGAAGTTCGGCACCGGTGTGAAATTTGAATCTTGTATCTTACACTTACCGTATAACTCTTGACGCTAACATATACTAATATTTCTCCGAAGTATGATTTCCAACATCTATGAAAGGACACAATCACCTCAGGCAAGTGAGCTTGTCTAACCGGACACATGAATCACCCACCCCATCGCGGGTTAATCATATGTTAACCTCCAGCGGCACTCCCAACGTACTCTGGCCTACAAGCTGAAACATCCATCAGCAGGACTTACTCTTCTGGCGAATGGCCTGACTCCCTTCTTTGTTGTCAAATGGTAACTTCTGTTTTTCGGTGATGCAATGTTCCGTTATCCGACCCTCGGCCCCTTAAATCGGAAGTCAAGAAAGTGGTATCACCGCGGATTAGGACACCCTGATAATGGTATGTTCTGGTTCACCTCAGAAGTGATCTTAAACACATCAATGTAGTAAATTGTCGTAGCGGCCGTACAGTGAAACAACAATCCCCTTCGTGTCATGCCCTTCAAATGCTTGCCAGAAATGTTCGCCCCATTATACCTAATCCTGAATCCGCCCCTGTCAACAATCATAACACTATTTGGAAATCTAAAACCAAGTCTACAATATACGTCGATGACGAGTACATTGTACCTCATCAACTGATATCGCTGGGAATAAAAAGTGGTTATTTTTTGAAAACTCACAATAAGGGTAATATTGACAGAAATGTCAAAGACCGGAATTTTATTAATATTGGCTAAAAGTGCATATTTCTCGGCTATATATTAGCATTGCCAGTCGGTCGAGCGTTAATTAGGGAAGGTTGAGAACTTTAGGCTTTAGTTTTCCACTTGACTAGGTAAACAACTGCGTTGATTTGCAATCCATCGATCCTCGCGGTGTCACCTCTGCAATGACATTGAACTACTCCACAGAAACATAATTAAACCGGGACATGTCAGTCGGCAGTGATGTGGAAATTTGTGTGTCAGCAATTGTCGGATCCTCTCAACTTGTCGAATTTGTTCAGAGCATTTGGCGTTGCATACTGATGTCGTTCAGCTTAGCAAATGCTTCTGCTGCATTTGAATAATTTCAGTTGCAAATTTACCCCCAGGAATCCTTTTTGCAGGTGAAGGGGTGAATGTATGACAATATAAAAAGCAAAAAAAAAAATCACATGTAGATAGAAGAAGAGGATCCAAATTTATTGTGCTGTCGAATTATCTTGTAGAAAGTGTCAATTTGATTTTTGACTCGACGTGAACTTTTTCCTCTCCTCTTTGCAGATTCGATTATGAATCTTTTTGGTTTCCGCAGGATAACTTCAGTTTGCCTCGATGTATCTTTGCCAAATTTTCACTGCTGGTCAGTAATGTTGTGTAGAAGAAGCTTTTTTTTTTGAGCCGGGGTTCGTGAGGATGAAATCAATGTTTCCGGTTTCAGCACGATAACTCAAGAAGTATTTGGGCAATGACTGCAGAACTTTGCATGGAGGTTCATATACCACCAGAGGAGAAGCCTATTTATTTTGAGGCAGAGCCGAAGAACGACGTATACCCGGGGCTCAAAATAATTTTAACTATCCCTGAGGCTTCCTGCATATCTCGGAAACAGTGCATCGTAAAGTGAAATAGACCGTATCTTCGGACTCGTCACCCTAGACAAACATGTCTAAGGGCTATTAGGGATGAACTTTGACCCTGATCTGAAATTTTTATGCCTAGTCGGCATTTTTCATCGATTTCTCGTGAACGGTGCGTCGTAGAGCGAAATGGATGCTATTTCCGGACTCGTGGCGGTAGACCAACATATCTTAAAGTACTAGGGATAAACTTTGCCCTGAATTTTTTTTGCCGAATCAGCATTTTTCATTTTCGTCGATATGTCGGAAACGGTACATCGTAGACCGAAACGGACGTTCTTTTCGGACTCGTGGCCCTGGAAAAATATATCTAAGGGGTATTTAGGTTTGAACTTCGACCTTGACCTGAAATTCACGCCAGTGTCAAATTGACCTGATTTTGACCTGAAATTGACGCCAGTGTGTCCTTTGATAAAGTATTTGGTCGGGCTTTGTTTCTATTGCAAAATATTGTATTTTATGTTTTTTATTGGAATCATCAAAATTTGGCTGTATTGGTGGTAATAGATTGATACTTACATTCAATCCATCCAATTATATCCACAAATATCGTTTTTGAGTTTTGGCGTTTTGAATTGTGTTGATTTGTCTCTGGTCCTCATTTCTTCCTCGGTGTGTCAACCGTGTTACATTGAATAGTGACACAGATCGATGATTGAAGTGGAATGTTTCGGTCTTTTAGGGTTGTAAAACGGAAGTATGATCAGTGATGAATTCCAATGAAATATTCATGAATAATTTTCAGACCTTACCTTCCTTCGAGTCGTCCAAGAAGGAACCATAAAGCAAAATGGACCTACGCTACATCTGACGAAAATATATGAACACACCTGGCATATGATCATACTAAAGAATACGCATGTACAACACAGCTGATTGTGATAACAGTTGAAGAGACCTATGCATGTACATACATAATACATGGACATATATCGACGCCAAATACAAGTACATTCAAGGACGAATATCATTAACCTGGGTTCCATAAATACAGTAATTTTTTTTAAAGCTTTTGTTTGCCACCAGGCTGGGTGCAAATTATGTTGATTTTTTTTCCGTCCGTCCACTTTCCTCGTGGTGTCAATTGTGTTAAATTAAACAGTAACACAGACTGCTGATCAAATTGGAATATTCGGGGCAACAGTCATCATTCAGATATTTACTTATGTTGTTTCGTTTGTGTAGTGAACGGTAACGAATCTTGTATTTTGATACTCGATTGAAATTTAACGACAAATATAGTGGCTGTCTTGATATTCACTGCATCTGCTACCAGAAATACATATGCCCCTGATGTTATATATATTCGTAAATATTTGTAAATATGTATATTTGTATATGATGTAAATACAATTTTCGTTCATGTTTGCGATTTTCTCTAAATCAAATGTCTTTGTTTTCCAGGTACACGCTACATGTGAGTATCTCTCGATCTATTACCACCAATACAACCAGATATTGATGATGCCAATAACAAATGTAAAATAGAACATTTTGGAATAGAAACAAAGACCAACCAAATAATTTATCCAAGGACACACAGGCGTCATCAGGGGCAGACAGTGTGTGAACGTGTGACAGCCACGAAATAAACAACTCCAATCTACCCGATGCTGTGAATATAAAATCGAGATAGTCGCCGGCAATAGAAGGGAACAGTCTCACTGACCGCATCATTTATCCAATTATCCATTATCCAATCTCAAATTTAGTGTCAGGATATTTTGCATAGTGCATTATTACACTTATCATTTTACATACTGAGTATATATAGTGATGAGAGTGGATGTTTAGAAATAAATATTTGGAGCCATTTGGTATATATCACGACCCAATAAGGGCATAGATGCAGCATGATCCAATAAAAACCTTTTCTAAAGTAATTTATTCAGGCGACATCACCATACATCTGTCGTGTCGTATATCTTCTACCTTTTTTTATGAAGAAGTTCGTCACCGGTGTGAAGTCTGAATTTGAATCTTACATTGTATAATTCTTGACGGTTCTGAAGTTTGATTTCAACATCTATGGGAGGACGCAATCACTTCAGGTCAGTGAGCTTCTCTGACCAGACACATAAATCACCCACCCCATTGTGGATTAATTGTATGTTAACCTCCACTGGGATCCCCAATGTACTCTGGCCTACGAGCTGAATTATCCATCAGCAGGTCATGGTCTTCTGGCAAATGGCCCGGCCACCTTCTTTGTGTCGAATGGTAATTACTGCTTTTCAGCGATGCAATGTTCTGTTATCCGACCCTCTCTCCCTTAAAATCGGAAGTAAAGGAAGTAGTGTCACAGCGGATTAGCGTGCCCTCATAATTGTATGTTCTGATACACCTATCAGTTTGACGAATTGTATTGACGGCCTTACGGTGATTTCCAATCTCCTTTGTGTCATGCCCTCCATATCCTTTCCAGAAATGTCTGCCCCACTAAAACCTAATCCTGGATCCGCCCCTGTCAACCATCATAACACTATTTAGAAATCTCAAACCAAGTCCACAAAATACGTCTATGACGAGTACATTGTACCCAACCACCTGATATCGCTGGGAATGTACTAGAAAGTAGTTATTATTTTAAGATCACAATAAAGGTTATATTGACAGAAATGTCAAAGACCGAAATTTTATTCATATTGGCAGGTATACTAGTGTATATTTTTCGGCTATAAATTATCTTTGTCAGTCGTTCGATAGCATTGAGCATTAGTTAGGGAACGTTGGGAATTTGTTCAGTTTACGCTATAATTTTCCACTTGACTGGGGAACAACTGTGTTGATTTGCAATCCATCGATCCTCGCAGTGTCACCTCTGTAAGGACATTGAACTACTCCACAGAAACATATTAAACCGGGACATGTCAGTCGGCAGTGATGTGGAAATTTGTGTGTCAGCAATTGTCGGATCCTCTTGGAGTTTCTGGTCGGAATTGTTCAGAACATCTAGCGTTGCATACTGATGTCGTTCTACTTGGGAATGCTTTTGCTGCATTTGAATGATAATTTCAATTGCAAATTAACGCCCAACAAGCGTGTCTCTGAAATAATGGTATGTTTTTTGCAGCTCTAGCGGTAAAAGTTTGACAATATATACAGCAAAAGATCGTATGTAATCAGAACAAGAAGAGAATCCAAATTGATTGTGCTATCGAATATTTTGCAAACATGCCAATTTGATTTTTAACTTGACAGGAACGAAACATTATTCCTTTTCTCATGAATCTGCATGTTTTTTCCATCCTAATTTGTCACTTTTCCTGTAGTCTGTAACGGAAGATATTTAACTCAACAATGTTTCATCACATGCCATGTTATTGATGATGGATGCTAGTACAATGTATATACGGTTCTATTTGATATGTGTGTGACTGAATAAAAAGACAAATCAGTTATGAGGTGATTTGGCATGTGTTCGTAATGCTATATGTCAAATATCTGGTCAAATAATGTCCACACTGAGCAGTTTCATGTTTACACTGAAATCCGACACTGTGCTAGATTATACTTTTATGTCTAACGGAAATATTTTTTCCTGAGCGGCAATGTTGATAATATTTACATTTTCACAGTTCATCAGTTCTACCGATGTGTGTTGTTGCTGAACACTTCTTGTTCCATGAGAAGTTAGAGCATTGTATACACCCACTCTCTTATGCAAGATGTTAAATGCCACAAGTTATATGATATCTTGAATCTGAGTCTAGACAATATTACATGCCAGTTAGTAGTTGAACTTGACAGGTAGTCGTCATGCGTCAGAATATTAAATACGGACTCGGGGAATTCTCAAATTGCACTTTTTATACATAATCAAGGCTTACCAAAAGGCTTTCTGATCTTATTCCACTCTGCCTCTAAGAAATGAGTTTCGTTATATTGCGAGAGGAAAGAGCAGTAAAAATGGTTAAACTGATCTAGCTTTTTAACCATTTCACTACAATCATAAAGAAGAAAGGTTTATGGAAATAGGCTTCACTAAGCATTTCCATCTTTCATGTTACTCTTGTTTGCCCCTAATAGCCAGTCTAGACGTGGCTTAATTCAGCCCAAAGATTGTTTTTGACAGACCATCACTCATCACTTCATCGCACTTGGGCCCGAACAAATATTGCATCTCTTTTCGTCATTCACAGATTTGAGAAGTCCTGTGTTAGCATTGTCCATCAACGAAGCCATCGTCTATACTGGGATACCCAACTGGGGTATATGCGCCAATTACAATTTCATTAAAGGCATTCGGTAAAGACCCTTCTGGGAAAACCGTTCATGCATAGCGAAGTCAGTATTGTTGACAAATTTTGGTCGCCTTACTGGTCAGCAAAGGCCATGTCCTATGAATATTGATTAATTTAGTCATGCATGATTGAACTGGGAATGTTAGATTATCTTTATACGACAAGGTGGTTTAGTATACAGAAAAACGCAAACAATTTGTACCTTTTGATAATGTACCCCATTAGCTAATATCAATCTCGGTGATATAGCACTGATGATATAGGACCCTACATTGAAGTTTAAACGTACCAACAACATGCACATTGTGAACGAATTGTTTACATTTCTGCTTATTGTGATTGTCTGAAATATAGCAGATTCAAATTGAATATTGTGGGTTCCCACGTTTTTTTATACAGCTTACATATGCGAGCTACAAGCAAATAAACTCTATATTTTTCCATATTTTTGTTGTTTCGCATGAAGCTATGTAAAAATGATGAGTTTTTATGTTAAATTGTGAAAAAAAGCTGAGGTTGCAGTGAACATTTGTAGTGATCGTCTTTTGTACAGCTGTCATCCCAAGTTTGGTGATTATTTGGATATCATATATCCTAAGGAACTTGAAATTAAGGATACTACAGAATCCGCTAATTTTTCCAACTATCTAGACCTGAGGTTGGAGATTGATAATGATTCTAACCTGTCAACTAGATTATATGACAAACGTGATGATTTCAATTTTTCCATAGTCAATTTCCCTTTTCTAAGCAGCAACATTCCTATGTCACCGGCATATGGTGTGTTTGTTTCTCAACTTATACGCTATTCCAGAGCTAGTTGCAAATATGAGGACTTTGTCTATTGAAGTGCCCAGCTAGTCTCTAAACTGCTACGACAAGGATATGTTTTACCAAGACTTATCGCTGCGTTTAAGAAATTCTATGGACGTCATCATGATCTGGTTGATAAATACAGCAAATCCATGTCTGCCATGCAACTAGATCTATTTTCATGTTAATTTTGGGGAATTCATGACGGGTGCCACTAGTGGGGCAGGAAATGCTCACTCTTTCCGGAACACCTGATTTCACCTCCTGATGGCCATTTACGGGGGTTCATGAGTTTCCCTGTCATTTTTGTTTTCTCTCACTTCGTATGCCTGATATGACTTTCTGTCCCCGGACTATGAGATTGGATAACGGACCCTGTTTTGTTTGCTCGGAATACTTGATACTGGGTATTGATTCCACGTCTATTTGAGATATCATAAAATTTTATTTAACGTCGGCATTCAATTGATAACAAATAACATTAGTACAGTGTACTATTACCCGACAAGATGAAAATGTATTATTTACAAGGTGATACCGGTATGAATGAGGATGAGTGACGGACATTGGGAATTACAACATGGATATTTTACATAATATACCGGTTGAACAATTACATTCTTTCGAAGGAAACAATGACAAGTATCTTTTTTCTGTATTGATGAGGCGCGTGTTTATCACTGTTCGATGAGACTTCATCAGATTTCGCGGAATATCACATTTCACGTCTATCTTCGAAATAAATAGGTGGATTGAAATGTGAATGCACCTAGAACATTTCCTTCTTATTCGCAGCCGAATCAGCAGCTTGTACAATCAATTACTGCAACCGAAAACAATCGCTGCACGATCAACCTAACTCAACACCTGATAAATCCAGATGAGCACACCTGGCATACACATGTACATGATTACTGATGAAAGTATGAATACACTTGTACGCAACAGTGTATAAACACTGACAGCAGACGAAAATGGATTGGGATAGGCCAATGTTTGTACAGCTGTCGCGCAATGGGTCATTGTCTCCCCGCAGGGGAGACTTCTTAAACGCTTTCTGAGATTCCCATGGGGGAAATACCAGGGGCGGATCCAGGATTTTTTAATAGGGGGGGTGCTCTTCTTAAATGTAGGCCTACGTAATCTTGGAATAGTGTGAGCGAGCGTAGCGAGCGAAGCCTTATGCGGTCTGGGGGGTTGGGGAGCGCCGTAAGCCCGCCGATAAATTTTTGGAATTTAGTGTCTCTGAGATGGTTTCTAAGGTATATTTACAACTGTACCTTGTGGAATCACTAAGTAGATTTTCACTTTAGGAGTCTGTTTTTGTTGTGAATGGAGGATACATCACTGACTAGCGAGTGAAGCCATATGCGGTCTGGGGGTTCGGGGGCGCCCCCGAGATATTTTTTTTAATTTAGTGTCTCTGAGATGGTTTCTAAGGTGTATTTTACAACTGTACCTTGTGAAATCAATGAGTAGAATTTTACTTTAGAAGTCTGCTTAGTTCTGTTGTAAATGAAGGATAGATTTTCAAAGAAAGGAAGGTCTAATAGTCCTACCATTCTAAGGCTGTTCTGAGGTTCTTATGCATCAGACATGGTGATGGTCAATCGTTTAAAAAAAAAAGAAAGATATAATTATCTTCCAAGTTATGCCGACATCCAGAATTATATCCAGAGTTTTAAAGAACACTGTCTGTAACAAATAAATAGAATAAAAAATATCCCCTGTGTATATTAAATGACAGTTTCAGTATGAAGTCAAGTGTGTCGGTCTAGATTTATTATTGGAGGGGTGGGTGGGTGGGGGGGGGAGGGATGGTAAGCTGGTTAGAGGAGTTAAGCGACCGAGCGAAGTGAGGTGGATAGGTGGTAGCTTACACGGCGTGGGGTCAGAAGCCAGAGCTTTTTTCATGTTCTGTGGTTGATTCTGAGCTCTCTCTGGCTTTGATTGAGTATTTTTCATTCCACACATGCATGTAAATATTGCTGGTATTTAAATTTATTCATCCCTAAACTACTCATTGTCACTTTACATATCATATGTCATATAACTTGAAGAACTCATGATTAAAGTGATATTGACAGGAAAACTATTTTTTCCAAATCAATTACATATATGCCTGTGGTCTCAGAAAAATAGGTCAAAAATGAAACTTTGCTTGATCAGATGGATAAATCAAGCATTTGACAGTACTAGCAGCCGCTTTTCTTTTCTTTAGTGCGCCACTCAGAGTTACCTCTGACTTGACCTATTCACGCTCGATTGACTCGAACATACACGAGTAAGCTGGAATCGCACTGCATCAAGGGGTACAAAGCACCGAGAATGGCGGTAATGTAAACAAACTCAAAATATCTCCATCAGAAACTCTAAATAGAAATACTGAAAATAGATGTGGTAAATATGGTTAATAAATTATGGTTAATTTTCTGATTGATAATATTTTTGTGGAATTTGGTGGTCGAATATTTCAGCAAACTATTGGTATTCCCATGGGTACAAACTGTGCACCATTATTGGCAGACCTGTTTTTATACTCATATGAATCAGATTTTATCCAACATTTACAAAGAGGAGGTTCTAAGAAACTAACATGTAATTTTAATTTCACTTTCCGATACATAGATGATGTATTGTCGCTAAATAATCCCAAGTTTGGTGATTATTTGGATATCATATATCCTAAGGAACTTGAAATTAAGGATACTACAGAATCCGCTAATTTTTCCAACTATCTAGACCTGAGGTTGGAGATTGATAATGATTCTAACCTGTCAACTAGATTATATGACAAACGTGATGATTTCAATTTTTCCATAGTCAATTTCCCTTTTCTAAGCAGCAACATTCCTATGTCACCGGCATATGGTGTGTTTGTTTCTCAACTTATACGCTATTCCAGAGCTAGTTGCAAATATGAGGACTTTGTCTATCGAAGTGCCCAGCTAGTCTCTAAACTGCTACGACAAGGATATGTTTTACCAAGACTTATCGCTGCGTTTAAGAAATTCTATGGACGTCATCATGATCTGGTTGATAAATACAGCAAATCCATGTCTGCCATGCAACTAGATCTATTTTCATGTTAATTTTGGGGAATTCATGACGGGTGCCACTAGTGGGGCAGGAAATGCTCACTCTTTCCGGAACACCTGATTTCACCTCCTGATGGCCATTTACGGGGGTTCATGAGTTTCCCTGTCATTTTTGTTTTCTCTCACTTCGTATGCCTGATATGACTTTCTGTCCCCGGACTATGAGATTGGATAACGGACCCTGTTTTGTTTGCTCGGAATACTTGATACTGGGTATTGATTCCACGTCTATCGCAACGAGATCAAGTAGAAAGGGGCATCTGTTTGGGCATACAGGTACAGATTTATAACTGCTATGTTTTCTTCGTTCTGCTTTGTTTTCTTCAGAAAGGTATGGGAAAATCCATAACTTACTGCCAATATCACTTTATCCCCCCCCCCCCCCCGCCAATACTCCCCCCCCCCCCCCCCGCATGGTCAAAAATATCAAACGAGGAAAATTACACTCATATTTCGTTACATAGTTGCATACCCACATTTTCTATAGCTTTTTGCTCTCTCTTTTTTCTTTTCTTCTTGCTCTCTCTTTTTTCTTTTCTTTTTCTCTTTTTTTCACGGCCCAATAGGGGGGGGGGGGGGGGGTGCGCGCCGGGTGCACCCCCCCCCCCCTGAATCCGCCAGTGAATACTCTTCGACTGGGGGAAACACCTGGTTTCCAAGAGAAAATACTTTGAACGTGTGTTCTACAGAGCTCGACGTAAATAATTCAGTTAATTAATATAATCTGACGAATATTTTCGTTGAATGGAGCAAAATTTTCGTCACTAGCCCCGATTTACGTGAACATTAGCGTGTCGGCTGGATTTGAGAATAGATGTATGCTACGGTGTGCATTCAGTCAACCGGGTATTACCTTTGTCCCTACTGCCGAACCATCGCTCACTTCTCACGCTTTTACTTTCTGTCATTGCCTGACTCTCCTCCTTTCGAAGCATCAAAATTAGCCCATTCGTTTCGTTCCATTTTATAACTGCATTTTTACTTCTAACAATCATATGGATTTATTTTTCGCTGTCCCATAACGAGCTAATCTTTCGCTAGGAAAGTGCGGAATGTTGGGAACCGTAGTACTGATCGTTGGCAATAAGTAAAAGTCGGAATGGGTTCCGAGTTCAACACCACCGACTTCCAGGATGATATTTCGGTGCTTATAACTTTTCCGACGGTACTCAAATTTTGTATACACTTCTAATATGGGCATATATTGTCGTCTATGTGTACACTATTGACCAAGAACAACTTTACGAGTATATTGAATTTTGGGCCAAATTGGAAACGGTTTATAAACACCTTGCTATTTTTGATGGGCGTACTCGATCAGGAACTACTGTTCATACGAACTACCAATTGTATTCGTCCTGCATGAACATCGTATTTGCGCATGAAATTGAATTGAAAACAGTACGTGCTAGAAATGAGCGCGCTATTGACTTCTTTTATCCGGGGAGATCTGGTGCTTTGCACCAGGTATGATTCTTGTATGTGTACTTGCTCAATGTTACAGACTCTCGAATGAACTTGATATGCCCCAGTTTCATCACTACGTCATGTATTATGTCGCTTCATATAATCACACTAAATGTTAGTATGCCGATTATAATGATTGCTATACGCAGCTATTCTTAGTTGCAGTAGCTCAAATATAGAAAAAAATATTTGGCATGCTACTCCGTGATCAAAGTTGTGAAAATCAGAAGCAAAATCAGACGATAGCGACGCAAATGTAGACGTATAATCAAAGACTCTGTGATGACGTCAATTTATATTAGTCCGATTTGCACAAGTAACATTTCAGATTTTTTGAAGCTTCAATTTTCCGTCCGACTAAGTGCAAATTGTGTTGATTTGTCTTTGGTCTTCACTTTTTCCTCGGTGTGTTAACCGTGTTACATCAAACAGTGACACAGACCGTCTGTGTTGACAGACTGCTGGGTAAAACTGAACGGTTGGGTGTTATATGCCTCTGTTGTTTTGAGTATTTGGACAGTAACCAATAGGCCTATGCATATTGATATTTTGGGATTTAATGACGAATTAAATCGATTCTGTTGCACTAACTGTGCTACATAATATACAAATATTACTGAAACAATATAATGTTATTCTTTATGTTTAGATTCTGCATAAAAAAATAAATACTATATGTTTTACAGGTATATTTTTATGCATTCTTGTACGCCGGGCGTCAAATACAGATTAACCATGTGGTTCATTTGACTGTATCTCATGTAGTGATGCCACGCAGTAACCAATGGCAACATTGACATAGACTGCATCATTTTTTGTCTGGCAAATCTTATGTGATGGTTACTTTAAATCATTTTATTGACCTTAAATTTCTCCGTATACTTAGTTGTATAATAATTTCATCATGTGTGGGAGTTCGCAATCACACCAGATCTGTGAATTTGTCGGGCACATAAAGCATCCTATTAAAGATCAATGGTTTGTTGCCTCTAATGGAATCCCCATTTAGTTCCATTTTTATCTGAAAGCTGAATAATCCGTGCGCAGGGTAAATTCATAAGTTGGTCCAGTTATTCTCTTTCATGACAGAGGTACGATACTCTCTTAATGTTAAAGTTGGAATCAATTTTAAAATCAGTCAAATTTAGCATTTTTGTTTGTCACACAAGCTTGAAAGTACACAGTATCTAGACAAATACCAATGACGTCATGAGACTGTGTGTAGAACTCGCCCGCAAAGGCGGGCCGCTTTGATGAAAAAATTGATGCGAAATAGACTGGCCTGAATTTGATACTTGATTTGGCAACTCAAATTAGCACGCAATACACATTTTCAGACCTAAATTTGTACGATTTCTCATTCTATAGACAATATAAAGCTACCGAAGAATGAATCAATTTTGTCAATTCTAAAAGTGATTATAGCTTTAAACATGACTTTCAGACGATACAACGAAGAGACAAATACTCCAATTTATCAAAGGTATATATTGTATAAAGCGAGATGCATCAATACATGAATTGACATAAAAATTGACATGAATGAGACACATATATTTCATAGTTACATGAACATGTAAGGTGATATACATGTGGTTCAACGGGTGAAATGTTATTGGCTCCATGTTCGATTTGGATTTCTGTCGATATTCTGCAATAAACATGGAAACAATACCCAAGTATATGGTATCCGATCAAACAAAAGCAAATCCATTATCTAATCTCAATGTCCGGTGTCAGGCAAAATCGAGAAAATTTTATGGATATAAATATCCTGAACACAGCAAAATGCAAATGTCCCATCTACATGAGGTTAACAATTTAGATATAAAACAACAATTAGGCAACACAGGAACGAACATGCAAATTTCGTAAATGCCTTGATTTTCTAAACATTTCACCCATTACGTTTGTCTAATATGGCGATGGTTTGTTATAATAGTTTTTTGGCGTGTATTCGGAAGTGTAGAACCGATACATTGTCCAAAACACTTCCCGATAACCCTGCCAAGAACAAACCAAAACATTGGCACTATAACGTATACATTGACGATGATATACACTGACAGGGGACTCTTGAATATTTCGTGTTTAAATCACTATAACATACCATCATTATGAACACCTGGACTGCATTTTCATTGTCACATTTTCACTTTTTTATTTGTACACCTGCATTGCCAGAAGCGTTGATTCGTTCCCCATGTGGAAGCGGAGTTGAGTGTTCTGTTGAAAATTGGATTTCTGGATTTTGTCAATTCCTATTCTTCACTTCATGCTCTATTTTCTAGTCTGTAACGGAGGCCTGGATTCGCCTAATCTGTCATGCCATCATCACTCATCATATGCCATTTATTGTTGATGGGCCCTATCATGCTCAATTAGGATTTGTATCCATACATTTTGCGACGACTAGGACCAAAGATGCCAGTTAGAGACAAGCCGTCAGTTAGTGACGGTTTTGGCAAATAAGACGGCATAATTCGAACAAGGAAAAATAACTGGTTCCAGATTGAAATAAGAGACACATATTTCAAGACAACATAGTAGTCTAAAAAAATCATTTTTCTTTTGAAAGCACCACACATCAAAAACTGAAAAACGCCATGTTCGAGCTGATATTTGATATTGGTAAAGATGTGTCCGTACCATCCGAATATCGAGAACGACTTTCGATACATACAACACTGATACGTGTGTCTGCGTTTGAGAAAAAAACACTCCCGATTTCTGAAAATAAAAACAACAAATTTCAAAGCACGATGCCGGATTTTAGGTTCACACTCGGTCACAAGACTTGTGTCAGACACTGGGAATAAATTATTCACTCAACTGTGGATTAATCGTATGTTAACCTCCGGCTAAGTACCAACACACGTTGGTCTGAAAGCTGAACTGTATCTGTTATTACAATTGTGAATAGAAACCACGGGGCCAGACCACAATCTGCATCACGTAACACTGCCATGTCATCAAAATGGGACACTGCATGAAATAGAATCACGTAACCATATGTATCAAAACGGAAATATCATAATTCAAATATGTATTCTAGACGGCGAATTGCCGCATACAAATTATAAGAAAATGAATGCCATGGCCTTATGCAACAAAAGAAATATGCCTGCATGATATCTGACAATGTCATTTTTTCTTGCATAATCCTACTGAAGTGGATTGTTATATTTTCCTCTGCCGTAGATGTCTTGTTTAAGGCGGAGAGGATTAGGAACGACAAGGGCCCCATGCAAAGTCTGCGTGTATGTAAAGTCATTGGAGTTTATATTCATACTCATAATCATATTCAGCGTTTTACTGGCTCTAATTTGTGGTTGCAGTTTAGTATGGTTCACGACCTTACACAATAATGAACTTTCCTAAATGCTCTTAGGTCCACTTTTCTACATTTGTCAGTAACTAGACTCTGCCCTCAAACTCTGCCCTCTAGACTCTGCACTCAAATAGTCATTGTCATAGGCAAACATTTTGCTTTGACCACAGGACTCCAATCTAATGTACAAGTAAAAGGATTTTATATACATTTTGTCCAAACTTGTCTTATTCCTCGGCTTCTAATATGTCGTCCAGACAAATCTTACATGCAAGCTGATGGTTGAACATGGCATGTTGTCGTCACGTGTCAAAATACTGAACAGGGACACAAGTAATATAGTCCCCAAATTGCATTTATTATCAATTTTGTCTGTGGCTCAGTTTTCGGACTGGAAGCCATCAAATACATTGGAGTTCTGTTTTCAGAAACGTGTCAAGATAGTGAAGGAAAGAGCAAAATGGTTATTCTAATCCATCTTGAGGTTTTAGATATACAGTAGCCTGTAGATAGAATCAACTACGGCTAGGTTATATACTGTTCATGCATACCATTATTAACTTCGCATGTGTTAGTCCTAATAGTTTAGATTTAAGTTATGATGCTTTGATGGTTGGCTGTCAGATTGAAGTTGCATTGGTAAAAAAAAAAAAACTTACGAACAAACTATCATGAATTAGTTGACAGTGCTGCAGCCGCTTTTGCTTTGTTTGTTTTGTGCGCCACTCAGAGTTACCTCTGACGTGACCTAGTTTACGCTCAAACATATACAAGTAGGCTGAGCTCCTGTTGCATCATTTGATACAAAGCACCGAGAATGGCGGTTATGTCAACAAACAGTCTGCACCCAGGAACTCACAATGATATCAGTGAAAAAGGTGCTTCTGTTGAACAATTCAGGTGCACATATATAACTAGTATGTATATGTGCGTGTTTTATTCCTTCGGTCAGAAATGTACGGCAAAATATGTAACTTTCTTCCAATGTCACTTTAAGTCAATCATGTTTAGCAAAGAAGTTATATTCAGCTAATTCAATTTTGTGTGCAGGCAATTTGATTTTTGACAAATTTTCAGAGACTCGATTGCTTTGATTCTTTGACATTTGAATTTTCTAATTGTCAAGTTTTTAGGTGTTCTAGAACTGCATTTTTACCATGAGAGTTGCCACTTCTGCGGTAGTAAATGTTCATGATTTTCTCATCTGGTATTGGAGATCAATTCAGTTGTGTTTTGAATATTTGGTACAGTCTTGTTCCTATTCTCCACCAGAAATGTTTTATTTCAGGTTTTGAATGGACCCTAATATATTCAGTGGTATTAGAAGCAGGTTGATTAATACATTATATGACTCTAACAATATATGTTGGTGCTAGGGATCCAGGGATTAATTAGTCGACGCACTTCATTCGTGCATAATCCACTCTCAATCAAAGACATTGGTGCTGCTGGAAAAGAAACGGGCATCGACGAGAATGTTGGCATCTACTCAGCTCAGGGAATCCCTTGTCATCTCTTATCAGTATGTGTACTGTACACGGAGTTTGGCAGGAGTCACGCTCACCTCGAAAGTAGGCGACACCGGCAGTCCTATTGGGGCTGTTCGGTGATTTAATGCGCTAGCAAAGAAACTGTTCCATTTCAGATATTCGGCTATATGTCATCTGTAACAGTTATTGATGGTCGATACCTAGATCATTACAGTCAATGAGGGCAAAGGTTTGTGTTCTCGGGATTTTGTTTAGTATATGCATTATAATCTGGGACACGTCAGTCTGCTGTGATACGAAATGTTGTGTGTCAGATCTTATTGGAGGATGTGATCTGATTTCTCGAGAGCATCCAGCGCTGCACACTGATGTCATCTAGTCTGCAATGTTTTGCTGCATTTGCAAATTTTCCATGCAGGTGGGTCTCAGCAATGATAATTTACATAATTTTCAGTGAAGTGGTGGAACTTTTAAAAATAAATAATTAAAAATTGAAAGAACACATACATATGAAGAAGTAACAGGAACCCAATTTTCTATTGTGGTATTGACTATTTTGTAGTGTTCACCCACGTTGACGGAATCTAGATTTGTTCATCGTCACAGAATGAACGAGTTTTTCCAGTTCTTCTCTTTTTTCTCCAGTTCGAAACATAAGGGCGTGTGACTCATCAGGTCTCCGTCAAAAGCCATGTTATTGATGATGGGCCCTAGTAAAAACAGTCCAATCTTAATTTGTCTCCATACAGTATGACGGCCAGAGATCCCAAGGGATGTCACTGAGAGAAAAGCCGCCAGCCAGTGACAGTTCTGATGAACACAAGGATATTGGAAGATGAAGGATGATAATTTTCAACATTGGATCAAGATTCAATCTGATGTGTGTGACAGAATCAATGGTTTTTAGTCGTTCAATTACTCAACCTGTGTATTATTATATAGTTGGATAAAACCTTTTGGGATTGCATCAAGTTTTACCCACATGCAATATGCATGGGTGGGTTGGGAATGTTGCAATATCAATAATGTACATTTTCATAGTTCACTAGTTTGATGGATGCGTTGGAGTGCTGGATACAAACCACTTCTAAGAGTAAAACAAATTAATCTTTTAATTTCAAGAACAGATGAAGGCGAGGTTCTATCTCGGTTATCAATCTTTTGTCACGGCATAAGATTGTATTAGATAGGGAATATCTTTTTTTTTCCACACGTGGAACCCCGGAACGTATATTTTATATTTGTACACATATAATGCATATATAATATATCGTTTTTACTTTTGGTGATGAATAAAACGTATACCTGCATGGGACATTACTATTTCATTTGAATAGCAAGAAAGCTGTCATCATTTCTATTGTTGTCATTGTCACTGTCGAAGCAGAGGGGATTGCAGGTGGGAACTAGGGGCATCAAATTATTCTGAATGCGTACATGAACGTGAGGATTGTCGATTTTGATGCAATATCCTGAAAGCTTGGTACGTGAATTATCACTTGTCATCATGTTTCAGTAGATTGCGTACATACTATTATTATACTCTCTTATGCAGGACTATCCACCACATGATCAGCTATGTCCGGGTCCTTTACTGGTAGTTTATTTTGCTAGTGCTATTATTAAGCTGTTCGGTTTATGATGGTTTTGGCGATGACGGCCTGGTTGATCATCGCATCTACTTTGTATCAGCCCTCAGTTACTAATTGGTGTATGATTTCCGTGAAGCCAAGTTCAGTTACGTAAATTGTATTTGATATCAATATACCATGGGAAAATATAGTTCTTGGCTTAGACAAACAGACGAAACTTCCCACGTTATAGCTGTTTCGACACACATAGTAAGTATGTTGACGTCACCGTGATTTGGTTGATGAAACTTGTTTGTGTTCTTTTTTTATATCACTGTTACGTCTGTTGTACCAGGAAATCCACTACTTACTGAACGTGTTATTTGGGATCGAACCTTAAATTAGAATTTATTTGACATCTTTGATGGTATACATGGTTCCTAGTGGATGATAACTGGTCCTAATTAGAGCATACAGAAAACCAGCATCAAAACTCTGACAGGATTGTCATAGTTATATAGACACTTAAAGTATCTCTCGGTGGTGCTTAAAATCCAGGGTGGATCCTATCAACTTCTTCATTAGCAAACGTCAATCACCCGTGTGTAACCCGTTGTCGAACAACGACATGGTAGCTGCTACAAAAGTCAAGGGCATCGGCGAGAACGAAGACGGCCAATCAGCTCATGGATGCCCTTGTCATCTTCTATCAGTCTCTGAACCTCAAAGAGTGTTTGGAAGGGTCACGCTCGCCACGAAATTGGGCGACAAGTGCAGTGCTATCAAAATTGGTCGACAATGCTCTGAAGCATCAGAAACTGACACATTCCCAACTAAGAATGTGCAAAATATGTACTAGGAGTCGTGAAAAACGTAGCCTATTGTCTTCTTTGTATTAAAAAAGATTGATATGTATTATACTGAAATTGAAAGCGATTGGTGTTTATTAGACTGATATTGAAAATAGGTTGGTTTGTATTATAGAGAACTAGCTTTATCCTCGTTGTTTTGGCACGTGCAGATCACTTCCCGCGAAATAAGTGCGCATTTGAGCGTTTGCTTACAGATATATAAGCAATAAGATATATATTTGCGAATGATTATCTCATGAATATTAACATGCATCATATACAAAGGTATTCATATAAATTGACTCTATTGATTCATATATTCGGCTATCATCGGTTATTTGTGGTCGATACTTTCAGCTTATTAAGCATACTGTATCAACGACATTTGGGAATTTGTTCAGTATAGGCTTTACTAATTCAACTTGACTGGGTAAATGTGTGGATTTGTAATCCATCGATCTTTGCGGCGTCACCATGGTGAGGTCATTGGGCTACTCCGCGGACACATAATTAAACTGGATCATGTCAGTAGGAATTGATGTGGAAACTTGTGTGTCAGTAATTGTCAGGTATCTGGTCTGATTTGTCGAGAGCATCCAGCGTTGAATATTGATGTCACAATGAGGTGATGCATGTTTGTGGACATTTTAATTACGAACCCGCCCCCGCCCCCTTGCGAGCGTATCGCTGCAATGGTAGTCAGCATAATTGCGAGTGAATAGGATGGAAGTTTTGCCAAAAATCAACCCCTAAGAAAACTTCCAAGTATTAAGGAATAGGACTGGCTCTAAAATACTACTATGTGCCGCATCCATGTACGTAAAAGTCCGGTAATCATTGCCATACTGAAATTAACGGATTGCACGTTTGATATTGACATGTTTGGCACAGTTTTGCCGGGTTTTTTTAAAATGTGTAACGAAATATTTGTAAGTCAGTGTGAGGCAAAATCGGGAAATTTTGAGGAACTTCATGAACCCTCATACATGACCATAAGGAGGTGAAATCAGGTGTTCCAGAAATAGTCACTTGTGGCAGCAACTGCCAGGAAGTCAGTAAAAAGACAACACAGTTTGTTGTGTATTCGTGCTAGTTTTTGGTGTAGGCCTACTTATCAACCAAATTGCGGTGACGTCCATATAATTTCTTAAAGGTTACTATTGGCATCAGTGAAACATACACTTTCGCAGCAGATTATGGACTAGAGAAAATTATTGTTATTGCTATTCACAAATTCGACAAAACGATATCAGCAATATGATATGTATAAACTCAGGACGATGGAACTGTAGGAAATTCATGTTCTCTCTGATATGGGCCAAGGAATTACATTTGTACATTGGTTTAATTATAATTCGTTCACGTAATGCATGTAAGTTTAGTGTGTTGTACATTTGCTGGTGGGACGGGTTACTAGGATGCATTCATTCACACAAGGTGACATGGCCGTCGTACGAGTCCGTGATGAGAGGGACAATGCTGGTCACTGTGCCAAAAATGGTAACATTATGATGAATCTATAGTGATAAAATACGCTTATATGTGAAACCGGTCCCTGGCGTTCATTCCTATACCCAAAACGATGTGCACATGAATAGGATACTTGTTCCTAGATGTAGCTTTCGTCAAATCAACGCACTCAACAACACATGTTTCTCGTTTACTCAACACCGTCAAATCATGTAAATGAATTTCTGATGAATGTATTAGCATATTCTAGACTCTAGGTAAAAATAGGGGCCTCTACGGAAGCGCATTAGGGCCATATGATTTATTTTCAATTTGTCGACTTATTATCTCGATTAATCGACTTATTATCTCGATAAATCAACTTATTATCTCTTTAAATCGAGTTAGTTATCTCGATTAATCGAATTATAATTATCTCGATAAATCGAGTTAGTTATCACGATAAATCGAGTTATTATCTCGATAAATCGACTTATGTCTTAGGCATAAATCGATAATCGAGATGTTATCTTGATAAATCGAGTTATGTCTTAGGCATTTAAAGTTCAAGTAAAATGGAAATATGTTTCGAGTCACATTATTCATATTGAGCACTCTGTTGAATAGGTTTATATGATCGACCATTATAACGTTAAATATTGAATAATACAATCCAAACTACCGAATTAAAAACTATAGTGAAGTTACTACCATCTTTAGAAAGATGCAACATGTTCATGAATGAAATTGGTATAATGGTTTTTTTTTTTTTTTAATTATTTAGCTATTAAACATGGAATGAGGTATATTCGTAAAGTTATCTGTAACGGCTTCTTCAATTGAATAGTTTGGTATTATGTCAGAAATTAATGTAATGACTGTTAATCATATACTCCGTGAAGTTTTCAATATGAGTAGTCAGTATATTTTCTTTGTCCTACTGTTGCCAAGGTAGCCAGAGAAATGGTATGGCTCGCCTATATTATGGTCGATGCATATTCATTTTACTTGTACTTTAAATGTCTGAGTCTTATGTCGACTTATCGAGATAATTAACTCGATATATCGAGATAATTAACTCGATTTATCTAGATAATATCTCGATTTTTCGAGATAATATCTCGATTTATCGAGGTATTAAGTCGATTTATCGAGATAATTAACTCGATTTATCGAGATAATAAGTCGACAAATTGAATTTTTAAAAAAACTCATGTGGCTCTAATACGCTTCCGTACTTGAACATAGCTCATAGAACAAACATGGAATGAGGTATATTCGTCATTGATCATGATCACGTCAATATAACTGGTCCACTCTAATAGTAAGGCTGGTCATGTCACAGCATTGATACAAGAAAACTTTGGTATACACAATTCTTACATCTAAAAGTACTTGTGCAGTAACATACAATGTAATATATTGTGGAACAGTCGCAATATATGCTGATAAAAAAAAAACGTTTCTACTTGAGAAAAATAACTTTGTTGAGCATTAAGGCGCATAAAGTTTTTTTGAGTAGTCAAACTTGTTTGCAAACAATTTTGTGCAACAAGGTATGCATGTGGAAATGAGTGATATTTACTGATCATATCTGTGAAATTCATGTTTGTATCATTCTTTGTTCAAAAAACTGTTTGTTAACCCAATTTTACGGTCCGTGTACAAAACCGCCATTCGTTTTTTTGTTTTAAAACGGAAAAAAATAAAACGAAAAAACGAATCAAAATCCGTTATTCCGTTTTTTTGTTTCAATCGTAAAAACAGAAAAACGAAATAACAAGTCGAAATACCGTTACTTCATTTTTTCGTGTTCAATAAAGAAAAACAATATAGCCAAAAAACAAATCGAAATTCCGTAGTTTCATTTCGACTTCTGTGTGCAGAACCGCCTTTCGTTTTTTTCTTTAAAAACAAAAAACGAAATAACGATTCGAAATTCCTTTATTCCGTTTTTCAATTAAAAAAACGAAATAATGAAAAACGAAATAACGATCCGAAAATCCGCTTTTTCCATTAAAAATGAAAAAAAGAAATAATGAATCGAAATTCCTTTATTCCATCAAGAAACGAAATAATGAAAAACGAAATAACGATTCGAAGTTCGATATTCGATCGTACCACATAACGACATGCGACATGTAAGCTATAAATTATGGAAGAGAAACAAAAATTATTTCTTATAAGTCTATATGACTTATGCAGTAGTAAGCCTGGGGCCCGTTTCACTAAGATCATAACGAACTCGTTAGCAGCAAAATTCTCGTTAAATTAAAGAATCCTCGTTAATAACGAGGGTTTGTCAATGACTAAGAATTCCATCGTTAGAATTGCTCGTTGTATTCATCGTTAACAATATGTTGTCATAGGTACTTTTGTGTTTTTATTTCCATCTTCATAAACTTCAAGGAGGACTTTATATAACGAGCTCGCTATCTTAGTGAAAAAAAATCTCTTCCATAATTTATAGCTTACAGGTCGCATGTCACTTCTCACTCCTTACTTATCGCATGTTGTCTCTCAATTTCTTAAAGACCTAGTAGCATGCCGATGAAAGTGCTTTTCATCTACTCTATTATGAATAGTTTTCAATAAATTCGAACGAATTTTACAAATACAATCAATGGTTTTCGAGATATTGAACCAAATAGGCACTCCTTCTGTAAATTGCCGAAGATTTTGATCCTGATTTTAGTGTGGGTCACGTGGTTGGTGACGTCAGTTGAGGCAGACCTGAAAGTACATGTAGCCAACAAGATCAACTGCATGTCGCATATTCATTCTGCATGTCGCATAAAAACAGTTTATTGGTTTTTGCGTGTTTTCTGTTGAATCGCATGCATTTTGAATTTATTTTCCCTTCTTTGAGCTGGCCACGAAATTACGTATTCTACGTTTCTGGCGAGCCATCAAAGCACATTCTGCCTCAACTGACGTCACGATTACGGAAATTGCCGAAGCAATTTCTTTCATCGGCTGGAGAAGGCGATCGTAATACTGGCGCAATATATTCCATCATATATCGCTGTTATTAGTTACCAATTAACGCGGGCACCTTTTCATTACCAAATGTCCACAATGTCTTTATGTGAACAGGAATAAAACCATTTAATGGTACCTTGCTACTATGACTTTAATTTTCCAAAGCCACATGGTAATCTCGAGCACGTGTTCACTGTGCGTCATTGACCTACAACCTCTCTATTCAAGAAATTGAAAGAAGCGGAAAATAAAGGATATTTTCTCTTCTCCATTTGGATCGGAAACGGACCAACAGCAAGGTGATTTGTTGATTGTTATTTCGTTTTCACTATTGAAAAAGAAATAATGAGATTTTGACTTGTTTTTATCGCTTTTTCATATTTCCATTTAAAAACAAATATTTGAATAACGGATTTTCGAATCATTATTTCGTATTTTTGTTTTTCGTTTATTATCGAAAAAACGAATGGCGGTTTTGTACAGAGAACTCGAAATGAAACAACAAAATTTCGAATTGTTTTTTGGTTATTTGGCTTTCATTATCGAAATAACGATATTTCGGTTTGTTATTTCGTTTTTCTGTTTTTACAATTGAAACAAAGAAACGGAAAGTGGATTTTGATTCGTTTTTTCGTTTGATTGTTTTCCGTTTTAAAACGAAAAAACGAATGGCGGTTTTGTACACGGACCTTTTACAACGCATTTTATAATACGCCTGGTTATTCATCGGGTCGTCTTGCCCTCCCAAATAAATTAACAAATAAATTAACCCTCTTGCCCTCCCAAATAAATTAACATCGGGTCGTCTTGCCCTCCCAAATAAATTAACAATGGTATTTTCATGAAGTGCGAGTGTATTTTTTCGGGTAATTAATTGAGTGTTTTGTGTGTGTGTTGTTTTGCTTGCTTGGTCGTGTTGATTTGGTGTTGTTGTTTTTTTTTTGTCTTCTTTTCTATCATTGTTTGAAATGTACACAATTATTTGCCAATTGTTGTTGCATTTGCACTAACTGTCTTTTGATTCCATGTAGTTTATTCTAAATTACGTTATTGCCCCATATGTCGCGTGTCGTATGTCTCTTTTCTTCATTCAAATACAACTAACCAATTAGGCTCTATCAGAGGGCTATCATAATGTTGTTAATTGTACTTCATTGCATTGGCGAGTTCGGACATGTGATCATGACACGAGTCTAAACTTTGATCATCTTCCAAAGCCTCACCTGATATATTCCCCAACCCCCTAGTTTCTCACCTGACTTGATATACCATTTTACGATTGAGTGCAGAAAAGTGTGCCGAATGTGCATTTCAAATTGGAGAACCTACATCAGCTTTTTACAGCTTTTTTTTATTTCACAGAATATATTCAACATTTCACTGTGCCATGAACTAAGCCAAATGGCCGTTTCATGGCTACACTTGAAGGTCATACCGAGTTCCACGATGTGTCCACTATTATGGTCGATTCCCACGGGGTATATCTAATAGAAAAGAAACATGAACACATAAATACGATACTTATCTCTGACGCCATACTTTCTTTGGACAGGTCAGCGCCTGAACGGTCGGTCATCACAAATTTTATTGAGAAGGCGACCTTGACCCCTCCTTGATTTCGTATTATTTTGTCACAGTGACACGGGCAGCACCTAATATGGGGACAGTATATCCTGTGTGAGTATTCTGCAAGACATGGAAATGTAATTTTACCAAATGGAAACAAGTTCACATATCATTTCCTGAGTGCACATAACTGAGTAGGTGTGTTCAGCTGAACTATGCCCCGATTTGTTTTTCTTTACAACATTGTTTCTCGTTTGAATTAATTATCTTCCACTTGTATTTCATTAGCAGGTCGGTAAAGATCTAAACACGGGACACTTACCTCCGTTATATACATAATAACGTTTTCAGTGTATCTGTTAAAGCAACTGACTTCGAAAAAAGTGTTTTTATTTTAAAATTATGTTTCATATTAAACATATGAAATTGACAGAATGAGACGTACTCACATCAAATGACAAAATTAGCCCAAGGGCTAAGACAGGTTACCGGACAAAATATGTTTTATATTCCTGTGACCTTGAAAATGAGATCAAAGGTCAAATTCAAGGTCATCAGAATATTAGGCTTTCATCATTTCCTATATGTCCACAACTGATTCCTAAGCTGTAAAGTCGATAATAAGTGAGACTTTAGCCATTTTGTGTTCTTGACCATGAAAATGAGGTCAGAGGTCAAATTCAAAGTCACGAGAATATTCAGCATATATCATTTCCTACATATCCACAAGTGATCCCTAAGCTGTAAAATTGATAACAAGTGATATATTACCCATTTTGTCCTGTGAAATTGAAAAAGAGGTCAAAGATCAAATTCAAGGTCATGACAATAATCTGCATATATCATTTCCTATATGTTAACAATTGATTCCTAAGCTGTAAAGTCGATAACAAGCGAGATACTAGCTATTTTGCCATGTGACCTTGAAAATGAGGTCAAAGGTCAAATTCAAGGTCATCAGAATATTCGGTTGATATCATTTCCTATATGTCCACAATTGATTCCTAAGCTGTAAAGTAGATAATAAGCGAGATATTAGCCATTTTGTCTTTTGACCTTGAAAATGAGGTCAAAGGTCAAATTCAAGGTCATCAGAATATTCGGTTGATATCATTTCCTATATGTCCATAATTGATTCCTAAGCTGTAAAGCCAGAAACAAGCGAGATATTAGCCATATTGTCCTTTGACCTTGAAAATGAGGTCAAAGGTCAAATTCAAAGTCATCAGAATATTCGGTTGATATCATTCCCTATATGTCCACAATTGATTCCTAAGCTGTAAAGTCGATAATAAGCGAGATATTAGCCATTTTGTTCTCGGACCTTGAAACAAAGGTCAGAGGTCAAATTCTCAGTCACAAGAATATTCAGCATATATCATTTCCTACATGTCCACAAATGATCCCTAAGCTGTAAAATCGATAATAAGTGAGATATTAGCCATTTTGTCCTGTGACCTTGAAAATGAGGTCAAAGGTCAAATTCAAGGTCATGACAATAATCTGCATATATCAATTCCTATATGTTGTTAATTGATTCCTAAGCTGTAAAGTCGATAAGAAGCGAAATATTAGCCATTTTGCCGTGTGACCTTGAAATGAGGTCAAAGGTCAAATTCAAGGTCATCAGAATATTCGGCTGATATCATTTCCTATATGTCCACAATTGATTCCTGAGCTGTAAAGTCGATAATAAGCGAGATATTAGCCATTTTGTTCTCTGACCTTGAAACTGAGGTCACAGGTCAAATTCAAGGTCACGAGAATATTCAGCATATATCATTTCCTATATGTCCACAATTGATTCCTAGTCTCTAATCGCAATATTAAGTGAGATATCAGGCTTATTGTGTCCCATTATAAAGCATAGGAGAATTTAACATGAGAAAGTCCCATTTGGGCCGAATTTGGGCCCAAAATGGCCCACTTCGAGCGATTCAAGGGCAACGAAATTTATACATGTCACAGGGGTACATATGGGGAGTGTTGTGCATCAATAAGAAAAAAAGTTACTGAACAGATTTTGAGAAAACAACCGTCAAAGTCCAAAATTGGCCATTTTTCGACGAAAACGGCCGCCATTTTGAAAAAAATGCAGAAATCAGAAAACTAAAAAAAACCTTTCCTGGAAATATTTTTAGGTATTTTTGTGCAAAATTTCAGAAAGATCGGACCATATACTTTAAAGATAAAAATGTGAACGGACGGACGACGGACGGACGGACGGACGGACGGACGACGGACGACGGACGCAACGCCATGCCAATAGGTTATCGGACTATAGGTCCGGTAACCTAAAAAGTCGTTTGGGAAATTTTGCTCATTTGAACAGGCGGTTCACGCATAAATACAGGAACTGTATCCATCACACGCATATGTAAACAAAACAAAAAGTGCAAAATCGACTGACAAATGATATCGACTGGTATGCACACCACCGTATATCACTGATTAATATCTCATAACTACACCATATATGCAGATACAAACTGGACAATGTAGTCGATGTGGACTTTTAAGGGCAATTTGGGCATTTGTTTACATTCAGGATTGATGGATACACCTCTTTTGTTTATATACAAAACTGGCATAAAATGGGTGTTAAAACGGATGAAAAGACACGGACTGTAATCATCAAAGTCAATGTGCACATTTTTTGTTATCTTATATTATAAACCTTATAAAAACATTGCATACATTCGAAAGCAGTTGCTTTAAGCGAGCCAAAAATATACAAAGTCACTCCAACTCGCTTGCGGTACGTACTTGTATGTATGATGTGTGATGTATACATACAGCGTAGTATTGTATACCTTATAAAAAATATTGCATACATTCGAGAGCAGTTGCTTTAAGCGAGCAAAAATATACAAAGTCACTCCAACTCGCTTGAGGTACGTACTTGTATACATGATGTATACATACAGCGTTGTTCGATGAAAAATATCTTATCAGATGGAACATAAATGTATATCGCTGTTTTTATCTCAAAAGTTCATATTGTACTCTTGAAAATATTTCATCTGCTTTCGCTCTATAAACTTACTGTAAAACTAAAATACAGCAATTGAAAACTTGCATTTGGCACATTATCTTAACTCACGGTTGTGTTTTATAACCATTCTGTTAGCACGAAGATGACTTGGCTTTAAAGGATTGAAAAATATTCGATATGAGTGTACATGTATAGGCAAGACTGCAAGACTACAACACTGAGTATGACAAATTTATTCAATTCGACGCAATGGAACGCCATCTAGTACTCGGCAGGCGGAGGTGGAAATCCGTTGTCTATAATGATTTGTCTGTATAGATCCACGGAGTCTTTGGGAGTGCGGACGAGATCCGGATCATTGTAGAAGTCGATGTAGTGAAGTCCGAAGCGCTCCTCGTATCCGGACCGCCATTCGAAGTTGTCCAGGGCAGACCATGCCGTGTACGCCTGCATGTTCACGCCGTCAAGAACCACCGCTGTAGCAGGACGTATAATCATATACGAAAGTATATTCTAGTATGATCCATTTGAACAGCTGGAGGTTCTTCAATATATTTTTATCAGGTAAGTATTCTTGATTTGCTCGGATTTGCGAATCTCTCAAGCCAAGGGATCACGTGACTAGCGAGTTTGGGATGATTCCAACTAAGTGTTATCCACCAAAGGTACAACAGTTATCAATAAAGGTACAAACCTTTAAGGGCTCTGTTCATGTAAGCTGCCAAGTACAAACCTTTCAGGGCGTTGTTGATGTACTATGCCAGGTACAAACTTTTCAGGGCGTAGTTGATGTACTGTGTCAGGTACAAACCTTTCAGGGCGTCGTTGATGTACTATACCAGGTACAAACCTTTCAGGGCGTTGTTGATGTACTATGTCAGGTACAAACCTTTCAGGGCGTTGTTGATGTACTATGTCAGGTACAAACCTTTCAGGGCGTTGTTGATGTACTATGTCAGGTACAAACCTTTCAGGGCGTTGTTGATGTACTATGTCAGGTACAAACCTTTCAGGGCGTTGTTGATGTACTGTGTCAGGTACAAACCTTTCAGGGCGTTGTTGATGTACTGTGTCAGGTACAAACCTTTTCAGGGCGTTGTTGATGTACTGTGTCGGGTACAAACCTTTCAGGGCGTTGTTGAAGTACTATGCCAGGTACGTACCTTTCAGGGCGTTGTTGATGTACTATGCCAGGTACAAACCTTTCAGGGCGTTGTCGATGTACTATGCCAGGTACAAACCTTTCAGGGCGTTGTTGATGTACTATGCCAGGTACCAACCTATCAGGGCGTTGTTGATGTACTCTGCCAGGTACAACCCTTTCAAGGCGTTGTCGATGTACTATGCCAGGTACAAACCTTTCAGGGCGTTGTCGATGTACTATGCCAGGTACAAACCTTTCAGGGCGTTGTTGATGTACTATGTCAGGTACAAACCTTTCAAGGCATTGTTGATGTACTATGCCAGGTACAAACCTTTCAGGCCGTTGTTGATGTACTATGCCAGGTACAAACATTTCAAGGCGTTGTCGATGTACTATGCCAGGTACAAACCTTTCAAGGCGTTGTCGATGTACTATGCCAGGTCCATACCTTTCAGGGCGTTGTCGATGTACTATGCCAGGTACAAACCTTTCAGGGCGTTGTCGATGTACTATGCCAGGTACAGACCTTTCAGGCCGTTGTTGATGTACTATGCCAGGTACAAACCTTTCAAGGCGTTATTGATGTACTATACCAGGTACAAACCTTTCAGGGCGTTGTTGATGTACTATGTCAGGTACAAACCTTTCAGGGCGTTGTTGATGTACTATGTCAGGTACAAACCTTTCAGGCCGTTGTTGATGTACTATGCCAGGTACAAACCTTTCAGGGCGTTGTTGATGTAGTATGCCAGGTACAAACCTTTCAAGGCGTGATTGATGTACTATGTCAGGTACAAACCTTTCAGGGCGTTGTTGATGTACTATGTCAGGTACAAACCTTTCAGGCCGTTGTTGATGTACTATGCCAGGTACAAACCTTTCAAGGCGTTATTGATGTACTATGCCAGGTACAAACCTTTCAAGGCGTTGTTGATGTACTCCGTGAGGAAGGTGATCCTCTCGTTGTCCTCTGTCGTGACATTTCGCTCGGACACTCCGTTCTCCGTCACCCAGATTGGTACGCCGTTGTATTCGTTGTGTACCCAGTTCAATAGCTTGCGGAACCCCCACGGCACCGACTTCAGCCAAATCGAACCAGAACTGGAGCAATATTGCGATATGGCAGGCATAGGCTAATATATAGTGACTTGTATTCTTTTGGTAAGCATTGTTTGTTCCCACATATGCCACAAGAAATGCATTTACCTATGTAGTGAATCCAAGTATTTCAAGTGAATACAATGTACATGCATACCTTGATCACAATCACTGCCAATTGAGGTACATGTACCAAGCTCCAGGTCGAAGAATGACCTTTACAGTAATTACATCTGTTGGCGGCATGTTTGGGGACTCACTCTGGCCAGGTCTGGTTCTTGAACTGCGTGATGTCCTGGTCGCAGTTGGCTGACGTGCAATTGCTTCTGCTTGGACTGTGCTGTGCGTACACGGTCGTATAGTGGTTCAGTCCGAAATAGTCGAATGTTCCTGTGAAACGATAACAAAACATGGCGAAGAACACCAGGTTGTACCTGTAGTTATCTGTAGCTGAATGTTGTGATTTAGCCAAGTCACCAGTGTAATATATTACCACTGGCACAATAAAATTCTAAGGACGCAGACGGGGAAAATCAAGTGCTTTTGATAGGGAACCAAGCCCGACCACATCCGGAGCCACACTAGCATTATTAGGAGCAGACAGTGTGAAATATGATACGTTCTGCGTATCCATGATATGATCATTACACTACTGTCCAAAACTAGACCCTCATAAAATGGGTCTCAGCTAAGTTCAGCGATGTATTCCCATGCACTAGTTTAGAAAACAATGCACATGACTGTGTACAGGATTATTGTACCACTGTTGTGATACATGAGAAATCGGGACGTTATCAAGGTGCCTATGTGCGGTACCTCTGATCCTATCGACCTCTTCTGGAGTGAAGTATGGTAGCTTGGACTGTGGGTAGCCCTGCTCCTCGCTCTTGGCATCCACATATTCCCTCATCACAGGCGGGTAGTCCCCGGTCGAGCCGTATATAGGGTGAGCGAACCAGCCTGCGTGCCGTGGGGACAGAACAGAACCACCGTTATTAAGATTGAGTATCGAGCACGATCCACGCAATTTCAATGGCTTCATACCACGTGCAATGATGGTTCATATCTCGGCCGTTTCATAACAAACTTACATGAAATTTGGAATATATATTCTGTATATAACTATGAAGCTGACTTGAATAAGAGATTGAAGATTTCATTGATAAATTAATATATAAATGGAGTTGAATGTTGCTCGAACAAATGTAACTTACGTTGCGTACACGAAGCATTACATGGTGTAGTTTCTCAACTGCAGCGAGTGCACATATCCGTGATCAATAACCTACCCTTAAATTTTAAGTATCCCATCGATAATCATGTCAAATTGATGCGCAAATGTGTATATCTATTGCAATCCCGCAAAAATGTCTTGTGCCGCTGATCAGTGAAGCGCTAAGTACAGATCAGCGGATTATTCGTATGGCAAATACCGTCAATGCTCAGCTGTCGAGAACGTTGTACTCAGGAGTGAGATGTTGTTGTGATTTTGGTTCTATACTGCACTTAGAAAATATTAGAGTCGCTGAATTCTTGATGTTGTTTGCGGTTGAGTTTACAATGCCAACGGATATAGACGTCATTAGTACGATTGACAATCAATTTCTTTCGCCCAGTGTATTTTCAATGCGGATGGTACATAACATGCTATTTTCACCATCAAACTCCCATCAAGTGTTTAGGTAAATTCCAAAACAGGCAGTAGGTTATTGTTCCATGAAAGGTAAACTAACCATAGTCAAGAAACTGTACCCTAAAACGCTGTCACTTTTCTATGTAAGTTACATTTGATTGGCGGTGTATAACGTTCAGGATCTGTATGAATATCGACTGGGTCTTCAATATGGCCATTGGACAAGCATTGTAGTCATGGATAGAACCTACACAACAAATTTCAGCGCAATCCATTACCAAACTGCAGAGTTATAGGCCAAACAAAACATACCAGAATTCTGCTGACAAGGCATGGATCCTGACTGATAAGCATCCTTAATGTTGGCTGGGTTGCGTATGTCAATATGTCATAAGTATTTTAAGATATTAAAAATAATACACTGGTGTATATGGTGATTGTGAATTCGGTCACGACTGGCTAGCAACGGGGTTTTATTTTTGGCGAAATTGGCAAAAAAGAAAAATCAGAATGAACCAAAAAAACTCATCACTTACTATTACCTTTACAACCAGTGCCTCGGTGCATTAAATGATTAATTGGAAAATAAAATGAATCTGAGTGTTACGGCATGAAACTTATCTGCCTGCCACTTTTAGCCATATGAGTATATTTTCTCGTTAAAACTGGGTTCCGGAATTGTCAAGCCCATTAATCCCACTTGGCTAGGTGTCCACCAGTTCATTTACCTAACATAAACTGCATGGCTCGTTCGGCGGCCTCCACATCGAGGGGATCGTCTGAGAATGGCTCCTTCCAGTCCGAGTTCAGCGTTATGCCACATTGACCTGCAAAAGAGCAAGTTGACACACTGCTTCGAGTAATTTGAGTGCAATAACGATGTGCTTTCTCCGTGATAAAACAACGCACTGTCACGTATGAGATATGATCACCATACAGTGCTTGTACATTCAATTGTCGGATTGTCCTCATGTCACAGTCCTACTGAAGACCGTGTCCAAAGAACTCAGCTATTGCTTCAAACGTTTAACCGATTAAATCTTTATCCCTACGAGTTCCGGTATCATTTGCTTCAAGTGATGTCAATATGCATCATCAGTAGTCTTACTTACCATTCTGTGTGGGTTTGTAGGTGTTGTTGTACAGGTGGTACGCCTCGGCGTGGGCCTTCAATAGAACATGAGCAGTATCGTAACCCCCGGTGTCCGACATACGGACCCCGGGGGCCATGATACCATCGTTGTAACCAAGCTTACACGTCACCCATGGCTCATTAAACGTCAGCCACATCTTCACCTGTGAACGTGTTACATATTGATGGAACTTGCTGTTCAACTTTATATTTATATTTCTGGATATATGTGATGAAGCGGTAACTACAATTTTAATTCTTTTACACGATCAATTCACGTTCTTTACAGTCATCAAACATGATATACACTATATAAAGAAGGCTAGACTTAGATCGAATCGGCTTTCTTTCACACGATGCTCACTCGGATACCAAATGCTACACCAAGGAAAATCTTTCAAAAGGAATATAAACAATTACACACCCTATCCCCAAAGTTCTGGTAGGCAACATCGGCGTAGTCCCTGAAGTGGTTGACGAGGTCCTCGTTGAACCAGCCACCGATGTCCTCAAGCGTTTGGGGCAGGTCCCAGTGGTAGAGGGTGATCATGGGCTCGATCCCGGCGGCCAGTAGGGCGTCTATCAGGCTATTGTAGTAATCGATACCGGGTTGGTTGACGCCACCAGCGAGAGTACCATTTGGTAAGAGGCGGGTCCAAGCCAGCGAGAAACGATAGTATTGCACCTGGTGAGAACATCGGCGGGTCATTATGTGGGGTTCCTACAGACATTTCATGGAAGAGCACCTTCTGTCTCAACTCTACTGTGAAACGAGTAGACAGGTATACCATAGCATGACCAAGTGTACTAACCGTGTACGTCATGGTGCAAATATGAATACGTACCTTGGAGCTTAATCATAGTTTACACCAAATATAGGTTTCAATATATCGTCAAAAATGTGACATTGACCTTTCTTCCTGTGACCTTTGACCCTAGACGCCATGACCTGGAGCCGGGTCATCTTAGCCATGTAGGCTACTGGTATTAGTTTCTAACAAACCACATCTACCCTGTGAGTTTTGACCCAGACCCTATACCAAAACATTTGATCTCTGACCTGCTTGACTTTGAGCAGGGTCCCGTCATCCGTGTTATAGTAGTAGCTAATACATTATATAGTATGCCCTGTGAACTTTGACCCCTGACCTGCATGGCTTGGAGTAGAGCCACGTCCTCCATGTATTGGTAGTAGCTGTTGCAGGCCACGTCCCCCGTCTCGTTCCGAACCACGCGGCCCTCGTGAGTGAACCGGTCCCAGATACTCTCACCCTTCCCTGGAGTCGAAAAATAAATAGCCTTTTAGTAATTGTGTTTGTCTATACTTCGGGTGTGAACGCAATGCATTTGTTTTGTTTTTAATCATATTTTGGTGGATTTATTGGATCTATTAAATGGAAAAGATCCTGTTCCTTTCCATTCAAATAAGAAAACGGCCTATGCATGAACAGTGGTAAAAATCGTTTACCATTCAGAACGAGGTATTGCCTTACATGTTTTACTTTGCCCACCACCTCTATTCATCACATACCATCAGCGTCCCAAGCGCCCTCTATCTGATAGGCAGAAGTAGCCGAACCCCACCGGAAATCGGGTGGGAAAAACCCATAGAAAAATTCGTCGTCTTCATCCTGGCATTTGTGCTCAGGAGACAACACCAACAGAGCGAATAACACGTAAAACGCCCTCATCACACCCACAGCTAGAGCAACCGAGGCCTTTTGACGCTAGTTAATTAAAGTGTCAACTTTGTTCCAGTTAGGTATAAGAAATTTCGAATAATGGTGTCGTTGCAAGCCTTATCTGATAGGGATACATTGGGCCAGGCCAAGCTGACATCTGGAAGTTCTCATAATACACGAACTGTGTTATCTGTCGCACGAAAATTGAACGGACCAACATGTTTCACATTTTCGGAAGTTTTGAGTTGTGCGGGGAGTGCGTACATTTGCGGACACATATGTCTAATATATTGCTTTCCCATGCCTTTATATCCAATACCATTTTCTTACAATCACATCGAGATCCAGAGCAAGGAAATATTCGTGTAGAAACTGTCATGACAAGTCATGCAGTCCAAATAATAACTTGCATTTTCTGCCTCACGTATTCATTTTATTTGGGGCAATGATAACTGAAGATAAAATTTGATTTCAAATTTATATGTCCAAATGCTCAAAGTTCATATCGATGATTACTTCGAAATTTTTAAATTTCAATTATAGCTCCACTGAGCGAGTCGTTGACTTTAGCTTGAAAATGAAAGTCTAAAAGTTAAGTCGTAATAGCGGTGTACGATGAATGAAACAATGCAATACAAGGTGTCTGCTGCATTTGGTTTATCACCCGATATCGCCAAATGTACACATCTTTAGGAAATGGAATATATTTTATTTTCGCCTTGTGTAGATGTTATAATAGTTTATACATATGTTTATGGCCTAAACAAAGCATGAAACCAAAATAATTAGGTCGGAGAATGATTTACCTACATGGCAGGTGATCGTTACTCGATGCAGTGTTCAACGTACGTATTTAGTTTTCTTACTTACAACATGTCATTGTGACATTCCATGCAAAAACAATGAACAGTATATTGTATGCAGATAATATCTCGTCATTACCGCGTTACTTCTAATGGCATAAATTTTTAAGGTGTTGTTTACATTTACCTTTCACTTCGTAAAAAGTTGTTTTTGACCGGATAAAATGCTTCTATTCTAGAATAGAAAAAAAATGTATACCGCATCAGAACACTTATTATTCATTATTTCCTTTCAGTACAGGACTGGCGGCTCTATTTCCTATTGTATAATATTAGTCAATTGAAAACTACTTGTGAAATGGTCGAGGTCAATATCTTTGAAATTTTCATAACATTGAACGCTCGAGTGCACTATGATGTGCTCCGGGCATCGTCGTTATAGTTTGATCATTGAAAGTACGTTGACTTTTGAAAATATGTCTGTTGTGATCTTAAGTTGTTCTCAATTTGTTAATATTATTATCAACCACGCTACTCGGCCTTTGCAAATTTTCAAAACATTTCTTTGCGATATGAGTCTGTCTGAAATTTGGAAGAAAATTGCGGTTCAACACTCGGGTGAAACATACCGTGATCTAACACGATACCACTTAGCATCGCAATAACATTAAATAACTATGTAAACGAGATAATGAATCATAGTACAGAATGCAATGGTGTGCACCGGTCATCGTCGTTGTAATTCGATCGTTGAAAGAACGTTGACTTTTGAACATGTGTATGTTGTTTTCTTGATATGGGCCACGTCAATTCGCTCTATGGGGTATCTCCGAGATTGTTTCCAAATGTGTAAATATTTTTAAATAAATGTCATGTTATTCCAAACAGAGGCATGAAATAGTTGGCGTACACCTAGATATATTATGACCACAATGTTCGGAAACACTGTATTCATGTATTGTACGTACATATGCGAAAACTTACAAACAACTCTATAGCACACGGGCATTTATTTATTTTATTTTATCAGTAAATACTGTGGATTTCATCCAATGAAACATAATTGCCAAGTTCTTCATGAAACACGTGTTCACTACTGATTGTCCACTTTGAAAAGAAAGTTGGTACTAAATATAATTATATGGAGTAAAACAAGGTAAATTTGCTTTCAATTGAGGGATAATTGAAAGGAGGGACATAGCAGTTCATATCGGGTCAAGATTTACGCTAGCATTGTAAAGTAATAAAACTAACTAAGACATTTCGTGGGGATAAGGAGCTGTACCACGTATCAAAGTGACCCTTGCCTCCCATGGTGATGTTTTAGTGGACATCTTCGTTATTGTACATAGATGAAGTATCTCACACTTTCGTGAATAGTGGAAAACGTTTGTCCGAACGTCACAGCTGTGTGATACGTTTTTGCTTTTTGTGCTTTTTCTTTGGGGGGGGGGGGGGGGGTGGAGTTATTGCTCTGGTTGAGGTGAGCGAAACGATTGGTCAGACAGAGACAGGGTGTTTATGTGAGTGTATGATCCCTTCAGACTATAGCCATATGCTTTTCAACCAGTCAATTTCCTGCTTGAGGGGGGCATATTATTATGCTTCCCAGTGTATTTCTATCCTGTAACCTATTTTATCTCTTTTTTTATACATGTGTTCGAATATTCACGAGACTTCACCAGATTGTAATATACGCATTTACTTACAAGTACATGTGCGCTTCCTTTGTACCAACAATGATTGTGTTATCATTGACCGTGTGCTATTCATTATAATGATTGTGATCGAATACATTCATTTATCAAAAATATATTTTACACATATTATGTTACTGTTTCTGAAATAACATTAAAAAGCCTCCATATTGCTGGTTTTTTTCTTTTAAAAAATGTAGTGTATTTCCGTTGATGTTCGGTGTGTTAATTGATGTGTTGTAGTTTAGCGGTCAATATCATTGATTCAAACGGACCACATTTTACGTAGTTTACTTCCAGTCTAAATGTCAACTACCTACCGCCTTTATATCCCAGTACTATTTAATTGTTTTCTCGAAATACAACGAACCGTCTGATGACGTTAACGCACTAAATGCGAGACATTCCCTTCATTGAGCTACCGGTATCCTGCATAATGCTTTATCAGGTGCTTATTGCATTTATTGATGGCCATTTTTTGGGGTCAATAGCGAGCTGCACCCGGTAATATAATGTAATTCAAGGTCAGTGTGATAGCCCGACAAGACGAATAAAATGTTTCCGAGTTGACCCAGTTCACATGTAAGTCAGATTTTGACCATTACCCACTCTTGAAACTACACAAATTTTCTCAGCATTGTTCGCTGGCAGAGATCGCATCGTGAAAACCCCATAATTTTCTAGAAACGTTTATTCTTTAAATTAAACACATGTTTCTTTCGAACACTGATTTGTCCAATAGATATATGTACAGTATATTCCGCCAATTTAAATTGCTCGTTGTAGAGAAGAGGAAAAATGGGTCAATATGCCCAATAATAAATCTATCGCTAATGCACATTATGTCTAACGCTGTGTCCTCAGCGTAACAGAGAGGTAACAACACAAAATACGACCAGAATGACATGACCCAGGTCACCAAATAATGACCAATTTTACAACATCATAAAACCCCGTGAAATGCAGGTCGCACTCTCTCATTATTTCTTCGGCCCAGTTATCGTAATAAACTTGGTTTTAGTCGTGAATGAAGATTTTAGAAACCCAGTGATTGTCTTTAAATATTCTATTTATTTCGGAACCTGGATTTTTTTCATCAAGCGTTAATTACCACCGAGGCTTTCTAGAGCTTCGAGGACACTACCCCCTACCCGAGGCTTTTTGACATTAGAGGGTTGGGGGCGAAGCCCCCAACCCTCTACATGTCTATGTGCTGACTTTATGATGGAGGTTTCACGCCAACCTATATCGACGCACGTTTTGGCATGTAAACGTTTAGATACCTACTTCAAATGAGGATTTTCTTCGTCCTTGACATAAAATCTCTCGAATTGATGGGAAACTTTGACTATTCCACAGATATATCAGGCATGAATCGATGTGCTAGGTTTGAGAAAATTACGTAAAATGTTCAAATTATCTAAAAACGTCCCAAAATGGCGGAGCCGATGGAAATTGACGTTCCCAGAATGCAAAGCAAATTTTACCACAATCACGCGTATTTTGGAACACAATTTCTGTTCAGCAATTCGTGCATGCATACATGCATGTGGGCATCTGCGTTTGGACATTTTTGGCGTTATGAAGTAAACACAACGATTCGTCTGCGATGCCACGGCTACATTTACCATAATTTGACGTATTTTATAAAATGACAATTAAGCTGGTGTTCTGTTCTGTGTTGGATTGCGAAGTCTTAACTGGTATTTTAACTTGCCCAGTGAAGGCTATATCTGATGATATCAGATGCAGATATTCCTCATAATTTCCAATGTTTTGAGGATATTTTAATGAGGTTCAGGCGTATCTGTTCCATTGATCGATTTTAAAATAAATGTTTACTTATTAGTAATATGAATGAAGTAGGCCATGTTTTTGATCCTGGTATAAGGAAATGAATTGGAATCATGTAGGGGATAAAATTATGGCTTCTTTTTTTCTTTAGGGTGGGGTGGGGGGTAACGTTGTGTAAGATACATTCAGCTGTCGTTGTGCTCAAGCTCTAATGTCGTCTTCCGCAGTTTGCTGCATTTTCTTGTTTTATGATACGGTATTCAACGTAACACGTTTTATATTTGCAAACTCAAATATACGCATCCCCCATGAAAGTCATTTGTACGGTGACTTTCATTTGTAAAGTTCGAAATACACAACACTCAACTCTATTACACCATTGAATTGTGTTTCAATTCTTAGGACATCGACCTCATGATAGTAACGCTGAGTTGATTGTTGATTTTTTTTGACAAGTTGATATTGTATGTATCCTTAACTAGGCCGTGATAAGAGCCATGTCATGTATAAAAATGCTATGTTTACATTGATCATGATCGCACCGTGTATATTATTATATTATGCTAATTTCGAATACCAGAAAATATAAGTGTGGAAACATTATTGTCTTCGCGATGTACGATCATTACGCATTCATTGGTACTAGTTGTATGGCTACTTGTGCAAGCATGTAAACATGTTCGTGGTACCTAAACCATGGAAATATTTGAAAGAATAATCTTTCTATTTCAAATTGTGTGTCATCTCTGATTTCTCCCTGAATAGTTATTCAATTGGGTCATCTTTAAAAAGTCGTGACAACGAAGGGGAAGAAACATCAACACTCCTAGTCAAGAGCGAGATGAAAATACGAAATATTTTTAAAATATATTACGGCGGCCCAATGCAGATTTGAAATCAGTTCCATAGTTGTAAAGGTTTGCGCCCTGTTATGAAGGTTTGTGCCGTGCTAAAAAGGTTTGTGTCCAGCTACAAATATTTGTGCCGTGTTAAAAAGATTTGTGCCTTGTTATAAAGGTTTATGCCCTGCTATAAAGGTTTGTGCCGTATTGTAAAGGTTTGTGCCCTGTTATAAATAATTGCGCCCTGATATATAGGTTTGTGCCGTGATATAAAGGTTTGCGCCCTGCTACGAAGGTTTGTGCCCTGTTATAAAGGTTACCGTTTGCGCTCTGATATAAAGGTTTGTGCCATGCTATAAAGGTTTGCGCCCTGCTACAAAAGTTTGTGCCCTGTTAAGAAGGTGCGTGTCCTGTTATAAAGGTTTGCGCCCGCTATGAAGTTTGGCGCCCTGATATAAAGGTTTGTGCCGTGCTGAAAAGGTTTGGGCCATGTTACAAAAGTTTGGCCCTGCTATAAAGGTTTGAGCCTTCCTACATGTATAAAGGTTTATGCCGTGCTTAAAAGGTTTGTGCCATGCTAAAAAAGGTTTGTGCCCTACTAGAAAGGTTTGTGCCGGGTGTAAAGGGTTTGTATCTTGCTAGAAACTAGTTTCATAACTGACAATAACTGTCTACTAAGTATGAAACTGATTCCTAACTCAGGCATGAATAATGGCAGCATTGGGCCGCCGTAATATATGGCTCAAACATTACTATTTTGAAACAAAGTATTTTTCTTGACATTATCCACATCAATTTACATATTTTCGGGTAGTTTTTTTTACTCATGTTCATTCATCTTCCCCTAACAAACCTCTTGTACAGTACGAGGTACTCAGAATTGCTCACTCCATACAATACAATGCCCGTGCATAGGTACTTGTTTATAAACAATGCTCGCAGAGAGTAAATCATTCCCCACAAAGTTACTTTAGATTGTGAGAAATAGTATAGCTAAAGGAATTACAAAAAATAGCATAGGGTTCGTGCAGAAATTTGACACATTGAGTAATGAAATACAAAATATGATTTATGTATGACAAGAATTGTCAAGGATGCAGGCTGATGGTCCACCTTGAGAGCCAGTGTTTCGCCTGATTGGGCTATGAAGAAAGCCTTTGGATGTGGGCGGGGCGAAAACAAAACAGAAAGTTGTGCAGCAACGGATGCCTCTGGTCGCCAAAAATTGACAATTATGTGAAACAACAACTCGTCCGCACCTCCACCCGCCCCTCCCCCTACTCCATAAAATAATCCCCCTCCCTACTCCCACCCCCGCCAGCGCCCCCCACAAACACATACCACCCCCACCGCACTTTAATTGCTCGTGACCAAACTCAACCTAACTCGAGATGTGTGGATGACCTGCCCCACAATACGCCGTGTGGTTCGTTGAACCGTGTGGTTTGATGAACTCCGGGCAGTGAAGTCCCTTACATGTATATAAGAGCCGACCACGATCTGGAGTGGGCACACCTTACTACCCAGTCCAACGGCTCATCACCATGTCTCGAGAATACCAGGTGGATCTGGAGAAAAACGGCGGCTCGGTCAAAGTCATCGAGGCCCAAGAGGATGCCCCCAAACGGAAAAAGGTGAATTTATTAGTAATTATTCAAATCACTTATTACCAGCTTGATCTGTTGATTCGTTTATATTTTCTTCATATGTTGCGTAATTAATCTGTTTACCCCCAATTAATTAGTTAATTAATCAAACCATTTATTTATCATTTTGCTTCGTTTATTGCAGGGGCGCAAGTCCTGCAGAGATGGACCGGCGGCTTGGTGTCGGAAATATTTTTGGGAAGGTTAGTGATTTTTTTTTTCGATTTCGTCATTTTTTGGTTATTTTTCGGGTGTTACACAGCCTTAACGCCGATTGTTTTGTGTTTCTATAAAAAAAATAAAGAAATTGTCATATGTCAGGTTCAAATTGAACAATATTTGTGATGAATTTTTGATATTGTGCACAAGATGTCCCATAATATCTCGCATTTACACTTGAGTTAGCTGGAGAAAAAAAAAATTGCGACAACCTGGAAAATCGTGACATTTGTGCAAACACTAAATTTTGAATGTGATATAATGATAAAACAGAAAACAAGCATGTTTTTCCAT
Source organism: Terebella lapidaria (assembly GCA_949152475.1). NCBI lineage: Eukaryota > Metazoa > Annelida > Polychaeta > Terebellida > Terebellidae > Terebella > Terebella lapidaria. Next base: position 20,931,892 of record OX424557.1, on the reverse strand, counting down.
AGAATGTTTGTAGAGCACTTCGCCCAAACCATGAGATTCCGAGTACGGGTAGAACTTTAAGTTCTGGCTGGTATCCATTTTTCGTTTCCTAGACCAATAATAAACACATCATTGCCTTACCGCATACTAATACCCGCCGTATATTATAATATCTAAAAATCTGGTGAGGAAATAACCGAGACACTCTTCCTTGTATGAGCTAGCTATGTGATACTGTCATGGCTGTTATGAGTCGGTAGTTCAAATAGCACTAACCGCCGTTGACGCTGCACGAACCAAAGTGAAACTCACCCTGAAGAGTAAATTTGAGTGTGTATTAATGTCTAGACAAAGACGAATTTATCAGAGGTGATACACGACTTGGCGCACGTCCTAACTCGTCCATTACATTGTTGTCAACTAATCATAAAATTGCCTTTAGAGGCGCAAATTTGAACTTCAGATATGATGCGTGACTGATGATGCGAAGGGAGGGGGGGGGGGGGGTAAATTACACGATGGTTTAAAAACATGGTATCAGCGTTTCACCGTTGATCTTCAAGTGCAACGAGTCTTTATGCTTCTACATAACAATATGTAAATGTTTGTGTACAGAAAAGTATTCAAATCCACCCGTAATAATGATATATTGTGAACATGGATAAATTTGTTGAAAATTCTGTCTCTTTTGCCGTTGTGGTCTAGTGAGGTCAAGCATATTGATTTATCCATTAAAAAGATATTCAAATGTATGTGAATGTTCTAAATTTGACTCGTCCGTAGTTATGCCACATGAATACACTAGTTGTGGCGTCAGAAAGATCTTGTATTTATGTTCTTCTGGTGCCAACCAATGCACATACAATACATATTAAGATGCAAATGGAGCCACCATCATTTTTATAGAAACATGATAATTATTTGTGCACTGTATACACTGTGCACTGTACCCTTTCAATTATAATCAGTTAGACTAAGTGATCCATCCGTATGGATTTCACATCATTGGTCTTTCACATCACACATTACACCTCAATTTCAGACTCTAATTTCGAAACAAATGTTTAATTTTCTAGTCCAGATCTGTCGTGTAATTATGTTTTTCAAAATGCTGATTTTATACTGAAAACAATGTCGGAAGATAATCGGGAAGGAAAATTTGATCTAACTGGAATAATATAACTAAATAACAGAAACAGAAGACATTCATTTCATAATTAAAACCGAAACTCAAGAGCCTACCCATTCACAAACAATGCTTCCTCACCAGGTCAGGAGTTGGCCAATGAGCCCAAGGAGGAGGTATCCATGGAGGGCAAGCCTTGGCGTACACGCTTCCTCCACAAGTACAGGCGACCTATCGGCTTCCTGATCCCGGCCGTCACCTACCACTTCTTCTGGTACGCCATCATGATCGACCGGAACCTGTGGTACCTCTTCAAGGAGAAGTACGCTATGACCATCACCATGATCTTCGGCGGAACGGTTGCGGGTGAGTAACAGGGATTTTTCATTCTCTGTAGTTTTCAAGGGGGCATGGCAAAGGACATGCATTCTTCTTAGCTTGTTTTTCAGCTTGTTTTAAGTGTGTATCAAGTGTAATATTTTATTTTGTTTTATATTTCGTGTCCGATTCGATAAAATATGATTATTTTTCAATCCTCAAGGGTATTTCTTATGGCCAGTGTATTCAAGTTTCAGATTTGCCTTCCACGTTGTTTCACTGTCTCCGAATTTATGGTCACGGGAATGAGGAACAAAGACCAAAGTTTTTCGGTCATCTTGACCGGCCAAGTCGTAATAGCCTTTTTTATGGCGTCATAAAATTATTGAAAAAAGAGACAGTGAGTCACCTCGGAAAACTCACTGGGGCGATTCCACCCGATACTTATCTGCCGTTCGGATCATGCCAGGGTTTTGCTGATGGGCTGATAAGCTTACTGTCTATGGAGTAATGAAAATAATGGTCCTCATAGCATTTACTATAGTCATTCTGGGTTAATGTGCTATTTCTGGAGTTGTGTCTTTACTGCATTGTGACATGGTATCGCTTGCGAAATGACAACGAATTCCAGGCAGATTCGTCTCACCGCACCTTGTTGGGTTCGCTTCAGGGATTTTTTATTGGAGCAAAATGCTAGTATCTAGATTCTGAGTGACCTGACCCGTGCCACCGACATCGTTGACCATGTCGGTGGACACGGTTGTCAAAAATAAGGTTGTAGCTTTGTATTCAATAAAAAAAATTCAGACTTGTAAAGATGGCTTTGAAACACGTACAATACCTGATATTGTTTTATTGCGAATGGCCTGACATGATCCCCATGGATTGGTGCACTGTGCTATTTTAATTACCAACCGACATGCCAATTCACGTGTCAATGTTGTCTCAAGTATAATGTCATGCAGTGAGGCTAATTCATTTGATATAACAGTAATTTTGATCTATTCTCCTCTTTAGTCCAGATAGTCCGAATAATCGTTTAGTGATGAAAATATTTATATGGCAATGTTCAAACTTGGCTATCTTGGTATTACTATCAAGGATCCCAACTTAGGGGAATGAAAAGAAATATCTAATAAAAAAATTGGTTTTTCACTATTTAGTCATTATGTGATACAGCAGGGTAACTACGACTATTTACAGCCCTGTACCCCGTTTTCCCCGAACAGGCATGACTAGTGTGGGTGGCGGGGCTATCGCGTTTCCAGTGATGACCCTCGTGCTGAACCTGACGCCGTCCATGGCACGCGACTTCTCGATGATGATCCAGGGCACGGGTATGAGCGCCGCCACGTTCTCGATCTTCTTCCAAGGCGTGTGCGTCGAGTGGAACTCAATGATCGTGTGTACGTTCGCCGGGACGGGAGGCATCATCCTTGGCCTGTACCTCGTCGACCCATACCTCGAGCCGCAGCACAAGAAGATGGGCTTCGTCTCGATATGGTTCGCTTTCGCCATCGCATTGTTGATCCTGAACCGGGCGCAGAAGAGGAAAACGTTCAACGCCATCCAAGACATGAAACCCTGGAAGTACGTCGTGCTCTTCATCTTTGGCTTTATAGGCGGCATCTTCACGTCCTTCGCTGGCACCGGGATGGACATCTGCGTCTTTATGGTGCTTACATTGCTCTTCCGGATCACCGAGAAGGTAGCCACGCCCACTTCCGTCATCATCATGGCTACGAACTCGCTGATTGGTCTCTACTGGCGAGGCGTCATGTTCAAGAATGTCCTCAGGGAGACCTGGGAATACTTGGCCGTCTCTGGTCCCATCGTTGTGTTCATGGCTCCCATTGGTTCGACCCTGGGCACTCATTTTCATAGAATCGTTCTTGCTGCCCTTGTCATTGCCATTAATACGGCTTCTCTGATTGGTGGGTTCGTGGTCGTTCGACCTTTGTCCCCTGGTCTGATTGGTGTCTGTGTTGGCATCGTTGCCGGTTGTTTCGTCCTCTTTATGTTACTAACATATGCGGGTGGTAGGATGGCGGACGCCCAGGTCAAACGCGAGGCAGAGATGGAACCCACAAAGGAGATCGAAAAGAACGGCATCGCCAACGAAGCATACATTCCAGAGAGTAGCAATTCAAGCCATCAAGACATTACGAATACGTCTTTGTAAATACTGAGTACACGGAAGAGTTCGTAAATTCGGTGAGAAGGTGTTTAAAAGGCGCATGATCATCCGCTTTTCTCGGCATTCTTTTCAAGTGTTCATTATACATTTGTCTAAAAAGGGCCTCCATGCTTTCAGTCTATCATAACGCACAAACAACATATTTTGTATGATATAGCCTATGAGTGATATTGGTGGGAGAGACCTTTGCTATAAACATTATATACCTCCCAACTAGCAATATCTATGTTATTTCACATATATTACATTTATAAATATATGACAAACAAAATAGCTTCATGTGTGATATCTTTGCATTGTAATGTATGTATTTTGGGGTAATGGGGTCTCAATCAATTTGTGATGGTCATGTTGTCACATATTGGTAATGCCTGCACTTATACGTGTGGCAAGTGCTGTGTCACTTTACCTAAGGAACAAAATTGTAATGTACGTGACGTCATTCATCAAGTTTTAAAGTTACAAAAGTGTGTATGTATTGATAACATTATTATAGCTATAATGTGCACATTATGATATCGTTATTGTATTTATCATACAATGGTTTATACATGCACAAATCTAACTTGTATGCTCAAAAATATTTTTTACCTAGGTTCACAAGACCGTACTGTATATGTACACATTTTCGATGTGTTGCTTGGTATTAGCGGATGTAATACAGATTTATAATAAAGATTTTGTATAATGGTAATGTTGGAATGATTATACTACCTACTTTGTGATATTATGAATAAATGGTCTCAAGCCAACATATTGTTCTTAGACATTTCACCTGGTGCAATCTAAATACCCGTTTGATACCTTAATGAATTGTCTAACTAATTGATCTCCTGGTATTCGGAGCGAAATATTGTATAATACAGATAATGAGAAAGTAAGACTCTGTTATTATGAATGATATTTATTATCACATATATAAACTGCATCAAAATGCAAATTTCAATCAACGTTAACCAACGAAATATATTGCACTCAACAAATTCACAGACATATAATAATATATAAAATATTTCATTGTATCACAGCATAGTATACAGCTTCAAATTTAGAATCTTTGAATCAATTAACTTTATCTAATCGCTTATAATAAATACTTGGTAAGTTCACATACAAAACATACAGTTTATGGCATCCTGCATGAATAACTATACTAAAGTGAATACGAAGTTTCGAAGAAGCTCCACTGATATTTTTGTGTACATTATTAGAACTGTAGTGGAATCGCTCAATTGATGGGTATATAGATGTCATTGAATGTCGCTAAAATGACAAAGGCCTTAGAATATGACATCCTGCATTAATAACTGTACTAGCAGTGAATATGAATTTTCGAAGAAGCTTAACTGATATGTTCGTGTACATGAATATAACGTAGTGGAATCTCTCAATTGATTCCTTCCATGCTATCACTATTACATTCATGTCAGCTGGTTATCTGTATATAAATGACATTGAATGTCGCTAAAATGACAAAGGCCTATGAATACAAGAATCCACCAACTGGAACTTATCTGAAATACAAATTTTGGCGTTTTTTTTTTTATAAAACGTATCCCCTTTTTGTTACCCTGTCACGACAGTGACTAGAATCCACCGAACTGGACAGCCTCTCAGGCGATGTTCAAATTCTCAAAACGCCGTAGATTCTCTGATCATGTCGGGTGGTACCCCGTGGAATAACGTAGCTGGGATTGGGAAATGATCTGAGTTGCCATCTGCCTTCTTTACGCCATTGTATTGCGGCGGCTGGTCTGTCCGCTTCCGTAGACCGCTGAGTGACAGGTCCTTGTCCGTGTGCGCGTACGACACGTCGGCCGCCTTGTTGTCGTAGGCGTGGATCGCCTGGTCGGCCGGGTACTGGGCGTAATGCTTCTTCTTGGCTAGGGACGAACCGGACGACCGACTGCTCACCAGCGACGACTGAAATAGCGGCGTAAAATGGATAATTGATTATTCTCTGCGTTTTCTACTTTCGTTTTTGTTTGCAACCTACACGTACATAATTTTTTTCATTATTTCATATGCTCAGCGTGAGCTGTGTGGGCATACTTATGGAAAGTATATCATATTTGCACAGAATTTGTTCGTTGAAGTTTGTTTATTAATTGTCTTAAAAAGATATACAAGCTCCAACTGGAACATTACTAATAGTGTTATTCACCCTATCTGACTCGTCCTCTCCGATGTGTGGGATCAAGTCTTCCTTCGACCAGCCGTATCTAAGAGCGTCCAGGGTTTTGTCCCGGACACAGCAGAAAATTCTATCTGCCAGGGGCAGGTGGAGAGTCGGCTCGGCGTCCTTCGGGTTGCTACAGCCTGCATGTTGGGGTTAGTGAACTTGGGGTCAACAAAACATTCTTTCACTGTTGACAAACTTGTTTACAAACCAGGCCTCTGACAATCCCGTCTTATTCAATTATTTTTAAAAATCACTGTTTTACTGACATATAAGTACATGTACATGTATGTATGTATATAGGCCCTACTTACTCTAAAATAGACAGATTGATGTGGTAAGATTGATTACTATTATTGGGTTCACATGCTTGGTGATATTTGAAGTATAGTTATGGTGACATACCGGCGAAGAAGCTGATGATAAGACCGAGGATGACGGTGATGAGCATGCCAATGAAGGCAAAGTACAGGTAGGAGATCAGGTACATGCGCTCCCAACCTTCGCTAGAAAGGGTATATATATAGCATGATATATAGCATAGCATGTTGCAGAATATTACTAGAATTCGTGGGCACTACAAGTGTACGTGTATGAATATTCTAATGCAAAAAAAAACTTGTGCATTTGTACGCACGTTCGCTCTTCAAAAGTTCAGAAGTCTTTGAAATCGCTTGAAAATACACACATTCCTACAGTATTTTTTTTCTCATGACAAGGATAGCGGGATGTACTGACACTTCATCTGGGTACAGCGGGTCCGTGGCATTAGCGAGCGGTTCAGTGTAGTTGACACAGTTCTCCGTGGTGGTGGGCAGTGGCGGGATGGCAATCCCAGCGCTGTACGACCCGATCACCAGCCACAGGGCGTAGGCCAGGCCCACCAGGCTTCCGATCGTCGCGCCCTGGGGAAAGAAGAAACAATAACGTATTTATAAAACACAGTCTTCCATATTAGCATGAACATATATGCTGACTATAGATTTTTTTGGTTGTAAAAAATGGACATCTTCTATAGTACAGATCGACCGAGTCAACGGTAGCATTTCAATTTTGTGTCTGATATGCGTAGTATAATTATGTGGAGCAATAGAGAATTCGAACACACAGAGACCGCACTATAGAGGTGGTCGTAACACACAAAAAATTAGCCCAATGGGCTAGTAAGGTTACCGGAGAAATATACAGAGTTAAGCCGAGAAAGTTGAAAGTCAAATTCAAGGTGACCACTGAAATCGCCATATCTCTAACCTTGAAAATGGGATCAAAAGTTAAATTCTAGATCACCAAACTATTCAGCATACATCATTTCCTATATGTTCACTATGGACCCCTAAGCTGTAAATTTGATAATAAGCGAGATATAAGCCATTTTGTCCTGTTGACCTTGAAAATGAGGTCAAAGGTCAAATTCAAGGTCATGAGAATTTTCAGCATATATCATTTCCTATATGTTTACAATTAATTCCTAAGCTGTAAAGTCGCTAATAAGCAAGATATTGGCCATTTTGTCCTGTGACCTTGAAAATAGGTCAAAGGTCAAATTCAAGGTCATGAGCATTTTCAGCATATATCATTTCCTATATGTTCACAATTGATTCCTAAGCTGTAAAGTCGCTAATAAGCAAGATATTGGCCATTTTGTCCTGTGACCTTGAAAATAGGTCAAAGGTCAAATTCAAGGTCACGAGCATTTTCAGCATATATCATTTCCTATATGTTCACAATTGATTCCTAAGCTGTAAAGTCGCTAATAAGCAAGATATTGGCCATTTTGTCCTGTGACCTTAAAAATGAGGTCAAAGGTCAAATTCAAGGTCACGAGAATATTCAGCATATATCATTTCCCACATGTTCACAATTGATTCCTAAGCTGTAAAGTCGATAATAAGCGAGATATCAGCAATTTTGTCCTGTGACCTTGGAAAAATGAGGTCAAAGGTCAAATTCAAGGTCATGAGAATATTCTGCGTATATCATTTCCTATATGTTCACAATTGATTCCTAAGCTGTAAAGTCGATAATAAGCGAGATCGTAGCCATTTTGTCATGTGACCTTCAAAATGAGGTCAAAGGTCAAATTCAAGGTCATGAGAATTTTCAGCATATATCATTTCCTATATGTTCACAATTGATTTCTAAGCTGTTAAGTCGCTGATAAGCAAGATATTGGCATTTTGTCCTGTGACCTTGAAAATGAGGTCAAAGGTCAAATTCAAGGTCACGAGAATTTTCAGCATATATCATTTCCTATATGTTCACAATTGATTCCTAAGCTGTAAAGTCGCTAATAAGCAAGATATTGGCCAATTTGTCCTGTGACCTTGAAAATGAGGTCAAAGGTCAAATTCAAGGTCATGACAATATTCAGCATATATCATTTCCTATATATCCACAATTGATTCCTAAGCTGTAAAATCGATAATAAGTGAGATATTAGCCATTTTGTCCTGTGACCTTGAAAATGAGGTCAAAGCTCACATTCAAGGTCATGAAAATATTCAGCATATATCATTTCCTATATGTCCATAATTGATTCCTAAGCTGTAAAGTCGATAACAAGCGAGATATTAGCCATTTTGTCCTGTGACCTTGAAAATGAGGTCAAAGGTCAAATTCAAGGTCATCAGAATATTCAGCATATATCATTTCCTATATGTCCACAATTGATTCCTAAGCTGTAGAGTCGATAATAAGCGAGATATAAGCCATTTTGTGCTCTGACCTTGAAACTGAGGTCAGAGGTCAAATTCAAGGTCACGAGAATATTCAGCATATATTATTTCCTATATGTCCACAATTGATTCCTAAGCTGTAGAGTCGATAATAAGCGAGATATAAGCCATTTTGTGCTCTGACCTTGAAACTGAGGTCAGGGGTCAAATTCAAGGTCACGAGAATATTCAGCATATATCATTTCCTATATGTCCACAATTGATTCCTAGTCTCTAATCTCAATATCAAGTGAGATATTAGGCATAATGTGTCCCATTATAGAGCATAGGAGAATTTAACATGGGAAAGTCCCATTTGGGTCGAGTTTGGGCCAAAATGGCCCACTTCGAGCGATTCAAGCACAACGAAATTTATAGACATCATAGGAGTACATACGAGGAGTCTTATGTATCAAAAAGAAAAAAAGTTAATGAACAGATTTGGAGAAAATGGCCGCCAAAGTCCAAAATCAGGCATTTTTCGTCGAAAACGGCCGCCATTTTGAAAAAAATGCGAAAATCAAAAAACTAAAAAATACCTCCTTCTTGAATTATTTTTAAGTATTTTTGTGCAAAATTTCAGAAGAATTCGCCCGTAAACAAAAAAGATAAAAATGTGGACGACGACGACGACGACGGACGACGGACGACGGACGACGGACGCAACGCCATGCCAATAGGTTATCGGACCATAGGTCCGGTAACCTAAAAACAGTGTGAACAAGTGTAACTGTACCACTTAACGCGCATCTACTCACAATCCACTCAGAACAGGGGAAGAGGCCTCCCAGTATGAACAACCCCAGCATGGGGCCTCCAGCCGCACCCGTCAGACTCAGCGATAGCTATATACATACGAGATAATATATTTGACATCGTATTGATCAAATGTGACCATTTGGGCAGTATTGTAAGCTAGGATGAATGTACCTGTAGCACAGTTCCTCCAAACTTGCGGACCATAAAGGCTATTCCGATACCGGCTCCGCTGTATATTGCCACTGTATACGAATTTAAACATATCATATTCAATTATTGTGTTCATATTCCATATACAATTCCTGGTAGATACGGATGTCTACATATAAACATAATACACTTTGTATTAGTTTAATAGAAGGCATGCACTCATTGGAAGCAGAAGAAGTGGGTTGAATATAAAGTATTTAACCGTTGACTAGGATGGTGACTGACTTTGTTGACGATTTCACCTACTAATAATTTTCTGTATAATGGTCTTTGCTCGCTCTGAGAGGTAGTTGAATTTCCACTCAAACAGGTCTTGCCACGTCACTGCCGACAGCGCCCCCAGTGCGCCAGATATGGAACTAAATATTACAAGTATTGCAAAATATAGATCAAATACTAAAAATCCATGAATCCTTACTGCCAATTGGTAGACTGAAAATGACTAAGAATATGCGCGGTGAATGGAATCAAGTGTATAGTGTACATATTTCGTGTGTACCTGAGAGCACCAGCAAACAAACCGGCCATGAACAGTCCAGGGATACAGGGGATAGCCATCCGGTCCATGATGTAGTAAGGTAAAACCTACAGGGGAATGCCATCAGTCATCACATGACTACAATTATTTCAATATTTAGCGTAGACGTACGGAAGCGTATTGCTATCAAGGGTGTAAAAATATTATCTCGTATGTACGACTTATATCTCGTACGTACGACTTAATAACCCGTACGTACGACTTAATAACTTGTACGTACGACTTATTAACTCGTACGTACGACTTGTTAACCCGTACGTACGACTTAGTATCTCGTACGTACGACATAGTAACTCGTACATACGTCTTATTATCCTACGTATGACTTATTAACCCGTACGTACGACTTATTAACTCATACGTACGAGTTAGTAAGTCGTACTTATGAGATACTAAGTCATACGTATGAGTTATTAAGTCGTACATACGAGTTAATAAGTCGTACATACGACTTAATAAGTCGTATGTATGAGATATAACTCATACGTACGAGATAAGAAATTTTACACACTTGATAACAATACGCTTCCGTAGTGAAACGTATTGTTATCAAGTGTGCAAAAAAATGTATCTCGTACGTATGACTTATATGTCATATGTACGACTTATTAACTCGTACGTACGAGTTAATAAGTCGTACGTACGAGTTAATAAGTCGTACGTACGAGTTAATAAGTCGTACGTACGAGTTAATAAGTCGTACGTACGAGTTAATAAGTCGTACGTACGAGTTAGTAAGTCGTACGTACGAGTTAGTAAGTCGTACGTATGACTTAATAAGTCATACGTATGACTTAATAAGTCGTACATACGACTTAATAAGTCGTACATACGACTTAATAAGTCGTACGTATGACTTAATAAGTCGTACATACGAGTTAGTAAGTCGTACGTACGAGATACAAATTTTTACACACTTGATAGCAATACGCTTCCGTATAGACGTAACCAAGAGCGAATAATTATTGGGATATTGTTCAGACTCCGCTAAAATATAACAGATTTAAAAGTGTTTATCAGAGAGGGTCCCCTTTTGTGCAAATCCGAGCTACGCTACTGTTGAGATTCTAAAATGATGACAGTTAATAGAAAGAACTGCGTGGTTTCCTCGTATGAAGTGACAGCCATAGTCTTTTCATACCTAGGGGCATTACTGATAAGAAACACTGGTTTCTCACATGATAAGTAGCATGACGATTCTGCATGTACCTGGTTTGAGTTAGACAGGTAGCCGGCCTCCAGCGGGTCACAGCCGACGTAGTAATACCAGCCGAATATCGTACCCCCAGACATAGCACACAGGGTCGTCACTATCATCAAACCCGGGCCATTCAGGAACACCACCCTGTGGATAGGTTATCGGTTCATCATAGTCTTCCGCGTGTAACAACATTTATTTATGTACTACCGTATATATGTGAATATTTCGATTGTATTGCACCAGCTTACTACAACGAGAGGGGATCCGTGAAAAGTTATAATAATGTTCGATTTCCTCTAACTTCAAAATATTGCATAACTTGCGCCTATGATATAAACTACCACTAATTTGTTGGAAAGAATTGTGCTTACAGGCCATAGATGTTGTACGAGACACGGACGTATATATGATAACTGAACACAAAATATATCACTGAACAGAACGAATACTCACAGCATGCCTTTCTTCATACTGGACACGGAGCAGTACCGCTGTACTGACGCCTGGTTCGGCCCGTAGGTGTTCAGCCAAGAGATCCAGTTACCGACCACCAGCGTCCAAAATGTGTGTCGGTTCAGCGGGTTTGGATCGAAACTGAAAGAATGAAAACGATACACATGGCTCTATTTGGGGGTACCTTTGAACTGCATTCTTGCATGGTATACCTCGCCGACTAAATGTTGTAAAGCTAACATGGGAAAATGCGTACATGGTTATTCATTTTTTCGGTGTATCGAATTATGTAATATCGAGTCAAATTTGTATGGACTCACTTCCACATATCCAATCTCTCTGTCTGTTCATTGATCTTCCATAGACCGGCAATGCCATCAGGATGATCTATACAAGGCTGGGGTGAGTGGAAATGACTTGCGTGTATACATGTATAGATTATAGACACGAATATTATGCTTTAGACCAATATTTGGAGTGTACGTTTTGCTTTTTCAAATATCATGTCCAATATTTATCTTGCAACCTATATTTTGCAACATAACAAATCCACCACGATTTACTACCTTTATGATAGCGACTAGAGTCCCGAACAACATGAGCAGGGCCTGAACAGCCCCGACCCAAATCGAACCCTTCATTCCTCCCTATATGGAGCAAAACATGATAACGCTTCATAATACATATTTATAATAAACAACAATTCGATCTAATCTGTTGTATTGTCATGTTTTATATTGAAGTTTAGTTTGGTATAGAACAGTTTTCACTTGATTCGATGCTAATGTTATGATATCATAGAAGCGAATGAAGTCGCCTTTTATGTGTGTTTCTCTTATTTTGAAAGCTATTCTTTTAAGTCTCACCAAAATCGAGTAGGCACCAGCCACAACCGACCCGATCACAATACTGGCGGTCTCGGGAAACCCCGTCACTATGACAACAAAAACAGTTCATAAAACATCTTTACTTTTCTAAAACTTTTCTAAACGACAAATGCTTACGACAATGAATGAGCCGATACATGTACCTGCTTCTAGAGCAGTAGCTGGGGAATAGATACACACTCCCATGTAAAACAGCTGGAGAAAGAAACGAAAATGCATCTTATATCTGTACTTTTCTTAGTTCTACTCAAAGTACGCACTTGAGTACTTCATATAATGAGGGTTTTTTTCATTACGATTGTGGACAAATTATCATCATTAGTTTATTGTTTTTTTCTCATGAATTCGAATTTGGACTAAATATTCGACTAGATCTCATGCACTGACTTGGCCGATGACGAGGAACAGTGTACCGCAGAGCTTGACAGTCTTACTGTGGAACCTCATCTCCAGGTACTGAGAAATGGAAATTGTAATATTCAAGATACCGTTTACGTTAATGACATTTTGATAAATGTTTTGTCAACAAATCCTCATCTATGTTTTATACACACAAAAACAAGCATTGACAAGTGAGTGCATTGCACTGGCTTTGAAGAGTGTAATAGATCATTTGTCATAGGATGATCTTTGACAAACGAGTGATACCCAGATAGCCTTTTCCGGCTATGAGAGGAAACCGACATATGAATTGTAAATTAGTTAAGCTCAATATTGCTCAGGTTTTGAGATTGTTCAATCATTATGAAACCCATGCAAAACTTGTTTTATTCCAAGTATTGAACATGTGTCAAAATCGTCACCACATTTAGTGCCTAACCCACCTCGTACGAACTGGTAAGCTGTAGTGGATACAATAGCGGCACGAACATTATCCCGGCGAACGTGGTGGCAAGCAGCTGGCCGAACCCCTGAAGCCAATACATGGCTCCTTGGGTGTAGATCTCCGCGGAGCCGCCGAGGATGATGATAGCCGACAGCACGGAGGACATAAGAGACAGCACGACGGGCAGGACGGGCATCTGTCCCGTGGCGTTCATGAACTCTTTGGCCGACTCGGGCTTTCTGGCGCCGAATGACTGCCACATGCCGATGCCGATGTAGGCGAGCAGGATGACGGAGAAGATCAGGTAGTCGGCCCACATCATGTACTTCTGTCCCGGCTGTGGCACCAGCGACGGGTCGATCGGAGGCTCCGTCGTCGCCATCTTCTCAGACTGAGGTGTTCGTGCTTTGTCGAGAAACCTTCAATCGGAACTTTCAATCGAAACCTTCTACAGAATAACCCAATTTGGTCCTTGGGCTGGATGATTCCAATTTCCAATTTCAGAACTTTGTATTCCAGAGCCAGCGAGGTAGTTCGCAGATCTCCGGTCATCCAGCTCGAAGTCACAACGCAGAAAATGCGAGCGACTTCTCAGCACACCTACTGTACCTAGATCTAACTGTAGCCTGCGTGCGTGGTCGATTTTATCAGCACTGACAATCGGGATCTCTGCACTCAATCCACACTCGAGTTCATCATAGTCTGACACCGCCAAAGCTTGCAACTTTTGGTTATCTATCATCTGAGAACAATCGACTTTTGATCAGCGAACAAGACGACAATGATATTCCTAATCTGAAAGTCATCATTTGCAACTAGCCAAATGCTATTGAGAATGCTCCTTTACCATTTTGTCTTATTATTATCGCAGGGTATTCAATGGTGTACTCGCTGAAGAAATGTACATAAGTGCAAGGCGATTCCAGTGTAGCTTTGTATTTAGCCAAATAATAATAATCGACATTACACTGTGTGCACAACTGCATCTCAAATACATCTATGGGAGACTTCAACGTGCAGTTTGCCGTAATTTCATATTTTGTAACTTGTACGTCCTATTTTGTACATGACCTTTATCTGTTGCTGATCTGAGACACGTAACATGTACAATCTGTACCATAGTGGAGGAGGTGAGCAGACTGGCCAAGGAACAATGAGGCCGATATTAAAATTTCCTGAATGATAAATACAAGTATGTGTTAGGTACGTTTGTCAGAGACTTTTAATATTTTTTTGTTAGTATAAGTACACTCAATATCACCTTACATCTTGTTCTAGTGGGTGTATGTTTATTCAATATGGAAAAAAAAAATTCTATGTATAATCCACATTTCAGGTATGAGCATCTTTATGTGAAACCTTTACAATATGACCACTTATCTATTCCCAGGGTCAACTACAGATCAATGACAATAGCAATACATTGCTATAGTGGAGATTAATAGAAGTATTCACTGGATGTTGACAAACAGTGACAAATTGGCCCATATCATCTCCAGATAAGATATGATTTGTATACGTGACGGTCCTGTCATATTATGTGAATAACACACTCCGTCTATTAGCTGTCATGTTGTCGCATATGTGTCATATTCTTGGCCGACTGTGACATATACAATATAAGATATGGACACGTATAATACATGTATATGTAGTGGAGGTAATTCAAAGAATTTGTTATGTACACTTCTCATAATCTAATCTTATCTGCACTCTTACGTATAGAAATATGTGTGAATCGTTTTGGTTCTGAATCGTCCATTGCAGTCCATTCAATATTCCAAAATATCATTAGCTCTTTGCATAAAAACCAATATCAAGTACAACGAAAGACGATGTCTTTTGATATCAGGATCAATTTATTGTATGTTTCTAGTACTAGTATGCAGTACTATAGTACTGTTCATACCGTTATAATCTCTAACCCATCTATTTTTGCGTACAAGATTAACCGACGAGCCGTTGGATGTATCCACGACACCAGAAAAATATCACAAAAGGATCAGCTATAAATGATATGTAAGCGTACTGGACCAGCGAATAACATACCCATACATTAATTTGACTTCCAGAGTGACGGAAGCTTTGTCTCATTGAGATGTGATTATGTTGGACTAGTGTACTCAGTAAATACATGTATAGCCAATCAATGCAAATATATGTTACAATGGAGACTTACATTCTTAGGTCTGCAAAAGAAATCAAACAAACCATTCATTAACATTAATCATTGCCCAAAATGCGGTTATTTTCTAATTAAAAGAAACAGAAAATGCAACTTCATGGTGATGGTCAGCAGCGTTTTGCAGATTTCTTTAAAAAATACCAGTGAATAATGACGAAGCATGATGTGAGCCGACTGTCTCACATATCTGTTAAGCTCTCATCTCATCTTGCTTGCTTACATCGGCATGTGGCAGTCTCTCATGTCCTCGGAGCTGTCGTCTGTCATCGTGCCACGGACCTCTGCAAGAGGAGTCCATTTTGACAGCCAGGTAATGGCTGCCTCTTGGCATCGGACAATGGACAATGGTCATCGTAGCGGAGAGTATTGCATTTGCATCAGCTGAAACTTGGAGTGCGACTTTGTGCGTATAATGGACACGACGATGAATATAATGGACTTTTAGTGGGCAGCAGGATTGTCAAAAACAATTTGGCACATTCAAAAATTGTTTTTATCAAGTCCAATTCTCGTATTTAGATACATGCTATCATGTCCATTTACTCTTGCAGTATCTTGAGACGAGTTTTCGGACTTAAAATGTCAAATTGTATTGCGCACCACAGTGACTTCTCACCGTGAGCCGGGTGAAAAAAACTCTATTATTCTCGTTCGATTTATATATATTCCACCTAGGCACACGTCCATACATCCAGACCTATAAATTTCTAAAGTATATCTATTGCTGTGAAATAAGTTTCTTCCGTCTATCATTTCATGGCATATGCTTAGTAGTATTATACAAATACCTTTTCTTCCCCAGGTATCCTACCTAGAATTAAACATTTATCCCCAGCAACAATATACGTGAGTCCTGTGCTCTTGTAACATTGTTAAATTCTTTGATGTATGCACAAAACATTTCCAATGATTGAAGGTTTTACCAGATAGGTAAGTTGTGTGTTTTTGTATTATTGTAAATCTATATGGTCCATGTACGAAACATTTTCAATGATCGAGAGTTTACTTCGATCAACTGGCATCATTCATGGGCCGTGGTTGCAGTCTGTGTTCGGTTTAGGTCTACATCATTAAGTTGTCAGTGTCGATGATGACATGTATAATGTTTCCATAAACAATAAATCGGTCATATTTTGACAAAAGCGTACTTTTATAGTTTCAACGACGATGTAAATACCATGCACTCAGACAGCACCAATACAAGCATATTCTTCTTCTGATGATGACAATAGCAAACCTGAAATTCGTGTTTGAAATAGAACGAAGCCCGACCACATTGGCGTCACCAGGAACAGACAATGAGTAAAATATAGCTGCTTATACTGCTCACTTGATGGAATTGGTACACAACTACCAAACAACTTGAAATAATTTAGAAAACCTGAAACAAACTCCACGAAATAATAGGTGTATGCAGGTACTAGAAGTACTCAATTACAAGGCAAAAGGCTACTTATTTTAGCTGTTTACTGTGTTTAGGTTTAATGTGTTCCGTAAAAACAAGTAAAAGGTTAATCTACAATATCAGAGTGACATTTTAGGGGAACATACCAATGGAAATTATGATCTAACACAATATTAATCAATCATTTCACACTTCTCCCTGCATAATATGATCACGAGCAACTAGTAAACGTGTATTATGCATTAACGTGGTATTCGCAAATAATTTATTGCACATGTAGATAATATTTTGGTGGCATTGCCATGTATAGTATAAAACTATAAACTTACGAATAATATACACCAGATAACAGGGTTTGTTTGGATCTGATCCATCAATCACTACATGTATCGTGTGTACCCGGGAGTTCAGTGTGCCGGGAGTTCAGAGTCCATGATACTGCCGTCACTGGCACCGATTCCTTCGTTTGTATGTGAGGCACCGTCGTGGGTGAAAAAATGGGTCAAACCGTCTGTGCGTCACTGTCTGCGTGCTATACCACTTAGTGAAAGTGTTTCAGTGATCTTGAAAATTAACAAGTCGTGACTGCTTTGAAATACTGGCAGCATGTGCTGCTAGCCTGCTAGTATGATTCTGCATGATTCACGAGAAAAGATTCTGCATGATTCACAAGAATTAGGACAGTGCGATACACTTCCAAGAGATAAGCACAATGGATAAAGTGCTTCAGACCTAGCTTGGCGTGCGACAGTCTTACTTTGCAAATCATAAGGTACGGTCAATAATATAAAAGCCAGGGAACAAAAGTACATCATACGATCCTTCCCGGACCATGGAGAGATCAAGGTCTTTCATCGTTCACTACGTGAAGCTCGTCACAGTTGAGCCTGTGGTCTTCATCTACAATTTCGGCGCGTTCCTACAGTGGCTGTCAGTCCAGGCTCTCGTCTACGAGAAGTCGTGTTCCTCGCACTATAATTCTACAACCTGTGCCAACCTCACCAGCCACGAGTCAGAAGAAGACGTCGTACAAACGGACGCATCCCACTGGCTCCTGATCTTGAACCTCGTCAATGAATTCCCGTCGATTTTCGTCTCCCTCATCTGCGGGAACATCGGGGACAAAGTCAATAGGAAGCTGGCCCTAGCCTTACCCATGATGGGGCAGCTGGTGGCATCGAGTAACTACATCCTCATGGCTCAACGGCCAGAGCTACCCATGGGCGTACTGCTCATCAGTCCCCTCATGCAGGTTAGTTTCATACTAAAATAGGTTGATCCCGTAATTAGGTAAATGCAACATGACTACAAGTTGTATGACTGTAAGGCCATATTACAACAAAATGCTTTCAATTCTGAGTCAATGTCAAGTCCTTGTTTTGGCACATGTGTACAAAGTTCTCTCTAGTCTGGCATGTCATGTAGATCATCTGGCAGCTAGCTAACCATAACTCAATGGTCTGTTTGAACATTTTTCTTTCGACCATACTGAAAATTATTTTCAGAGCTTCTCTGGTGGATGGATAGCCTTCCAGGCTGCCTACGTGAGCTACGTCGGTTCCGACTCCACCAAGACGACGAGGACCGTTCGCATCGCTATTGTGGCTGGTGTAGACATGGCTAGCATAGCCATCAGTAGCTTCATCAGCGGGAAAATCCTGGACGCCACTAGTTTCACTTTTATATTCTCACTGGCGCTGACGTTGTATTTGATTTGCCTGGCGTATATCTGGTTTATACTCAGGTATCCACGGGAATATTCCGATAATGAGGGTCGTCCCAAGAAGGAAAAGGATGTAAAAGAAGCAATGAAGAGTAGTTGTTCACCAAGAGGTATATGGGATGCAGTGTGTGTCGTGTTCAAGAGCAGAACGATGGATCGACGAAAATTGATCTTGCTGGTGCTGGGAAGCAATATGCTGACAAACTTTTCGTTGGCTCGTGAGTATCAGAAATCGTGTAGTGATTGCTATCCACAGCGTGAATATTGTGCAACGATGTGCAGAAAAGAGTGCAATATAATATATATGAAAAGTAGGCCTGTAGTAGGCCTAAAGTAGGAACATTATATTCCCTTCATCTCTCAACATCATTCTATCCTCCTACATGCAGCGTACATGCATGGAATCGCCTACCTGTACGTCAAGCGTCACCCGCTGGGCTGGTCCCAGACGCTCTACGGCTACTACTGCGGGTACAAGCAGGTGATAGGCGCTGTGGGCCTTCTCGTCCTGCTGCCACTCCTCAAGACCCGGGCTCGGCTGCGGGAGACGGCCATCATGCTCATAGCCGTGATCACTTCAGCCACCTCGGAGGTCCTCTTTGGCGTCAGCAGCAAGACGTGGATGGTGTTCGCGGGCACGTGTTCGATTATGCGATACTGATCTAATCAATAAATGCTTTGAGCTAAGTATCAATCTATTGCCATCAATACAGTGAGAAGATGACAATAGCAAATGTGAAATACAAAAAAAAGCATTTTCAAATAGTTAAAATTCAGACCGAATAGTTTATCCACACACAAACTGGCGTCATCAGGGGCAGGCAGTGTGTGAAATGTAGTTGTTCCTGCTGTACACGTGATGCAATTATTATACAACTGCCCAACAACTTATGAAAATACTTTAGAGATTTGAAACAAATACCATGGCATAGATATATGACAAGTGCATTAGCTCCTAATCACGAGCTAAACGGCTACTGAGTTTTGTATTTTTACATTCAATAAAAATATTAATTCAATAGAAATAGCACAGGGAACTCGGTACTTAAACCAGTACAAGCATCTAAATATCAATAACTTCGTTCGTGCAGTTGGTGTTCTACACATGTCTTTACTGGTATTTCCTTTCCTCAGCTGGTGTCCTAGTATTATTCAGCGTGAACAACAGAGCTTGTGTTCAATCTCTGCTGTCCTCCCTGGTGGAACCCACGGAACTAGGTAGGTCCTATCATATCATTAATGATTCATCATTGCCCAATACTAACAATTACCATGACCATGTCCATTTAGGGCGTAATGCATAATTATTATACATCATATTTCTTTCATGTTATCTTTACAATCATCCAGGTAAGATTCTGGCCGTACAAGCCTCCCTCTGTAGGATTGACGCTATGTTAGTGAATGTGATCTACAACAATCTCTACCCACTGACGCTGGACTTCTATGCCGGGACTGTATTTATTGCCGGGGCAGCTCTATCTATTGTACCACTCTCTATGATTGTGTAAGTATGAGTATCAGACATACAACCAGTTTGTTCGTGACTTAATACCCTGAGAGTAATGACGTTTGAAAAGTTGATGCTAGTACGCACTTCCAACATACTACCCGGCAATAGATTTTGCAAATGCCAATCAGATTTATCCAAGTGGTATTTGTTTTTGTTTTCTACCAAAAGGTATCTACATAAAAAGTTAGGCGATTTCGACAGCTACTCCAACCTACAGGAAGACGCCGAGCCCAGAACTGCAGCAATTGATGGAATGAACTCAACAGATATGGGAAATATCACTGAAAAAGATAATGAAGAAAATGTGATTGTATAGATTTGCAATTCGTTCATGTACGTGTGTATACATTTCTGTATGTCGAATGAATTGCAAATGAAGCTATCTTTGTGATGTCAATAAATCATTTTACAAGCATCAGTGTGGATTCAGACCCAATCATAGAACAATCATATTTGTATCTCTCAGCAAACTACATTAGCGTTTTGTCGAAAGCCTTCGGCGTCATCGACAGAAATATTCTAACATGTAAGATTGAATATTATGGACGTATGGGGATAATATAAGACTGGGTAACAAACTACTCGTCCAACAGAACTCAATTTGTATCTATTGACCACACAAAATCAGAATTGCAGAATCCTTCAAGGTTCCATACTGGGCCCTCTATTATATCTAATTTAATTTATGTCAACAGGGGAAATATTGTCCTTCACAGATAATACTTCTTTTTATGTGTCTGATAGTGACTTGGAAATGTTAAACCAAGATGCAAATGTTGAGGTAAACAAGTTATATAATTGATTTTGTACAAACAAATCGTCTTCAAATCCAACAAAAACTGAGCATATCCTTATAAAAGCACCCAGACATCAAATACTGCCACCCTCTTTCAACTTTTTTCAACAAGATGAACATGACTTGATCTCGAACATATTGGGCACCAACAAATCGGGACGTACCAACACCAAACTTCTTGGAATACTGATTGATGCATTTCCAACTTGGAAAAACAACAAGTGAAAAACATCCTCCCCCGACAGAGCCTGTATAAATGTATAAATCCCTATTTAACCTACGGCATCTTAGCTCGGGGTTATCCAGCAATGTCTACCCTACTGACATATAGTACGATTGTCATCCAAAAGAAAACAGTTAGAACTATAGAGGAAACGGAATGCACCAGCTTTGCCAGTTACCCATTGTGAAAAAAATCCAACCGTAAATGTGAAAACGTTTCATACCACCTACAGATATGAGCATCTAATATTACATTTATAAGAGTTATTATATGAGATATGTCTTTTGACAAACAAGTATTTTTTTTTAGTAAATATCAGAGTGAATGGCGGATGGTTGCTGGGAAATGTGATGTAATTATTCCGGATACATGTATCCGTGCCTTATCATGTTGATGGCAAAAGCTCGGTTTTGAAGTTGAATTAGGTCACAGTGTTATTTTTCACCTAAACATTCTGTTTAAGTTTGGTCACAGTGTAATTTTCTGCCCAATTATGTCAATTTCGTCATGTCATCTTCAGCATCCTATATAGCCAGAAAGCGGTTGTTTTGATCTGCGACCAATTTTAGTGAGATACATTGGCTCAAGGACGAATCTCTCTAAATTTTCGAAGAAAGATGCTTGAAAGGTACATCAATAATGTGGTGTTCGTCTATTTTTACATTCACATTTTTTCAAGGTGGAGGCTGTTTCCTAATATGTACGTTTTTTTCTCCAAGACGTTATGATGGATTTTTCAAAGCTGTTTATGTTGATACTATGTGGGATTGATCTCCTTACAATTTTGAATTTTTAAAATATTTATTTCTGTTGAATTTGATGTCATCTAGTGAAACTTCGTTTGGGGACAATTTGGGATCGAAATTCACTGATATATATACATTTGTACTGTATTTGATGCTTAAATAGGCGACAATACAATTGGCAGATATAGGCTTTTAGAGGTACATGTATGGGATAGAATAAATCCGGCAGCAAACTTAACTAATTTCCTGTCGAATAATTCTACTTCCGGTTTGGTGTAATTTGTCACCACACGTGTAATCTGCTACCCATCCAGTACTTGGTTAGTACTGCATATGTATGTCACCCGATTACAGGAGCCATGGGGTTGACTTCAGGCACAACGAGATGTGGGCTTGTTGAAGGTCCAGCAGCATCAATGACCTGCACGGAGGTGGACCTCCTTATGGCCCGTAGTGATGGCCTACATGGAGGTGGAACTCCTTATGGCCCGTGTCGATGGCCTACATAGTGGTGGAACTCCTTGTAGCCCGTCCTGATGGCCTACATGGAGGTGGAACTCCATATGGCCAGTGTCGATGACCTACATAGAGGCAGAACTCCTTATGGCCCGTGTCGATGGCCTACATGGAGGTGGAACTGGTCATGGCCAGAGTCGATGGCCTACATGGAGGTGGAACTCCTTATGGCCCGTGTTGACGGCCTACATGAAGGTGGAACTCCTTATGGCCCGAGGTGATGGCCTACATGGAGGTGAAACTCCTTATGGCCCAAGTTGATGGCCTACATGAAGGTAGAATTCCTTATGGCCCGTGTTGATGGCCTACATGGAGGTGGAACTATTTATGGCCCGTGTTGATGGCCTAGATGGAGGTGGAGTTCCTTATGGCCCGCGTTGATGGCCTACATGGAGGTGGGACTCCTTATGGCCCAAGCCGATGGCCTACATGGAGGTGGAACTCCTTATCGCCCGTGTTGATGGCCAACATGTAGGTGGAACTCCTTATGGCCCGTGTTGATGGCCTATATGGAGGTGGAATTTCTTATGGCGCGAGTCAATGGCTTACCTGGAGGCGAAGCGCCTTATCGCTCGAGTCAATGGCCTACATGGAGGTGGAACTCCATAAGGCCCGAGTCGATGACCTACATGGAGGTGGAACTCTTTTTGGCCTGAGTCGATGGCCTACATGAAGGTGGAACTCCTTATGGCCCGTGTTGAATGTATACATGGAGGGGGGAACTCCTTATGGCCCGTGTTCATAGTCTACATGGAGGTGGAAATCCTTATGGCCTGTGTCGACGGACTACATGGAGGTGGAACTCCTTATTGCTCGAGTCGATGGCCTACATGGAGGTGGAACTCCTTATTGCTCGAGTCAGTGGTCTACATGGAGGTGGAACTCCTTATGGCCAGAGACGATGGCCTACATGGAGGTGGAACTCCTTATGGCTGAGTCAATGGCTTACCTGGAGGTGGAACTCCTTATGGCCAGAGTCGATTGCCTACATGGATGCGGAACTCCTTATCGCTCGAGTTGATTGCTTACATGGAGGTGGATCTCCTTATGCCCAGAGTCGATGGCCAACATGAAGGTGGAACTATTTATGGCCCGAGGTGTTTGCCTTTATGGAGGTGGAACTCCTCAAGGCCCGAGTTGATGCCATACATGGAGGTGGAATTTCTTATGGCCCGAGTCGATTGCCTACATGGAGGTGGAACTCCTTATGGCCAGAGTCGATTGCCTACATGGACGTGGAACTCCTTATCACTCGAGTCGATGGCTTACCTGGAGGTGGAACTCCTTATGGCAAGAGTCGATTGCCTACATGGATGTGGAACTCCTTATCGCTCGAGTCGATTGCTTACATGGAGGTGGATCTCCTTATGGCCAGAGTCGATGGCCTACATGGAGTTGGAACTATTTATGGCCCGAGTTGATGGCCTACATGGAGGTGGATTTATGGCCCGAGTTGATGGCCTACATGGAGGTGGAACTCTTTGCATCAACTTCTTGTTCTATTTGTTAAGAAAATTGAAGTAAACTTCAATAAGTCTTCAGATATCTCTTCTATATGAACACTACATGTATGTTTTGGCATGTATCAAGTCCTTCTGTGCAAAGAATCCAAAGATCTAGAGAAAGCACTGGGAACTGAGCTAACTAGGTCAATGAACACCATGAAAAGCCATTAAAGCTTGGCATCCATATCTCCGTGCTTCGTGTCCGTATGCGCGTCCGTGCCTCCGTGAGGCAACCATCCATTCGTCAGTGATTAGCTGCGTGAGTGTATCCGTGAAAGTCTTCTCTCATGCTGTGGTCCTATGGTTCCTGCATGTCTATGTCAAGGTAACAATGCCCAGTGTAGGAATAATTAGTACAACTATAATAATAGTACTTATTAATCTCACTAGTAGATGAGTGAGTAGTTTCCTAACCTTTAGCCATATTGTATATAGTGAAACTTAACCAATATGGCATGCATATCAACTTCTGATCTCATTTGTTAAGAAAATAAAAAGTAAACTTCAATAAATCAGATATTTCTTCTATATGAACCCTACATGTATGTTTTGGCATGTATCAAGTCCTTCTGTGCAAAGAATCCAAAGATCTAACGAAAGTACTGGGGACTGAGCTAACTAGGTCAATGAACACCATGAAAAGCCATTGAATCTCACAAACACGCATCCGTGCTCCGTGAAAAATCGCTCCCAGAGCAATTCGTCACGGACACGGACACGCTCACGCAACGGAGGTATGGATGGCAGACATGCTTTTCTCTATGAGAGGGATTTTTCACGCACACGGACGCGGACGTGGACACGGAGCAAGGAACACGGACGAATGGATGGTTAGCTCTAATCTCATAAACACGCATCCGTGCTCCGTGAAAAATCGCTCCCAGAGCGATTCGTCACGGACACGGACATGCTCACGGAACGGATGTTTAGATGGCAGACAGGCTTTTTTTCTCTGAGAGGGATTTTTCACTGACACGGACAGGCACGCGGAGACGGAGCATGGACGAATTGATGCCTAGGCTTAAATGGATGGTTGCCTCATGGAGGCACGGACGCAGACACTGACACGCATACGGACACTGAGCACGGAGATATGGATGCCTAGCTTTATGAAATAATCCTTTAAGTGGTCTCGAAAACCATCTTCATTCATACACTCTACCATTATGACAAAATGGCAAATTGTCGACGTTTAGAAAATTAACTCAGAATTAAGATCAAAATTCTAAAAAGATCAGCTTTTTATGACTATCCCATATTATCATGATACCAAGGTTCAAAAGATTCCATCCAGTGTTCTGGGGAAAAGATGATTGAAGGGTTTTCTAATAGGCAAAGACAGGGAGGATGATGATACTGAATGCCGACAACAGCTCAATGTCCTGAAAAATGACTAAATTTATCAACAAATTTATTCATGTTTAAGTTCTGGGATGACATGTACAAGTTGTGCATAACTAAAAGTTTATCACAGTAAAAGACGTGTCAAATGTAACAATAGATCAGGTGCCAATAGACATTTTCATCATAGCTGCAAGTAAAGGCACATTTACTGGTGGTACATTTACAGAACTTTTGTGCGTATCGTTCTTTCCTTTTTACATACATCTTATAAATGTCAGAAGTACATTCATTCACAATCAGTTTTGTTCAACAAAAAAGAGCTCAAAACGTCAGCAATAAAGTCATCTATTGAGAAATAGGTTAACAATATAAAGTATGCTACTCAATGACCTAGTTGAGTCAACAAATTCATGTATGATAGGTAATGAAACCGAACATCACATTGAAAAAGCGTTACCAGCTGACAACAATTTTTCTGGTTTCTGAATTTTTAATTTCCTGGTTTTTAACTGCCCTGGTTCGTACTGTTTAGTTTGAGCAATGAACAGGAACTGTACTTGAAAACAAAATAATATGCCCAATTTCCTACAAACTACCAACAAGCAGTACCGGTAAACTCCAGCAATGATAGTATATCCAAAGGGGATAATATTTATCACACAGAGAATCATTTCATCTTGTGATATTGACATAGTTGTATCACCGGTAAATTATACACATAATTACTCACATACCATGTATATTTGCACTAAAAGTATTACATAAAACACCAAAATCTCTGGAATACAAAAGATCCTTCAAACAACATATACAGTATACTATATGTATATTTCTTGAAGACATTGTCATAATTCAAACGGTGTCAAGGTTTTGCGGCTGTCGCGGTTACGATGACAGGCACGCGCTTGGGATTGGGGACGATCGCTCGGGACGGGGTTTCCTGAGGTGGGGGGTGCTCGTAGGCCTTATCCTCGGAAAGCAGGTGACGCAGTAAATCCACGGATATTCGAGGGTCGGCCTTCGTCAGACGAGGACATCGGCTACACTCACGGGTCTTCAGGGCCTGGAGGGGAGGAGGGAAGGGAATATTTATTAATACGTGTACTTGTGCTATTCTTCAGTCAGTATGTGAACATGTAATAGTTCAATATTCTCTCATAATTAGGGATGAACTGTTTGAACATAATGAGACTCATAAGCAGTGTGTTATGTTTGAAGACTTATATCTGACTATAAGATAATAAGAAATGAACTATATCATAAAGTTATTTTATATATACTGTATATATATATCATAAAGCTTTCATAAAGACATGAGACATAGCAATATTGTGTGGAAAAACATGTTGTACTGACATTAGGAATGAGAGCGTCCAGTACAGCAGCCCGACTGTCCGAGGCTGGGTGTGTGGACATCCACTCCGGCAGGACGTCTCCGTCGGTAGTGTGTTCCTCCATCATTGACATCCTGTGCCAGAATGAACTGCTCTCCCGCACGTCATAACACGCCTGGCAAGGAAATTATTGAGCAAACTTATCTTTGTTCCGGTAGATAGACATACTCATAACGAGGAGTCAGTACAGGAAATTCCAATTCGAATCTTGAGTTGTTCATGTGGAGATATGCAGTACTCAAGAAATTTAACATAACTAAATGTAAGCATCAACAATGAAATATCTGTAACTAGATCTTCACATATATTTGTGCTATAGATGTATGAAATTTGTCCGTCAATTCGTAGTACACATGTATATTCATACCTTCGCCATGAGCTGAAGTCCAACTTTATCTGCTTCAGCCTCCAACTTTCTGCTGTACGGCAGTTCTAGCAACAGCTGTAAAGTGTAGAAATTTCTATCCTTACTTTGTGCAGATTACTATCTTACTATACTTTGCTTATGGAATGATCGTTGTTTTTCAGGAAATTCAGTACCTCACATACAGAATCAATAGTCCATAGTTCAATCAATAGTACTATAGATTACTTATCTTTCGAGCCGCATTGAATTTAAACAAAATTTTGAAGAATGTTGAATTATCTGACCTTCATGACTTTGCTGTAGAACCACTGAGTAACTATGGCGATACCGTCGGACGGCATGAACGCCCAGAGGCCTGCCATCACAATGATAATAAACACGTCCAACAGGCCAGCAACACTGATTTTCTCAGCCTGCAAATCAAACCGGAAGAACCGCTCACAAAGAAAGTTCAATATGATAACATTTTGATAATTTAACTGGATGCACAGCGATCTCTGACAACAGACAAAGCGTTTTCCTCCCAAATCATCCATGTAACGCGAAAACATTTATGTTTGCATATATACTGCTGTAAACAATACGATGTTCCTTCAAATACAATATTAAGTACGTTATTAAAGCAAACTTTGCAAGTCTCACCCCGTGGCTGAGGAGCACATGTGCGATCTCGTGACCGAGGACGACAGCCAGCTGGTCCTCGTTCTCCGTCAGCTTCAGGATTCCAGTAAAGACAAATATCTGACCCGTCTGCAAAGAGTTAACAAGGGGAGATATGATGACTACAATAGGCAGCAAACCTTAGAAAGGGATCACATCTCCAAAATATTACTACAAAAATTTGTTACATTTTCAAAAGTGGCACCAAAATTTGGACAACTCAAATGTGAAACGCTCGTAATGGATCAGTTTCTGTCACATTGCCCTATGTGGTACTCCAGTCTATATACCGCAAATGATTACAGACAGCCAACAACTAAAAAATCAAAATATACAAGACATAAGTGTCAACGTACAGGTAATACAAAGGCATTGGGTTCATCATCGTCAATGACAACCACCGTCCATTTCTGACGCTGCATGAGTTCGAGATCTTGGTTGCTATCGACGATATTCTGTGCGACCGTGCTGATAAAATTGTACACCTTCTTTGCGCGGGTGTCATGTGGATGTACAATCTTCTCCTTTAGGGTGTTCCATTGCTTGATTCAAGGCGAGATAATAGGATAGTTAGCGGAAGCATATACAATGTCATGTATAAACAGAACACTATTGTCCATCATACTGATATTCTTGAAATGAAAAAAAAACAAATCTGATTATGAACTTGAAGGTAACTTCGAAGTAATTCAAACTTACAACATCTAGTTCAAATTTTGCGACTTTCAAGAACTGCTCTTCCGTGAAAGCCAGATATCGCTTTCTGTGTGTGATGGGAGTTTCCTGTATGTGTGTAAAGTAGTTTATCAGACCTGCTGCCACCAATAGTCCAAAAACTCCTGCTATCTTCCCTTTGGATTGGAAGAGTTTGTTCTTGAATTTTGTACGCTCAACATCAGATAATGCACTCCACCATTTTCTGAAGGATCTGCGGAAAAAATAAAAATATAAAATAAAGTTAATGCCAGTTTTAACAAACATGTATGATATCAATATTTGTGAATTCTTAACATCATGAAAATCGCATATATATTATTGTGATCACTGATCAGCAGATGGTAATGAGTTGACTCCTTCAGATATTCGATAAGTGATACAGTTATGCAACATACCTCCCAGATATTATAGAAGCCACTTTAGCAGCGGGTTTCACAAGCATCCAAAACACCGGATGGAACTGAAATCTCTGAGTTGTGTGAAACTTTCTGCTGGATACAGCTGGTGCCAAAACAACTTCTCGGTTTTTATGCAGTAACAACAACTTCTCTGAAGCTTCACTGCATCTGTGTTTGTTGTAAGCTTGTCTCCCAGAATTACAACCTTTGAATCCAGCATTTGTGTAAAACTTTCGTACAGTGGCCTGTTTGTGTACTGTCCATTTTCTGACAGATGCTAAGGTTCTACAAATGCATGATGTCCTGAATAGAGATTCCATCCTTAGAAAGCAGGTGTTCAGTTATATTAATTGTTGGAGATCATATTGGCATATTGGTTAATGAATTTGGTGATAACAAGTTTCTACAATACTATTGTAAATAGACGAGATTTAATCACTGGCACTGCTAATGTTGTAGTCTTGGTCATAACGTTCTGCTTTATCAATCGAGGTCAATCGTTAGGTTCACTGTTTATTTGGGCCACGATGACACCTCCAGTGACTCAACATGTCAAGGACAAGGTGTTATCAGCTGATCAGGCCGCTCGCGAAGTCGTCAAAACCACAGAATCCTGACGGTAAACAAGAAAGCGGAGGTGACGAAATATCTGCTCGAACACGCCATGACGATTCCGACATCCAAACAACAATGCGTGAACTCACGAACCGCCAGGCCGACCCTTTTGTTGAAAAACAGCTCAATAATCGCCAGCCAAGTAGGGATATCTCTACTGCTCAGGCGTATGAGACTGTTTCTGGTTTCATCCAACAAAGCAAACATTTGTAGCGAGGTATTTTTCCTTCCAGCTAAATGACCCCCAGGAACGTGCTTCTGTTTACATGAGACACCCGGGAAGAAGAAATAGTTTTACACGATATATGGGAGATTTTCGACAAGATTGAAGAGCAGATATATTTCCTAATTAAAAAATCGTAGTGGAATTTGATCCAACGTCTGTGTATATGAATCGGAACTAGCGAATCAGGTGCTCACTATTTTTAAAAGTTAGGGAAATTTCCCAAATTTAATGTAAAATATTTGCTACACATCGAGGGAGCATTCAGTTTTTTTGATAAAAAAATACTTTGGTAGAATGTAAACTGAGGTATTCCCGTTTGGAAACTATACCAAGTTTGGAAAATTGAGTGTCGGTCTCAAAACCCAGAGATCGTGGGTTCAATCGCCGAGCTGGGCAACGAATTGAATATACTGCTTTGAATTATCGGTTGTCACAATGATACCACGTATTTGACTAAGTTACCTACATGTCTCTGATAGTCTCCAAGAAGAATTATCTGGTCCAGATATGAAAAATTAGTAAACATAGTAGACAGATATGGACACTAAAGTCAACGTCATCTGTCAGTGAAACACGCTCTTTGGCCGTATTTTTGTTTTGGATCAACGTATCAACTTGAAATTTTGTGTGTCTGAATTGGGTATCATGCCGCAAATTTTCACTGAATTTCAGATTTCTATCTCAAGAAATGAAATAGTTGGAAATCTACCCCAATGTTAAATTTCAGCCCCAACATGGAATTTCGAAGTCGGCACATGTACAAAAACGACAACTTTTATTCGATGTTTGAGTTATATATTGCTTCAAAATAAACATATTTACTTATTATACACCGACTGTGCCTTCCGACTCCAAAGCAACGCAATAAGTTCATTCTGTACTGGCAAAAAGATGATAAAAGCCCTGAATTTGATGGAATTTATTTGATTCCATTTTGTACTGAAATTTAACATTGGAGTAGATTGCCAACTTTTTCTTTTTTTTTCAGATAGAATTATGAAATTTGGTGAAAAATTGCGGCATGACACCCAATTCAGACACACAAAATTTCAAGTTGATCCGATTATTCAAAACAAAACTATGGCCAAAAAGCGTGTTTCTCTGACAGATGAATTTGACTTTAGCGGCGGCCATGTGACCTGAAAGTTTCTTCACAAGCACTGACGAAGGGGCCGAGATAGTCGCGAAAGTTCTGTATTTTCGCCCACCACCACTCCGAAAGGTGACTAAATCTTTAGTTACCTTTAAGGTAACAAAGCTTTCTTGAACATAATAACGGAGTCCAGTAACAACCTTCACTGTTGTAGATATTTCCAACCGCAAAATTAAATCGACCGCAAATATTTGTCTTCTATATACATTATACACATTACTACGGAGCTTTCTTTCTGCCAACCTATATTTTTTTTTTCTTGGTACTGACTCAAAAAAAAAAAAAAATCTAAATATGAAAATCAGTTTGATATGCGCATTGCAAACTCGCGATGTACGTTGCAAATTCACTAACATTTTGCGACGTGCATTGCAAAGTGAAAATCAGTTTGATATGCGCATTGCAAACTCGCAACGTGCATTGCAAACTCACAAACAATTTGCGACGTGCGTTGCAAAATGAAAATCAGTTTGATATGCGCATTGCAAACTCGCAACGTGCATTGCAAACACACAAACAATTTGCGACGTACATCGCAAAATCATTTGTAATTTGTATTGAGTTTGTTGCGATGACAAGTTTTTTTTATAGCTCACCGGCCCATTTGGGCGTGTTAGCTATTGTCCTGTTTTTTATACGTCCGTCGTCCGCCCGGGTCCGTAATATTTTTATGACGGGTTTGGATTCCTCTGCAAATTTTTCAGAACGTACCTTGGCCTTGGGCAATTATCTGACTTACTTTCTCTTTATATTTTTTTATTGAATCGTTTCTGACCATTTAGCGGCCATTTCATTACCGAAAATGGCAAATTTGAGACAATCACAAACTTTACAAATATTTCTTTCTCAAAAATGACGTGATAGTTTTTTTTTCTAATCCTGTGCACGCATTCTATTTTGGGGCATTTGTAAGGTGTATAATTATAGTAGACATTTTATCGCTCGAGCGGCCGAAATGTAGGCACAAAAGGCTCAAAATGAACCGAAATGCACAATTTGTCCTCTGAATACAGAACACATGTGAATAGAGCTTATGTTTGTATTATGATCATATAGGAGGTCATATATGTTGAATCTTCTGTTGTCCTTGAACTCAAACTCAGATGATCTTGAATGGTGAATAAGTCACATTTGATATGAACTGTGTAAATTGGCTTCTGCAGCCTAAACGATTCCATATAAGTAATTCTTATATGGACATATGGTGAATCTGTTGGTGACCCTGAACTTGATCTCAAGCTACAATCAATATTAAATAGTATGCTTGATCTAAGTTTGCCGGTAAACTACAGCACCCTTGATATTATGTTTTTATCTTACAATGCACGTCGCGAATTTGAAATGCGCATATCAAACTAAATTTCATTTTGCAATGCACGGCGCAAATTGATTTTGATTTTGCAATGCACGTCGCAAACTGTTTATGAATTTGCAATGCACGTATCTAATTTGCAATGTGCATATCAAACGGATTTTGATTTTGCAATGCATGTCGCAAACTGTTTATGATTTTGCAATGCACGTATCTAATTTGCAATGCGCATATCAAACTGATTTTCAGTTTGCAATGCACGTCGCAAATTGTTTATGAATTTGCAATGCACGTATCTAATTTGCAATGCGCATATCAAACGGATTTTGATTTTGCAATGCACGTCGCAAATTGTTTATGAGTTTGCAATGCACGTATCTAATTTGCAATGCGCATATCAAACGGATTTTCAGTTTGCAATGCACGTCGCAAATTGTTTATGAATTTGCAATGCACGTATCTAATTTGCAATGCGCATATCAAACGGATTTTGATTTTGCAATGCACGTCGCAAATTGTTTATGAATTTGCAATGTACGTATCTAATTTGCAATGCGCATATCAAACGGATTTTGATTTTGCAATGCACGTCGCAAATTGTTTATGAATTTGCAATACACATATCTAATTTGCAATGCGCATATCAAACGGATTTCCATTTTGCAATGCACGTCGCAAATTGTTTGTGATTTTGCGATGTACGTCGCGATTTATCAATGCACGTATCAAGCTGAATTTCGTATTTTAAATTTTTTTTTTTTTGCGTCAGCAGTAAGAAAAAAAAGTTTTCAATTTGGCAGAAATAAGCCACCGTATGACAGCTACAATCCGCAAACTTGCATATTAGCAAATTCGTCTATACATGAAAAATCGCAATTATTTCTAGCCGTAAATATTTGTCTTTTTACAGTATGACGAATTACCATTTCGCATACAAATTATTAATTCACAAATGTATGCAAAACATTATTTCATAGTTGTACGGTG
This sequence comes from Terebella lapidaria, assembly GCA_949152475.1. Lineage (NCBI taxonomy): Eukaryota > Metazoa > Annelida > Polychaeta > Terebellida > Terebellidae > Terebella > Terebella lapidaria. The sequence goes on along the minus strand of OX424557.1, from coordinate 20,898,720 downwards.
AATTATTTCTGCTACAAATATTTATTTTTTGTGTATTTTTCGACAAATATATATTGACCTATTGCCAAAGCTCCTAAAAGGTGTCCGAGTCGCAGTGTCGCACATATTAGAGTACATGTATGTACACCAGCAACTTCTCTTTGACCAATTATAACTTTTTGCAGAATGCGTCGAAAATGACGTAAAATGACTCGGATAAATTGGAGCAATTTGTTTGTTACATCCAACAGACACACACATATTTTTTTCAAGAAGTAAATATATGTAGTTTCTTTTTTTCACGTAGTAAACAATCTATTTCTTGTATAAAACGATAAACCTCTTGAAACATTTTTGTTCCATGTAGGAAACCTTTGCCACGTAAGTATTCGTTACACATAGCAAACAAATGCTATGTGTAGCATACCATGTGTAATTACGATATTTTTGTTGGATTCGTTTTACAAACTAAAATAAATGTGAAGGGAATCAGCCACCTTATTTATATGAGAAATAATTTTTCACATTTGTCAAACAGTTTAATTCGCATTTGCGAATTATTAATTCGTAGGGCCTTGTATGTGAGATAGAAATTCAAATTTGCAACATACTAATTCGTATTTGCAAAATAAATATAAAAAAGATACGGTGGTGGCACCTCTACAATCTACGCTGCCATAAATTAATTAGATCCCAGGAGACCGGACAAGCCTTTCCTAATTTCAGTAGGCGCCTCATCTAATCGTGGTGACATCAGTTCGCTCAATACAATTACTTCTAACATCAGGGATCGGTTGTTCAGTCAATTGCGTGCATGATAAAAATAATATTTGTTATACTTTTCTCAAGCGAAACAAGTGAGGATAAAATTTTATAGCCATCACATGAATGTGAGTTTTGTTTATTGTCTAAAAATACCCCGAAAAGGGCCGATTGTTCCATATTTTGGTTGTGAATGATGCGTTGGGTTGACCATCGTGATACTGTGGCCCAGTGTGGGCCCTACGGAAACCTAAAAGTGACACACATGCATTACTTCGACCTGCCGTAATAGAAAAATACTGTATTATCTACAAGTATTTACAAGTGATAACATGATTATGTTTTGGTGTTATATTTTATTCCATTCTTGAATAGACCTACAAATGTTTGCAGATTGCTCAATTGTGAGAAAATTTAAATAAAACTATATATATATATATATATATATATATAGAAATAAAATTGTTTGAAGACTCGTGCATGCCCATAGGCCTATATACATGTATCATATGCACCAGAACATAATAATGCCCCTTGTAAGCAGTATGGCTTTTCACAGAACTTTAATTTTAATCCCTAGTACTTTACTACTAATTGAGATAAATGCTTAAATACACAGTTTCAATTGGACTGTAAATTGAAGTTTTCTCCGAGTTAATATCTCGGTTGTCCTTCGGGGCTATTGAGATTTACAAGCTGCCATAGAAAGTGTTTGCACGTAGGCCCATTGTTTGATCAGAACAGTCTGCCGTCTACAGTCTGTCAATTAAAAATAATGTATATGTATGTACACGTATAATAACGACCCACGTTCAATGTCAGGCCATTTACGGTCAGTTTATTTGAATGCATATAACTGTATAGGCCTATACATTACATGTACGTGTATAAGTGTATAAGTCTATCTCATTCAGATGACCAGTTTCACGTTCACTTTCGCCACGCATATATAGTTGTTTCGCGGTCCCAGTAGACTTTGTGAATCATATATAACACCTTCATGAGACGTGTAACTGAACAACCAGCCACAGATCTTAAAAATCACACTTGTATGTGCTTGTCCACTTGAAATACTATGTAAGCCGTACGCTGGGATAGAGGTAACTATTATTCCTGTACTATTCGGCCATGTGCCCGGGAGAAGTGGCACTTCGTGTAGTTGGGCCCTCCCAAAATGTAGGCCTACGTGTACGTGTTCCATCAGGAATACAGTACAGGTTTTGTTGTAATTTCACAAATGTGTAATTGAAATGTGTCTTCAAAATTTTACACCGCTACAAAAGCAAGTAAATGCACGAATTCGTGTGCGGGCTAAAATAACACTGGAGAAGATTGCCAACTTTTCGAGCTAAAAGTACATACCGGTATACATGAAACTGTGAGAACTTGCCCTTTGACTCCCAGGTGAAGTACATGTATGTCAAGATACATTTCAATATGTATTTCAGTATAGCTGAATTACGGACAAAAACGTATGTGAACAGGTTATAAAATCAGAGTATATATAATGTATGTGATCTATAAAATGTGGCTCTGCCACATTTGGGATTTTTGTTTCTAGACCTGATCTAATGGATGATGAGTTGGCAGCCGTTGGGGCTATTTATTGTACAAAAGACGAATTCCAGATACTTCAAAAAGGTTAGGAATTTACCATTTTAGACTTGGATGAATCTCGCAGAGTTTAGTTCACGTGTAACGCACATTCATCTGTGTAATTTATTCAAACAACACACACACACCATATATTAAAACATCTAAAATGTACAGTTCAAATTTGAATGGTGTTGACCTGATTATGAGAAAAACATTCATGTTGAGTATTATATTTCATATTGAATATTATACCATGTATACACTCGACCAGAATAATTAGAATAGAATAATTTGTTCTCAACGCAGGTAGCAACTGTGGTGCGACCATTGTAGCGGTCAATGTGCAATCCCAATGTCCCATCGAAAATGTCCAACCTCGGATAAAATTGACATTGACAATAGACCAGAGCTATCCAAATAAGATACCAGGAATCTCATTCCAATGTGAGATGCTAACTAGAGAACGAAACGGTGAAATGAAGTCGGATTTAACGATGTTTGCTAACGAGTTGGTGGGAGCTGCTATGATTATGGATCTGATTATGTGGATTCAAGAAAACGGGCATAAATATCTGGAGGTTTCTCCTGGCGCCTGCGATGAAACTGCTGAATGTGACCGTAGTGAGCTTGACTTGGTGACAGTTCTGCTACATTTGGACCACATGCGAGCGAAGGGGAAGTATGTGAAAACCATTCAGAAATGGACAGAGGAACTGGGTCTCAGTGGACGGCTCTTGTTCCACGAAAACCTCATCTTCATTGTGCTGCAGGGACGCCGGATCGACGTCAAGGTCGAAACATTGGGAAATATTGCACCAATGAACCTTGATATTCTGAAAGTACTCAAAACCAATAACAATATTCTATGTACTTTTAATATGTTGAGACCAGAACTTTGATGGCATCATAACAATTGAATTTCATAAAATTTATAATATAGAAGCAAACAAAAATAAACATGTATTGAACAAAATGCTCGACAGTTTAGTTGCCAAATCTGAAAAATATAATTTGCTAATACGAAGAGAGTTATCACAGCCGATATCCGTGGCCTTGTGTGTTTTCTACAGGAGTACAGATCCCGCCAGAAGACTGTGAATGTGGATGTTGACTCCAAGGGTAGGAGCTGTAAGGAGAGGATGTTACGTACACTGGCTGAGTCACACCTGTCCTCGCCGACCGACAGGTAAAATATTTGTTCCCTATGTGTGAAATTCTACCACGTACAGGGAGTGTACTAGTGTAGTCTACACTCTCTGTCACGTATCATGTGACGCTGACGGTTATGTTGACGTCAGGTATAAAACTACTATAATACATTTAGAGTAAAACATCGGATCACTGGTTAGGTGGATTATGTAATAAATAAAGGCATCCCTGAGGATGTATCCCGTTGCCCGTTATACATTTATTTCCATGCAGATAATATATGTTTTGTATATATTGTACTTTACAGCGTGCAGGGTTTCAAAGTGAATGACGTCACGAGTCTGGATGATATGCGAACGATATTCACGGAAATGCATCTTCAAGAAATGTTTGAAAGTTGTGTTTTGTCATTTTACAAAAAATCATAGATATTCAATTAACATTATTTACATGTATGAAAATGTGTTTCAATTTATATACGTGTTTCAATGGAATTTATAAAATACATTATATCGCATCTAATAGAGTGGTGTTTGATACATAAAGGGTAATTATAAAATTGTTCTGTATACATCGTATTAGTCTTCATTTTATCAATAACTTCGATAAATACAGTGCTCAACCTGTATCGTGATTCCAGGGGTAATTTATGATTCTGGGAGCAGGTCCCGTGGTGATTCTGGGGAAAAATCATGTCGACAGAGGTGGGGTGTCACTGGATACTGAACAATGATATAAACGTCAATCCCAGAGATTAACATTTATAACTTAATTTTCTTATTTTTAATCAAACTTCAACTACATCACACAATTTTAATACGCGTCGGAGAAAACAAATATCCGCGATTACCATGCAAGTTGCACAGGAACATATCTGACGAAGTTATCATATTAATTATCTGTACATGTAGGCCTACATGTAAAATTTCATACGACTATTTGGAATCATTAGACAACTTAAAGTCTCTAGTGATTTTGCTCCTACATGTATCCTTCTTTTCCGTTTTAATAATCGGATCGACCATTTCTTGGTACATTCAAGGCTACTGATCTAATATTGAAAAGAAATCGGAAGAAAATTTGGGAATTTCATAAGGTGTACAACCATGTAATCCCATTATGTTTTCTACTTGTAAAATTGGACATGTTGGCAATCTACCACATTCTTCAAATTTCATTTTCAACTCCACAAGCATTTAAGAACTACAAGAGGCATAAAGTATTTGCAAAAGTTTTTGAACGTTATTAACTGTCAATTCTCCGGTGACAAAGCTGTTTTTGTGCTACAGTCGTGCTACCAAAATGTGAATGCAACCCCAAATAGCTACCAATATATTACGAAATGTTCTGACAAAACGCTCACGGATGATTTCATAAAATCTAAAAAAGGAATCCCTTCCCGAATTACCAGGCTATCCATGGGCCACTGCTCGCGCGTACATTTACCTCGGGTGAGTTCGGTCTTTGCTGTGGGCGTTCTCGCCCCGTGACCCAGTGCTGCAGACCGAACTGGTCAGTCGAGACCAGTGACAACATGCAACTGCCCTCTCATTGGCTCACTGCGAGTTCAATTCGCCCCAGTGGTTTTAGAGCTCACCCCTCTTCAGAGCAGTGACCGTGAAAATAAACTCGCTCTTTATTTTGGCTACTAGTATTTTTGTAGTCTAAACAAATCGCGGAATTCCTAAAGGTTATTAACTAATTTGTCGTGGTTTTGTTCGGAAATACAACAAATCCGTGGCATATTTTGCCTGCATGTATATGCAGAAAGCGTTTGCATGTTCTCTTGACTTGTCTCAGTGGTCAACAGTTGAGTTGATATTTTTATGCTGAGTAGCGTACACAAGGAACCTTATATATATCTGAGACATAACCGCAGAAAATCTGCTAGTCTGAAACGGAACTGTGAAGAAAGTGGACCGTTCACATTCGGGGAACAACAAACAACACTGCAAGAAATTTTCGCCAGAAAAACGCCTTGAATTTGTCAAGACTGACAGTGATTGACAAAATGGCGCACGGTTATAAGGTACGCAGCATAGAACAATTAACAACATTTCAGTGCATTCGAATATACCATACCACGATAAACATGGTCTTCGAATTTTACTGTCCGGAAACTTGTACAAGGACTTTTGTACTGGTATGTGTATCTCGTACAACGTTGAACATAACATCGTACACTACAATAACAGTATCTGAAGCTGTATACATACTAGTACGTCTAGGCTACAAGCAATCTGAATATTTTTCACATCTGTATATCTGACTTTCACAACCCTTTCCTGTGTACACAATACCCTGGTTAGTTTCATATACATTCTAGATAGCAAGCGTTAAGATCATAGATTCCATAACGCAATACTTTTACAGTAACACTTACATGTACTTAATTATACAGGTTGGTGTATTCGTTGAAAACTCTCGCATTTTATTTTTGGCTTCAAATAAATATTGAGCAATAAACGCCATACATGTACTATATCTCCCTTGCATGTTACCTCACAATGCCTTGCATATCGATTCAGATTAACAGAGCAAAGCCCTATGAAGTTGCACTCGGATAATCCTGACGCAGTGCGAACAGTAATCTTGACAATATAAACACAATATATATCCAAATGGATATAAATGAGCATTTCTTGCGTGAGTTATGCCTTTTTGCAGCATTTAAGTGCCCTGTCCCTGATTGGCTAGTCCAATCATGTGTTCAGACGAATACTTCCAAAATGTCAACAGACACCGCGGTGACCGCTGAACTATCCCGCTTCCCACATTTTATTTCAAGTATTCGTGCAGTTTTGTTCGTGCAGTTTTGTCTGTAAATGCCAGGTACTGGTAGAAATAAGACAACAAAGTGAAGATATGAACTCTATTCAAACTGTGACAACGTCTGTAGGATGTTTCACGGAAATGATTTGGCAGCGACAATGTCACTGCCATCCGTCGTGAAAAAACGTATGGCGATTTCCCCTAGCTGTGCTCAGGGAATTAGTTAGATTCAGATCGAAGTTTGAAAGCAAAAGAAATGGCAACGGCCAATGGGTGAAACCTATCTGACTTCAAATATAAATGTAGGCGGAATACCTCGTTCTACGTGGGGTATTGTGTTATTCCGTCCTCCCTATTCTCGTGTTATTTCTTCATCCAAAGCGCCTATATTGTTGATTATATCGTCCAAATTCGAACTTGCCGTGAAAACCGAATTTCGATGTGTGTAGGTTTTTTTTTTCTTTCAGTATGGTGCTTGTATAGCTAATGCACAAATCAACACATATTAACATGGCAAATGTAGACCTATACATGTACATGCATTTTTAAAAATGATCTGTATGGGCCTACTAATTATTCATTAGTGAAGCACATAGACGCATTTCGGTTTTAGGCGACCCTGGGCCATAAATTGCACTGAGCTAACTTGCATATATATAATCCCGAAATTTGTGTCGAGAGTTTTGAATTAATCGGACGTTTAAAAGGTTTAAGACTTTGGACCAAGGTTTTGCGGCCACTGAAATTCGCGGCAAGCCCTTTATTCGTCTAAGCAAAAATATTCTGAATTTCCCTTACTCAAGTCCCCTTACTTTATTTACGAATATGAAGTTGATCCTCCAGATTTAATCAATGAAATGTAATGACTTTCGATGTTGTATAATTCCGCGTCAAACCCACTTGCCTTTCCATTATGTTGAACCAGGCTGCCGACATTCCCAGTATATATGTCGAGGATACAAGCGGGGCTGTGCCCGCGGACTATGCCAGCGCGCTTTACAACTACAACAATAGTGTGGCGGCCGCGCAGCAGCAACAGCAACAGCAACAACAGTACGGCGGCAGTGGCGTGAATCTAGACATCTTCAAGAAGATAAGCGCCCTGTTGGACAACTCGCTAGACTTGAGCGGGCTGTCTGGGCTGACCAACCAGCAGGACCCAAACAAAGGTCGGGATGAGTATCAAAGTAGAATGATTAATTTGGCTGAAAATATGTTGTAGACCGAAGGTACCTGCTATGGTTAGGCTGCACATTTTTGGGTTTTCCCATCGATGTGAACATGTTCACTGAATAATTTTTTGGTTACCGAATGGATGGTCCGTTAAAATAGCTATTGTGGTATGTCGTCCGTTGTCGTCCACATTTTATCCTAAAATATTTCAAGAGGGAGGTAGTTTTTCTTATTTTTGCAAATTTGTTTCAAAATGGCTTCCGTTTTCGAGGAAAAATGGTCAGTTTGGGAACTAGACTGTTGTTTTTTCCAAATCTGTTTAGTATTTTTTTTTCCAATTCATACATAAGACTCCCATGTACCTTTATACATGCTGCTCTTGAATTGTCGGTCTATGCGAGGCGGCCACTTTGATTTTTCATCAGGTCGGGCGAAAACAAAATTTTTTGTTCCGAAATCAATAACTATCTGTTTTGAGCGATTTTATTTTCAGTCAAAAATTTTATTTAAAATTTTTACCATCGAATTTTTTTTTAACCTTTTGGATTTTATCATAGGCAAATTCAGATATGAAATCGTATATGTTGGTTTCAGTGATGATCTTGAATTTAATCTCTAATGACCTTGCAAAGTCAGAACGGCCTTTTTTGTTCGAAAAACATTTTTGGATTTGGTGGCCATTTTCTCGAATGATTTTCAATGATTTCAATGATTTTTTAAAAAAAAATTGCATACTAGTCTTCATAAGTACCCTCATGATGTGTATAAGTTCCCTTGCCATTGTTGAATCGTCAGCCTGTGCGTGGCGGCCATTTGGATTTTCCCATAGGCGGTTCGGAGGGGGGGGGGGGGGTATTTGGGTCTGAAATCAAGTCACTACCTGTTTTGATCCAACTTTCCAGGATAAAAACAAATTGGGCCTTTGATAATAGGAATAGTGTGGACTGTATTCGTAAAATGCACTGAGACCGAGCTTAGTTAGGAACATATTAAAATATCATAACATATCATTATGTGACGATTCGGTGAGTGGCGACCTTGAATATGAATTTGTGTGGCGACCTTGAATTAGACCTTTGATGAACTGGAGACCTTAAATTTGATGACTTCGTTAGGTCAAAGTAGCCATTTGTGTAAAAATGAGACTATTTCGGACTTTGACAGCATAACACTGTACGTTTCTCCGGTAACCTTTCTGAGCCCTACATGTAGCTTGGGCTGGTTTTCGGGTTACCGAACCCGAACCCAGCCAATTTTTGGAACTCCCTTCATAATCATGATAATGGGAGTTGTGTGGAGTATACATGTACTCCTTGAATACTTCCAAGATATACATGTACCTTCAGTATTGTTTCCCGTTTTACAAACTTTGGCAAATTATAAAAGGATAGAACTACATGTAGCATTGATTCTTCATCACTGTTACACATAAATGTGTGCTAGGGCCCATTCGGGGTTCGCCCAATTTGGCTGTCATCATTCCTACTAGTTCGACTAGTGGGATATCCCTTTAGCTCACTTGGTAGAGTGTTGGACTACCGTTCGTCGGGTCCTGGGTTCGAATCTCCTCTGGGGCAAGTGGATTTATCCGAACCCTGTAACAAATGATTCAGACTCTAAATAAAAACAGTTTAGTACATGTATGGACAAATCTGACATCTTCATTACCACCCAAGAAGCAGCCGCGTTGGCGTCCCTCAATGTGAACTACCAGCCCTCCGGCTCGGCACCGGTGTCACCGGTGGGCAGTGACCAGTACATCCCGGCCGCGGCGGCCCCCATCACCATCAACCCTGCCCTCACGCAGATCCAGGGCCTGGCCCAGGCGGCGCCCAGTCCCACCTACTCTACCTACTCTACAGCCGCCCATGCTGCCGCCGCCGCACAACAGCAGCAACAACAGCAGCAGCAGCCAAGCTACGCAAGCGCCTACGCCCAGCCGCAACCCCAGGCTGAGCCGCAGTACACGGGCTACAACGTGCCCATCACCAGTACGTCACTGTGGCATCTGTCACCATCTGATCAGAATTCGCTGCTAGACCCATATTTTAATATATCTAAATCCACTACAAAACTAAGCAAGCAGGTTCTAATAAAATCTAACTAGAAAAAACCCCTCATTTTTCGCGAAAAAAAAAGTTGGGACAACATACATGCTTACATTTGAACTGAATTTCTGGGAATGGTTATAATCATATACATGTATTGCAGACTATCAGATCTACCAGTCGAACGCCTTCACACAGTTAGCGGCCGCTGCTGCTCTGGCCGCCTCGCAGAATAATGCACGTGCCTCCCAGGCAAACCAGGGCACCGGTCTGAGCACATTCCAGCTGTCTCCCAACTCTGAGGCCTTTATCCCAGGGGCCATTTCCAACCAGACACTGGAGCACCTCACGGAGTCCAGCATGCGGCCCTACCGTGCCATCAAAGGGGAGAACCGCCAGCAGGGATACAGGTGAGCAAAACCATTGTATACAAGCCTACATGTAAGTATATACTTCAGTGAGATCAAATTAGGACTCTAAGGACAAATACTTACATAACTAGAATTCAATTATCACTGACAAAAATTCTGCCCCATGCAGCGAGCCACCGCCGCAGCCTCAGTACAACGTTGGAACGATCGGTGACCGCCAGTACGTGACGCAGCAGACAGCGGACCCTTACGGAGTCACGGACCCGAACCTGGCCAAGCTGCTAGGCCGAAGTCCTTCGCCCGCGGAGTCCGACTCTAGCGGCTTCAGTAGCGGCACGGACGGCTCCGTCATCAGCGCACCGGACACCTCGGCACTCATCGAACTCATGGTAGGAATTGCAATCAGTGGACACGAGTTGTCCATGGCCGCCAGTTTAGAATTGATTCGGAATCAGGTTTTTCAACTACGTCCAGAAATCACTTGAGGAAATGACTAAACAATAACGATTATGTACCATTAAGTTTCTCGTCTTTCAGAACTCGCTGACGCTCCAAAACCAGCAGCAGCAGCAGCAGCAACAACAACAACAACAGCAGCAGCAGGCGTCTACCCTCGCTCAGCAGTACCAGACCCAGTCTGCGATAGCGGCCGGGAGCCAGCAGGACATCATGAAGGCTTTAGGACTGCAGAACGAGACCCTCAAGAAGATCCAGCAACAGTCGCAACTGAACGACTTCAGCATGAGTGCTGACCTCTTCGCCAATCGACCTTGGACGGCCCTCAATACCCTATTTGCGACTAACACCAGTGACCCATACTCGATCGAGAAAGCTGCCAAGCTGTACAGGAACGCAGCAAGTACGTTATATCGGTGTTCTCCCTTTCTGTATGCCTCTACTCCACTCTTGTCTCATACCTGCTCCATGAGATTGTCTGGTTCACGACATAATATTTTGGTCAATTTGTGGGAAAAACACTAGTTTTGATTAGTCCTTTTACCAGTATCCTGCGAATGTAGAACTAACTTCTCCTTTTTTCCAGCGATTTGCGAACCAACTTGTACATGGAGTGGCCAACTCCCACAGAAGGTTCACAAGAACCCCAGCTACTCCTGCAAGGTTTTCTTAGGCGGTGTGCCTTGGGACATCACGGAAGGTAGGCATCCGAAACACCAACTCATCGGGACATATTACATGATGCATGTAGGGGTTGCTGCAAGGATTTTGTATTTCATCTTTCGTTTCCAGTTGGACTGCAGAACGCATTTAAATCATTTGGACCGATGAAGATTGAATGGCCTGGAAAGGAAGGAAAACATCCAAGATGCCCCACGAAAGGTGAACAGAAGATTCAATCAATTAAACACATCTCAATTTAACCCATCCCTCATTCAAAACCATAACCTTCCTATAAATTTCCCATGTGTCTAGCTGGATACGTGTACATCCTGTTCGAGTCGGAGAAGTCCATCAAGGCTCTGCTCCAGGCCTGCACGTTCGACTTCAGCAACGGCGGGGAGTACTTCTTCAAGCTGTCCAGTCGCAGGGTCAGGAGTAAAGAAGTAAAGGGCCTTCGGAATCAAAGTCTCTTTTCTTTTATATATACTCCATCTACAAGCTAATGTACTGTAGTTTTACTTCATGTGGTGTTCGTGTAAATTGAGTTTTACCTACATGTACCATCGTTTGCTTACGGCATCATGTCTCGAATCTCCTTCTCCACCAAATGAGTGACCTCACCCTTCATCACACCATCTCCCGACACCAGGTGCAGGTAATCCCGTGGGTGCTCTCCGATAGCAACTACGTCAAACAGCCGAGCCAGCGTCTAGAGCCCACCAAGACGGTGTTCGTGGGTGCCCTGCACGGCATGATGAACGCCGAAGGTCTGGCTCACATCCTCAACGACCTCTTCGGCAACGTCGTCTACGCCGGCGTCGACACGGACAAACACAAGTACCCCATTGGTGAGTTACATGTGTGGCTGGATTTCGTAAATAGATTATTGCTTAGGGAGGCTGGTATGATGTGAATTCATGTATCGAGAACATGATTGACTGATGTTTCATTTTTTTTCATGTTCTCAGATGAGTTGACAAGGTCGGTAGACTTATTTATACCTGGTGTTCTCCGTTTCTAGATTAGGTTTGCCTTGTTCTTCCCTTAGTGATTTTTTCCTCGGATTATAAAAGCGCACTGTACATATTACATTCAGTATAATTTTCCTTCAACACATTGTATTACATTTAGTATAATTTTCCCTCTAGGCTCCTCATTATTTGTGTTCGGGATTGCCCTATTTCAAGGTCGCGCCATGGCGTTGTCGATGTTTTATTTCCTTCTCTGTGGAGTGTCCCAGTCCGACTACTTCACAGTAGTCCAATCACGTGATACATGTACATGTATGATATTTGACACTGATTGTCCCTTGCAGGATCTGGCCGAGTGACCTTCAGCTCCCACAAGAGTTACATGAAAGCTGTCAATGCCGCCTTCGTCGAGGTCAAAACGCCAAAGTTCACGAAGAAGGTACCTCAAATCTTTACAGATTCCTTTCTCCAAGTAAAATCGTAAGAAAACTGAGAAAGAATGTGCAGATGGATCATGGAAGATGTCTCAAAACTTTCGAAATGTCGTATCTGGATCACATTACATTCGACTTTCAGATCCAGATTGACCCGTATCTCGAAGATTCCGTGTGTAACATCTGTAACATCCAGCCTGGTCCGTACTTCTGTCGCGACTTGGCCTGTTTCCGCTACTACTGTCGCACCTGCTGGGGCTGGTACCACTCGATGGACACGAACAAGTACCACAAGCCACTGATGAGGAACAGCCGCAGCCAGCCGTCGGGCGGGCCCTCGGCCAGCGCTGGGATACAAGTGTCCGCTTGAATGATATGATAGTGGACCATTCCTCAGGCGATAGTGGACCAATTCTCAGGCGAGAATGTGCAGCTCAAAAGAGGAGCAAATTGGAACAGATCTTTGCAAAATTGAACGGTTCTTCGAGATGAAATTTGAGCGATTCTTTACTGAAGGCAGATTTATTTATTTATAGGATGGAGGACAAGAGTCTAGCCATAAAAGTAACATATGTTCGAAAGAGTTGTTTTCTCCGGGACAGAAATTTGATGATTTATTCGATAGATGGCCTCTGGTCGAGAAAAAAATGAGAACAAAGAATGAATTTTTGGAGAGTTTAATTCTTGAATGAATACTGAAAAGGACCATCATATTTTGAATGTCGTTTGAAAAGTACTTGAAACTGGTGTTTTCTGTACTAAATCACTGGAGTTTCAACAAACGATCAAGTTTGTTTAAATAAGACCGTAGTCTTTCTCTACGATACACGTAACAGTTCTGTTGATTTGGTTGTTTTTGTTGTTACATTTCGTTATCTGGTTGATATATATGTATATGTGTTAAGTTTTGTAGTTAGTATGCATTTGCTTAATATTTGATGCTATGTATAATGCAGTTCTCGCAACATTCCAAATACATATCCAAGTGCATCAAGTACCTGTAGTACCCTTAAATACAAGGATATTGCAAATTCGTCCGTTCCCCTGAACTTTAGCCATAAAGTTAGACTTCATATGTAAGATAAATTAATACTTTACAATAGTCAGAACCGACTGTTATTTTTCCTCAATGAACTCGTAATGCAGTTAATCGAGTGATTTTTTGTTGACCATCGAATATTCTGGTAGTGAAATACCAATTTTAAAAGATAAATTTATTTTTATATGTAAAAGTGAACTCAATCTGTGATAGTGATTTTAGGAATGACATTCCCCAAATTTTTAGAATGAAGATAATATAGAGTTTGCTTTCCTGGGTTGTTTGGGATCGACTACCAATAAAGATATTGAGTAAAAAAATCCTCAAAGTACCTATTTATATGATACAAAAATTAAATTTTATGCACAAGATTTAGCAGAAACTTTTTATAAATATTTAGGTAGGATTAGGTACATTTTTGTCTTCAGTTTTACATCTTGAGACGATATGAACGATTCCTTCCAATTTGGAGTATGGTGTAAGATTTTACAAACGAAAATCCAAAACTGTTTTACTGTCGAAAAAATAAACATGTATTTATCTTAATTTTTGTTAATTTAGTTAAGATATAAAAAAATGTGAAATTTACCCAAAAAAAAGTGCAAAGCCCAAAAAAATTGTGATGTGATATTGTGTTTGATGTTTGGTGTGGTACTTGTCCAAATTTCATTTGTCTTTCATCACACTGTTTTAGAGAATTTTAGCACAGTATAAATATATTTAAAAGTTTCAAATTTATTTAATGTTAGTAATTTTTATATGTATTATGGACTAGTGTGAAAACGGGAATTTGGTGGATTTCGTCACAGAGTTTTGCATCTGTTATTCGTTGTGAAGAGCTTCGTTTTCATAACCTTGCTTTGTGTCACAATTCCTGGCACTGGTCTTGTTCTGTTAATTATGTTTTATTTAACAAGCAATAAATTTTGTTTCTGCATTGTTTGTATCCAGTCTTTTGCGTCTTATGTGCAAGGTGGTTCTGGATTCTTGCTTGCATTGGAGGGTGCAAATCTCAGATCCAGATAGCCTATATCGGCATGAATGTAACGGAGTATTTCCGCCCACTCGCACAATGATATATTATTCGGCATCGTTTTGAAACGTAATGATTATATTTACTTGACATCGATAGGTGTGCTATTATGGAATACTAATCAGTTTTGACCAGCCCATTCCAAATTTGAAAACCTGTTTCCCCGACCTTGACTAAAGTTGTGTGCGACATATTTGCAAAAGTCCATGCGAACATTTTATGTTATTTATGGTTTTTGATCACCCATCCTTTAACGAATACTAGTCAGGACTTGGTTCAAATTTTGTAGAATACTTGAAATGTTCAATATTTATCGCATAATGATGCTACAAACCCACCCAGAATTTGCTAAGATTAACAATAAATTATTGTGGTTTTTTCGTCTGTTGAGCAGTCATCTGAGTGTCCTTGACAGAAAAGTATGATGCACACGTATCATTTAATGCATGAAGATTGAGCTTGAGGTAGTCCGCTTCAAAATGACATATTTTATAGAGTAATTGATCAGCGTCCTAAAACTGAATAAAATTAGCCCAAGGGCTAAGATAGGTTACCGGACAATTTTGGTTTCAAGCATTGTAGGTGACATATGATTTTGAGATTTACCAGTCAAGGTCATCTTTGTGAATCTCAATGTCACCATCAGGTATGCTGCATATGACTTCGTATACATGTTCATAATACAAACATATAAGTTTTATCAACAAGTATTTCGTGTGTAGAGGCCAATTTCAGATTTTGAAATTCGCCCTTCAAGGTCTTTAAGGTCAAGTTAAAAAAATGTGAAAAAAAATGTGCCATTTATACATGACTTTTTTACAGGCTTATACACAATCCTAACCTGTATGTGCAAAAGTTTATGCTTCAGAGGCCACTTTCAAGATTTCAAGTCAGACATTTAGCACTCAAGGTCATCCAAGGTCAAAATCAAGATCATCATTAGTTGTTCCATATATGACTTCCTATATGTTCATAATGCAAACTGAAGCTCTATCTACATGCATTTCATCTGTAGAGGCATCTGTAGAGACCTTTCAAGGTCATCAAAGGTCAAATTCAAGGTCCCCTCCCCAATCGCTATATATGACTTCCTATTTGAAAGTGCCAATATCTAAGCTCTATCTTCAAGCGTACTATGAGTACAGTCCTGGCAGCTCCCATTATGAGGGAAAAAAGTGCCGAATATTTTTTAAGTCCAAAACTTTTTTCAAAGGGTGAAAATTTTTTTTTGTCTAGAAATGACCCAAAATGAATAGTAACGCGATTTGGGGCAAACAAAACTTTTTTCGCCGACCCGTCAAAAATTCAAAATGGCCGCCACACGGAGACCGGCGATTCAAGGGCAACAAAACTTATAGACATCATAAAGGTACATAAGGGGAATATTTTGAAACAATAATCTCAAAACTGATCAGACAGTTTTCGAGAAAAGACAGTCCAGGTGCAAATTTGAGCATTTCTCGACCCAAGAATGGCTGTTTTGACCTTTCAAGGTCATCCAAGGTCAAATTCAAGGTCACCACACAAGTCGCCATATATGACTTTCCATTTGAAAGTGCCAATATCTAAGCTCTATCTTCAAGCGTTCTATGAGTACAGTCTCGGCAGCTCTCATTATGAAGGAAAAAAGTGCCGAAAATTTTTTAAGTCCAAAATTTTTTTCAAAGGGTGAAAATTTTTTTTTGTCTAGAAATGACCCAAAATGGATAGTAACGCGATTTGGGACCAAAAAAATTTTTTTCGCCGACCCGTCAAAAATTCAAAATGGCCGCCACACGGAGACCGGCGATTCAAGGGCAACAAAACTTATACACATCATAAAGGTACATAAGGGGAATCTTTTGAAACAAAAATCTCAAAACTGATCAGACAGTTTTTGAGAAAATGGCCGCCAAAGTCCAAAATTGGCCATTTTTCGTCAAAAATAGCCGCCATTTTGAGAAAAATGCGAAAATCAAAAAACTAAAAAATAACCCCCTCTTGAAATATTTTTAGGCAACTTTGTGCAAAATTTCAGGAAAATCCGCCTGTAAACTTTAAAGATAAAAATGTGGACGGACGACGGACGACGGACGGACGCAACGCGACGGCAATAGGTTATCGGACCATAGGTCCGGTAACCTAAAAATAGGGGGTCACCGTATCCGTTCGCATGGAAAACATAATGCAAGATGTGAATATGGACAAAAAATGTGCAAAAATGCCATAATTCATGTCATTTTTGGTAAATGTTTGTGATTTTGATCGAATATGCCGAAGAAACCAGCATGGTGACCCCTTATTTTCTTCTCTGTATTAGGATGCTGACTATAAAATTAGGTATTTTGAAGAGAAAATATTCAAGAACAACTATTAAATTTTGACTCTTTGTTACCTCAATGATTGTAGCACACTATGTTAAATCACTGGAAGGCCCCGAATTGTAAACCCGCAAGCCCCCCAGATTGTACTAAACTTGTTGATCTGACGTAAATTTTATTAAACATGTATTTTGTATATTCTATTATAATTGCATTGGTTTTCTGAAGATACATGTTTTAATTCTCTTGAAATAGAGCATTGATGTTTCCATAATTCACAGTCAAAACGAATATACTACCTGGTTGATATTTGTAGATATTGAAAAAAAAATGCATCAGATTACAAAACTGAACAATGTACTACAAAACAAAAAATTCTGGAATGATAAATCATCAAATTCCTCACAATTGTAAATTACACTACAAACAATTGAGACAAAAAGCCACACGGAACAGAAAGAACACAAAACATGAAATAAATACTACAAATCCAACAGATCAATTAAAATCAAACCAATTACGAAGCAAACAATGACTCTTCTATTCTAGCCGTCAATGACAAATCAACATATTTTTACTCTCTTATCACATGGATATTTTGAGTGTTTCCCCATCACAAATCTGTCACTACTTTTGAGCAAATCAAATCTACGAAATTATCATGAAAACTTCAACAATAATACCGAATGCAATATTTCGCAACCAGTATTAAACTTCTTAGAGAACAAAACTGTTTTGAGTGTTACTTTCGAGTTTTTGTTCGGTCTTACACGTGTTTCAAGGAGGGCGTATTTTTTTATCAAAGGAATAACATTGAATTTATCACACTGTGTGTCACAAATAAACTACATATATCTGTACAATATATAACATAAGAGTATGTTGTGTTTACGAGTGCAAGAACATTACAAGTTGATACATTTAGTCGACAATTCGCTTGGCGTATATCAGTGATCTAGTAACGTTAAAAAAGTATAACATTAACAACAAATATAAACGTAACAATGCAGAGATCATTGCTGGAGCTACAGCACGTAAAGCATCTCCGTGAGTCTATACAACGATATAGCACCTGCAACGACATAGTACTAGGCTATCGCAAGCAAACTGTTACAAGAAACAAAACAGGGATTTATGCTAGGTTCTATGGATATTATTATCGTATAGGGTCACACTAGAGTACAAGGGTATACTGAAATTAATATTTGAATGTTCAATAAATCGAATCCAAAAACAGTCTACAAGTATATATCAACAGCCTCACTTGAAAATCACTCTTTACATATTACAATGTACTTTGTACTTGTCTTCATACAATCGCATTCATGTTATCACTTTTCCATCGGACATTATGTACAAGATTACAAAAGAGAAAAATCAACACAAACAAAACATCTTCAGCGAGACCTATGTCAAAAACTTATTGCTACACTATGACTAGGCTAAAAAAATCACTCCCAATATGGACTGTACATTTTGTAACACGGACATTTGATACTGTACAAAATAACAAAGGAAACGAGAAGACGAAAAAAAAAAGATCATACTGACCAGCGACAATCATAATGCCCCAATACAAGTTTAAGTTTTGACATACTGCAGCAGACAATAATTGTATACACTTATAAGTATTGTCAAACTCAAAACATAGGCCACAAGCTACTGTTGGCAGAGCACAAATGGTGGGTCATATCATCATCAAAGTTGTTCTTTGGGTTACAAGTACAGATTTCAACAAACACTGACCTTGTAAGCAAAATCGCACAAACACCAAACCATGGTCGGTAAAACATACTGAAACAAGACCAACGAAGTACAGTCATTAAACTGGGGGGAAAAATATAAATGATACCAAGTACAATGGTTTCAAGTTATAGATGGTTATAGATGAAATTATTTTCGTGCTTGGAAGAAAACAAAACTGCTGTAAAAATCATATAAGAGTTTGGTGCAAATCTTGAATAATTAGAGCTCAACATAAAGCAGAGTTTTTGATTTCCATAAAAAAGACTCAAAATGTAAAGTATACAATCACAAAAACATAAGGGAGGATACAATGAAAATGGATGGATGATCTGTGCCCCTGTTGTGTGCGCGTCCTGTCAAGCCGCTAGCGGCCTGGAGCGAGGGTTAGGAGGTCTGCAGCAGGCGCTGGTAGTGTGGGTAGATCTGTAAGTCAGGGATGTGCAGGGCGAAGTCTAGGGTGACCATCACACCGAACTCCACGGAGAGCATCTCCTTACGATGGAGCTTGAAGGAGTCCTCAATCTCCTATAAGAATCGAATGGAAACAGTCAACGCTTTAAACAAACTTGATTTTCACATCAGTTTTAAGCACTCGAGAAAAACTCTTGGGAAAAATACTGAAGTTGCCACAAGTTTCATCAAGAGAATGGCCAAAAAATCTTGAAACTACTCAAATAGTCACCCAACAAACAAGCCAAACAGAGTGATTTTTTCAACATTTATCATACCTCAATAAGCACAGACAAGTCCGAGCCCTTGACGTCGTTAAGTTTTGCGGAGAGCATGAGACAGGCGCCAGCACAGAGGCGACGATTTGGTTTGTTGATCAGACCCTGTAACGTCAGTGGTCACATAAGTATAAGTTTATGTGTGCCGGGTTGCAATCACATTCATCAAAGCTTAGCTACTACCCCACATATTATGGAGGTACATTCACAGTGGTGGGAAGGGGGGGGGGGGGGGGGCAGGAAGGGAGTCCTTGAATTTGGAGGGTTAGGAGGGTGGGTAGGCAGGAGACATGTAAATCTTACCTTCAGAATGATCTTTTCAAAGTAGACATACGCCTGCGCCACAGTCCACAAGTCTACACCACACTGCAACGGGAGACAACAGGTTTATTGTCATGAAATAGAGAACACATTTGCAGTTGAAAACCCTTAGACATGACGACGTGAAAATTGGTCCGTACAAAATAGGTTCACATACTGTCATGTCATTTCATTTGGGCTCATTTTGCCCAATACATTTCTAGCATATAAACTTACTTTGGTGTGAGCGATCTTGCACATGTCACGCTTGAGACTGCGCAGTTTACTGAGAGTCAGCTGTACTTGTGGGAATTTCACTCGAAACTTCTCGTTCAACTCCTTCTTGAGGTCGGAGGGTTTCACATAGTGAATCACAGACACCTGCAAATCAGATTTACATATCACAGGTCACTTTTGTTGAAGCTTAATTCTAAACAAGCACTTATTTTGAGATATTCAAATAGACAATTTTTCACAGACATAAAATGTGAATGACTTGCGGTTCAGTTTACTTGGTTCGACACAACAATTAATTTAATTGTTGTTTTTTTTCAATGAACATCTGACATACAGTATATTATCTAAACAGTCCTGTTACCTCGATATCAGTTACATAAACTGTAATGCATACGAGGCTTTCACACAACAACCATACCATGTACGAGGGGAAAGGAAGCAGCGTCCTGTGTTTGCCGGACCTCAGCTCTGGATCGTCCAGTATGTTGGGACTGTAAGGGACATCAGCTAGGCTAGTGTCCATTTCTGTGAGGGTATAGAAGGGTGTCAAGTTATAAGTAGTATAAGATGGAATAATAGATGGTATCCTTAATTTAACAGGTAGGGCGGTAATTGGTAATGCATGTATCTTGAGGTATTTTGGCTGCATATTCTAATACTTTGACATTTTTCCATCAGAAGACATCAGAAGACTTCTATTTGATAAACATAATGACATATATGAGGCGAACTGTGGAGTGGACTTTCGACAAAATGCACATATATGGAGAAACGTGGGAATGTACACCATCCAGCAATTTTGTTCCTGCGTACGCACCCTTACCGACTGCGGTTTTGCCGAGCTCACAGATAGGGGGCAGCATGTACTCCTGCGAGACCGTGTCCTTCAAAGTGTGACGCGGCTTGCTAGTCGAGGTGTGCAGAAGGTGTGCGTACGATAACTCCTGTCAATCGGTATACACCATACAATTGTAAGAACACATCAAAAGTGTCATGTCGAATATATCCAGTGATTTTCGTCCACCAAGATTATATTCCTGAGAAGTGCAACTCGATTCCTTGATCACAATTCCACATAAACTGGTATCTGAGTGGGCCTCGTATACAAACCTGATCATGTTACAGGTATTGGATGTCACTGCCAGCCCACCAGGTAAACATTGCTAAACAAACTACCCATACATGTGCAGTACATGGCATGAATGATGTTATGATCCCTTTTGATTACATCCGCATGATTAGCGCTTCTATGTCACAATGCATGTCATCCTAGGCTAATTTAGGTATCATGATTATCGCCATATATTAATAGAAAGGCATTATTCTCCAATATCTTCACCATGGCAACCTACCTTTACTTATGCTATCTCCCAGTAATCTCTGGGATACATGTATGTATTTATTATTGCCAATCTCCTCCAACCCTCCCCTCCCCTTCCTCCCCCCCCCCCCCCCCCCCACAAAGTCACCTGGACAACAAGGCACCACAAGCAACCCCCTCACCCACCCATCAACTAACCTGTCCATCCTCTTCAGGCATCAGCCCTAGCCCCATGAGGGCCTCCTTACTGCCCCCAGACGCATGCCTCATCCGCGGCCCGACTCCATGCTCGCCCCTGGGGAGAAAATGTAATTATTGTACAATATCCATGAAAGCAAATTTAATATCTTGAGAGAGCGAACAGCGAGCAGGTTGATCTACAATTATATTTAAGTATTTGTCAGAAATATTCTGTCCATATTGCTAGTTTTTTTCCATCAAATTATTATTTTGATTATGTGAATTTTAATATCGATGTAATACAACTGTCAATTTATTTTTTGATTGCATCAGGTTTGTCCTTCAAGATATCATTTTTTTTTTTTTTTTACCAATTTCTGTAACGTCACCATGATTAACCTTGATAAGCATTAGCAAATCAATTATTATTATTGTGTTGACAATAAATCAATATTCCCAATTGAATCGTCTCTACTGACGTCTGACGTCATGTACAGTACGATGTCATATCCTACCAAGGTCGCAAACTACGGCAATCACAGTGATAATGCGGACAATGTACCAGCATGGATTGGATTGGTTGATAACTACAGCATAGTGCGATACTATACTATTGATCTTAATTAACAGATTGATGCTGCGAAATGTAAAGATAATATGATTAAGAGGTCTTACTTTGTGCCTCGTTTATGGTAGGGCAGAGACGAGCAGATTGCAAACGGCGCCTTGCGACTGGAAACCAGGACCAGTCTGAAACAAATAATGGAAATATATATTGACAGGTAGACTACATTGTATTAGTTTTCCAACATTAGTTCACGGAAAATAGAATTTAATATCTACGTCTAACCGTCCGTATCCATGAGGCACCTTCGGCCTCATGGGATACGGACAGCTAGACGTAGATATAATTCCGTATTTGGTGAACAGATATTGGGTAAGGAATTTATCACTGATCTCAAGGGATACGGGAACTCGTATCGAAGGCAGTGCATGCCAAATTAGCACAGCTGTAATCAAACACGTCAATGCCAGCTACCGGTTACTAGTACCACGGTAACAGGCAATATCTCACTGTTATATAAAATCACGTTTATGGCTATGTACATGTATACTGATAATTTTTCATTTACATCATGTACATATATATACACGTATACTAAGTATATATTTGGGACAACACACTGAACATACATGTATTGAATTCTAAGGCCTATGAATGACATGTACAAAGTTAAATGTACAGTAATGAGTTACAGTATGCCATGTATTGTAATATACAATCAGACACCCAAAGAAATAGTTTGGATACCATATACAAGGTCTTTCAATCGTGTGTGTGACTGTGTGTGTTGGGAAACACACTGCGAATGAAATATGCGGTTACTGTACTTGAACTTATTTTATTTTTGCTTTGAAAAATTACTAATTCTATGGTTAAAAAATTCTATTACATATTATCAACTTCAATGCAAAAACATGGAACAAGATTTGGACAGCCTCCAAGCATTGTATTTTTAGAGACCCTGGAAAGTAAATTATCTGTTGAAAGCTCTCAAAACAGAAAAAAAATAGACCAAACAAGTCCCTGGCAGGCTGTTTGTCCATAAGAATAGGTCACAGTGTGCTGATAACATATTTACATAAACATATACCCTGGATGTCCCAGAAAAGTAGAAAACAAACTATGCGAACTAGAACATAAGAATAGACTGCGTAGAAAAAAGTTACACGTAGGCCTACTAATACATACATCATGTAAATGCAAAATTAACATCTCTGTAATTACCCATTAACTGGTTGTAATCTTTGAATAGTGCTCGATCAATGATCAAGTGAAGGAATTTTCCAGTTACCAGAAAAAATGTCTGAAGTTAGTTGAAATTCTGAAAATATCTTTTCCATGTAGATTTTATCAGCATAATATCGCTGATGAACACATTTTAAAACACGTTTTAAAAAAGATGACCTGGAAATCACAAAGAATGAAATGCCCACATGCTTTCGGGATTCTATCGAGTGATTCCCTACCTTTCCGTGTGTATGGCTGTGACAGAGCCAGGCTTGATAAAGCGGACTTCTTTGGTGCTCTGTCCCTTTGAGCTAGAGCTCATCGAGCTTGCAGAACTGGACGTGGATTTGTGTCGGGATCGGTGGCCATGGGGGGTGTGCGCTAGTGTGCAGTGTGGGAGGGAGGGGGGTCACACCAAACAACGAAAACCGAGAGAAGAGACAAACGGGAAATGAAACTTGGATTAACATCTAGCAAGAATCTGCACACACATTTAATGTTTCTAGGAAAGGCTATCCGATGACCACGGGTTTGGTTTCTTGCTGTTTGCAGGTTAATTATAAGACATGACGTTCAATGGAATTCCAAGTCCAGGCACGTGGCTGTGTATGTAACTCATGCATCTGTTCTGGTAGAAATTTGGCAGTTCTTTTTAAATCCATTTCCACCTCAGGCCACACCAAGTCCAAACTTTGTTTTTCTTAGCAAGTTAATTCAAGTGTACTGAGGGAGCGAAATTTTAATTTGATCTGAATGCTCCACAGGATATTCGATCAGAGCAAATTACATTGTTTTATCAATCGAATTTGAAGCACTGGGAATCAAATTTATGATATTGGATCCCTTTTTTTACTCCATACCAGTATCTTCAAAACTTTTAGAGAGATACTTCTCAGAAATTCTCAGAAACTGGATAGCTAGATAACCATATATTTTAAGCAGAATCCAAATAAATGTGAATCTGGAATAAACACATGCAAGAATTTCAAAGTACCGATAAGTAGAGGAAAGCTTATTAATAACCATGATTTAACTGGAGCAAAGCTCAGGAAAACAACCCATGGCCATCGGAGTGATTAATTAGTGCTCAAAGAACATGAAGAAAACATAGTGGAATAACATGGATAAATCCATATAATATTTTCTTACATAAACATGATAAAATGTGCAGTCATCTACAAACGATAAGATATTGTGCAATCTACAGGTCATGTATACAGCAAAAAGCAACACATCAAACATCAATTCTACATTTGTTAAATAATGTCATGTCAGATATTTGTCACACCTATACACATGATACATAAGCATTTACCAGCATTTATAAACCCCCATCCCAAAACATTATTTCATGTGGGTTTCTTCCTCCACTGTCATCATTAATCCTTGCCGTAATAAATTTTGACAACCCCTGGCCCGCTTGACAACACCCTAGATCATTAACAGACTGTATTTATGGTAGTTTCAAAACAAGAACCTAGACACCCTCCCCTTCCTCCCCACCGACACCCCCCTCCCCCATCCCCATTCCTGACCTGACCACACTTACAGACGTGATGGTGGCCTGTGAAGTCACCCACATGATGCTGGCTTCGATGAGCGCAGTCCTCGTCCTCGCTGATAGAGGCCGACGCGAGTCGACGACGACTACGCCGGCGGACTTTCGGGAGCCCCTCTCCCTCGGTCAGGGACTGGGCTCTCACCCTGCACATGGACATCATAGGAATGGATAGGGGGAAAGGGTTAAATGTTCTAGATTTCAGCCACCAGCTAGAGTTCAACCACCAGAAAAAAACTGTGATCCTAAACTGTCAACTACAGATGTCGAACTGGATTGGTGCATACAAGTTGAATATTGGGGGTATTTTAGGGGAATTTTTTTGAATTGGAACATGGTTTCAATTCAAACTCTGATTCGTGCTGTAGCAGTTTGGGAACTTGTGGTAAATGCATTCATAAGGATATAAGTGGGATAAGGGAAATATGTGAGAAAAGCATTCAGAACACAGCAAAAAACAGAAATTACTTTACAAGTGTGCATGCACTGAAATCCACAACATCAACTATAAACATCCACTCTCCTAATACATGTATATTGTATTCAGAAATAAAGAACTTTACACATACCAGTATAGCAATAGAATAAATATTCTCGGTAAATACAACTGATATTTTACAGTCCAGTAACATGTTCCAGTAACATGTAAGCAAGCTGACAGCTGTAATAATATGTTCATACGGTATCATGCTAGATTATATACATCTAGTATATACTGAAGCCTGAAGGTGAATAGAAAATCCTCTATCACAATTGTGATAGATCTACATGTGCTTGGTACATGAAAAAGTACTACAGGGTGTATATAATATATTTGAAAATGTTAATTGTTAAATTTAAAACATTGGCAAACCACAGATACACAAAATGTCCATTGCTGAACTGAGACCATTCCCTTCCCATATTTTGGAATGATTAACAATACAGTGCAAATCAAAAACTTTTTGATACATCTGACATCGGGACAGATGTGAAAATTTATCACATAGGACATAGTCTCTCAACATAGGACAAGAGTTTGAAGCCTACCAGAATCAGAAATACAGTCCACATTGGAATGACAATTATGCCACAAGATACCTGCTCAATCATATCATACTAGTAATCTATGTAGACTCCATATCAAGATTAATTCTGAGCTGAAACTCTCCACATTGCACAAGAATAATAGTATAATAGACTACCCCGGGTAGTACATTGTAATGTAAAAAAACAACAGTACAAGTCGCCAAATGTGCATACTTTATAATAAATCCATTATAAAGTAATCAACACCAACACAGTTAACAATACAAGATACCTCAATAATCAAATTCAAATCTATACCATATACATTTATTTTCAAAGTATACACCAGGGTGCTGCTTGGACAATGTGTGAAGTGTCAACTGACATGAAACTGATAGTGAAATTCATGGTGACAATAATATCTAAGGTGATAACTGGTAAGGACAAAGTTTTCATGTCTATGACAAGATGCAAACAAGCAGTTTCATAGTTGGACAATAGCCTCCAGCACTTTGAAAACGATGGTATTGTGTTGGGCGTTTTGGGAATATGTAGTCTTGAGATGGTGTGTTGTGTGCCCCAACTTCGGTATTCTCAAACGGCACGATTTTACTCTTAGTCAAACAACTTGTATTACGAGATGGTGTGTGCTTGAACAATTTACGAGAGGTTCCAAGATTGATCGATCCAAGTTTGCGGGAGTGGCTAAAATTCGGGAAAAAATCAAACCGCACTTGGACTCAGGCTGGATTATACACATCTGACATCTGGACAGAAGTGTTGTCGAGTGACATCGGACATACAGTCATTTACACAGGACATGTCAGACGGTCCGACGGTTTTTCATATACACTGCAATACATGTTACAATGCATGGTTTTGAACTGGATAGATAGGGCCTATCTAGCTAAAACAAGTCTTCCCCTCCAAGGTTCGGAAAGGACAAACAATGATGAAGAATTGAAGATGATAATGATATAAAACAAGGTGATGAACTGTTCATGTAGAGCAATATATGTTGAATAGGTGGGGGATAACATTGAAATTTTGTTGCACCAATTTACAACATTGACAAACCTCAAACGTTTCGGTCCAGAATCATCAGCTTTCAAGTCCCCATCTTCATCCAAAGACTTTTGTGACTGTAGAAACTTCTGTACTTTTGTGAGATCATTCGTGCACGACTTCTGGTGTGCGGCATTTGTGACAACATTTTGCTGTTGTTGTTGACAATTTGGTGCCGAATTCTCAATGTTCTCAGCGGCCGAACTGTCAAACTGACCGCCGACGACAGCCGATTTTTCGTTCCCATGTCCCGGAACTTCGGCGCTTTGTAGGCAGTTACTCAGGGCTTTCTGCTCTAGTTTCGAGGGTAAATGAAGTCCCTTCTTCAAGAATATAGCATAATTCGTATCCCTGTGGCTTCCATCCAGCGAAATATTGGACAGAAAGTTAAAAGCAGCGACCCGCCTTCGTGAGCGAAGTTTCTTGGAGGCGGCGGACATCTTTCAATGAACGCTGGAGCCCCGTGCAAGACTCACCTTGTTTTGAACGTTCGCGATGATCCCTTATGTACGGAGGTTCAAATGTGCAATGATAACTAATGATATCGGTGTTTTCAATCCCAGGAGGCGTCAATGTTATAACAACTTTTAATATTGAGCTCTCTACAGTATAGGTACAAAACACCTCTTAATATATTGTTTAAACTGTTAGGCCTAGGCCCATACCTACGTAACTCTCAAAATTCATGTCGACAAGAACATAACATATCCAGGGGTAATCATCATGATCATTGGCATTTACAAAAACCGACAACCTATTGGTCCGACAACCTATTGTCATGGCGTTGCATCCGCGGTCGTCCGTAGTCGTTTTTACTTTCTTATTTATACATTGTTATCTTTAAATTTACGGTCGAAGATTTCGGGTTTGGGTTGGTATTTCTTCAGGTTTTTTTAAATTTTCGAGCTTTGTTCAAAATTAAGTTAGGCCATTTTCGACGAAAAATCTCCAGTTTCTGTTATGCTGGATATTCTCTTGAACTTGATCTATAACCTTATTTCCAAGGTCACAGGACGAATAATGGTGAATATCTCGCTTTTTATCGACTTTATAGCTTGGCTTGAAAATCAATTCTGGACTTAAGAAATCAATATATGCCGAATATTCTGATGAATTTGAATTTTACCTATGATCACATTTTCAAGGTCAGACCACAAAATGGCTAAGTATTGTTTATTATCGCCTTTACAGCTTCATTAGGAATCAACTGTGCACATAATAAGATATGATATATGCCGAATACTCTCATGACCTTAACTTTGACTGTTGACCTTATTTTCAAGGTCAGAGTAAAAAATGGCTAATATATCTCTTATTATCGAGTTTACATCTTAGGAATCAACTGTGAACATATAGGAAATGATATGCTGATTGTCATAACCTGGAATTTGATATTTAACCTTATTTCCAAGCTCACAGAAATATATATTATTTAATATCTCGTTTATTATCAACTTTACAGCCTAGGAATCATTTGCAGTACATTTGGATCCCTCGGTCTTGCCCAACCCTCCAGGGGCGAGATAACAATGTGGACGATGGACACAATGCGATGCCAATAGATTTTCAGACCATACGTCTGGCAACCTAAAATTACTCTACCGGAGAAACGTTTAATGTAAACCACAATTTTTTTTTCACCAGAATTCTTTACTTTGGTAATCGAAGGTCAAGTTCAAGGTCATTAAACATCATAGGAGTGTACACCATACAACTTCAATTATGAGGGAAAAGGTGGATGCAATACAAATTTTTTCATTGGCACTTCGTTGAACTAAACATGATATTGCGCCAACCCTGTACTTATAAAGCACTAACTTCATGTTTGTCCATCGTGTAAAATGATGGTCATGTCTTATCTGGTGCTATGGAATATCTATGATGCCAAGATTGTTGCAGAATATGCATTGAAATGAAGTCAATGGTAAATGCCTTTTTATTCAAATTCATCTGATTACATCACAATTTCTCCTCACCCAAAATATATACAGTTGCTGTTGGCAATCATTTCGTGTACTCCTCGCACCAGCAGCACCGCTGAGAAACAGACACACTCACACGTCACATACCCACACAGAATAACAGACAATATCAAGGATATATTAACTAATTGTTGAAAAGCACTATCCACTTGTCAAGCACTCGTTCAACAAAGCAACCAGCCCAATGATCATGTACTTATGTACTCCTTTTTTTTTTTTTTACAAAAAACATTCTTAACGTCTTGATTACGGTAATGCAATAAATGTGTTAACCCGTTAAACATATCGTGTATGTTTATGCGTGTGTATGATAAGTACATCTTAAATGGCAAACGATATAATACATGTAAGTCTATATTGTAGCTGTACATGTGCTTCGTATATGAACTCTTATCAATGTTTGAAAAGAAACAGAAATCTCACAATTTGTCTACGAACAATATGTCTATTATCGAATGCACAAAGTACAACACAGTAGCATACCATCAACATTTTCAAGTAATTTGGATATCTAATGATCTATCTGATGAATTTCTATGTCAATATGAAACATGTATAACATATAAATCCCATACAATAACCTTCCATTTAACAATTTTTCACAAACCAGACACTCCACTGACTAAATTCCACATTCATACAAGCTTATACAAAGCATGAGCACCCCTATTAAATACATGTTAATTATTCATCCATAGGCTAGTGTGTAGCCGGCGAGAATGACATGAGGTTGATTGTTGGTTCCTCCTCGTCATCGGACTCGCGTTTACGCTTCACCGGGGTAGGTATTCTTTGGAACGGGGTAAATAGCACATCTGATTTCTGTAAGAGATTGTATTGGAGTTCAGTTTTCATGAACAAATCTCAGGTCAATCGTACTGAACGTTCAGTGGTAATATCTACAGGCTCAGTTCTATTCAACACTCATCATTTCCTCCGCATTGTTTCTAGAAATATACGAAAATATCATCTAGCAAAACCTGATAACACATTAGCTCTTGCAGAACAACATGAAGAATTTTTGTCCTGTAATGACTGACTGACCGGTGGTAGTGACCCTGGGGTGGAGATGTGTCGCTGTTTGACTTGTGATGGAGCGCCCTCTGGTGGACAGTCAGTATAATGAGTGAACGACTTGGACCGTCTTCGATTCGGTGAGAAGGCGATGATGTTGCCACGGTCGGCGAGTATGCTGGGCTCTTTGATACGGGAAAATGATCAATGAAATCAAAACAACGTTTGTGTGATTGTCACAACATACTTTGAGTCAATATAATTTATTCAAACCAAACTTGGCTTACCAACTACAATCATCAACAAACAAGTTCAACAAGCATACAAGACAGTTCCAGTGGCCCTACCTGGGAGTCCTGAGGGTTCGCCCATCAGGTACTTGGTGAAGTTGGCTGTTCTCTCTTCACTGGGAGCAGGTGAATCGAGCGGCATTGGTTCACTGTTAGGGTCCAGCTGTCTCGCTGGGCTAAACAATGATGGCTCTGGGTATGTTAGCGTCCTTGTGGAGTCTCTGTTGAAATATGACACAGAAAATTTCTACATGAAGTTTCGCTTGAAATTTGTTTACAATGTCGTAATCTAAAGCATGGTTATGTTTATACAAGAGCATAATTTTCTCATAAAAATCAGAAATTCATGTGTCTGTATTTATTTGTGTGAGCAGTTTTGAATTGATTATACAAATGTACCTGGATTCCAGTCTTTGTCGCTTTGGAGTGTGGACAACTGAATCGTCAGGAGTGAATAAACTCGGCTGCTGACCGAGAGACGACAGAACACCTGTCGACTGGACAGTGAGCAACAAAAAATTCTACATATATGAATAAAATCATTGAGGTTCTTCAGGTCAGTTTCTTTTTTCACCCAACAAATACTGTTTCTTCCTTTAAATTTTCAAAGAAGTCCAGAAATTCATATTGCCTTTTCTTGTGGTATTCAAATATTCATGCAGGAGGTATGCCATAAAGATAGAACCAACCTGACTCGGTGTGTCCTGCATACTGATAACATTCTCCACATTGCTGGTATTTACGATGGGGTTGAGAAGTCCTGTGTCACTCAGACCCTGCCCCAATGTGCCAACTGCTGGACTACACAGGTTTTTCAATGCGAGCTTTCTCATTGAGTCCACAGGCTCAGGTAGGACGGGTACTGAAGGCCTGTCAATGGTGGAAGTGTGCGATATCGTGACAGTTGACTGTTCGTTTAATGCTTCAGTTTCTGTGCTTGCTGGCGCAGGGTCTGTCGACTTTTCTGGCTGGAGTGCTTCAGCGAAGGCGGTGTCAAGATTCTGGGCGGTGGCAGGACTAGGCCCCCTCATCGCAGGACTGCTCTCCAGCGATCGCTTGGCCATGGAGTTTTTCACGGCCGACAGGAATGGACTGCTGCATCGGGCACGGTCCTCTGGTTGTCGTAGAGGACTGCCAGCTGAATAAGATATATATGTGTAACACAGATACAAATGATACATCACACTATTTTTGACGCAGTTAATAAACACTATTTCAAGATGCAGAACTGATATCGGTGGATATGAACAAGTATAACCCAATTACAAATTCACAAAATTCTAAATTCGTGGGCCCAGAAGAATAACTCACATTACACGACAAGCAAACTTACCTTCACAGTGGAAGCTCGTTCTGGACACAGGGCTGCTGACTTGGAAGAACACGGCGTCAAACGTCTTGGTTTGCTCCATCTCGCTGGTTTCTGGAACATCAGCCTTGACCTCAGACTCGGGTGCCGGTTCTGATGTCTCTTCTTGATTCTTTTTCTGCTTCATCCTAGCTCGGAAGTCTGCAAACTTGGACTTGACTGCCATTGGCTTCCCCGACTTCTGTTCCACTGTTTTTTTCTGTTCATGAAAATAATTCAAGTGTGTCCAGTCAGTTAGTCTATTATTTGATGCAATCCCATTCCAGTTTGTCACAAAAATAACCTGAGTTTTTTTCAGAAAAATTAAAACCAGCATCATAGATTCTTGCAGAATTTATTGCATTCTGAGAAATCTACATTAAAATTCCTGCAAAAGTCATTAAATTGTGAAATACCTTTAGACCTTTCTTCTTTTGAGGTTTGTCGGATACCCAGTTATTCGCCTGAAGTTTGGAAAGACCGCCAAACTTCTCAACGACATCCTCAACCTGCAGGGGAAAAAGACTGGTGTTTTGGGTATTTTTTTAAATCTAAAACAAAAGAGAACAAAAATAATATACCAGGTACGGATAGAAAATATCTCACACAATTCATCATTTGATCTTTTCTGATTTAGGATGCATGCATGTCCATATGTACCTGGTAGTAGATCATGTCCCAGAAGCCTTGTAAGTCGGAGCAGTGGATGACGTTTTCACCGGTGTTGAACTCACAGTTGTCTACAAGTCCTGAGAACTGCTTGAATCGCTGAGCTATCAATAACTGTGCCTGTCCTATTGTTGTTCGAATCTGACCTCGTACTGTAAAAAAAGTATTTTTATATAATGACTTGGCCTTCACCAGACAGGCATAAAACGTCCATCCTGAAATTGTTGGGGAATGAGCCGTAATACATGATTTGATACTATGTATAGATATTTTATCAAGGAGTTTTTTTTAATCGACAAAAATCTCAAGTACAATACCTTCTTCAGTCAAGTCAGCAGTTTCACTGTTGACTTTCTCCCACGATGCACTGAGATCATTGAGCTTATCCGTCTCTGACACCAGCAAGTTCCTGAAGTATGCAATGTCATGTGGGACTGCATCAGTTGAAGTTGTAGATGAAGCCAAATTGACAGGCGGTTGAGATCTTTCCTCGGAATCCATCTTTGACAAACACTCTTGTGACTGGACACTTGTAGATGACACGGACGCACTGACATCTGTACCTGATGCGGACTGTGTAACTGACGAGCTTCCAGTAACTGAGGAGTCTAATGATGTCCGCGAAGAAACCATTCTTGCTGAGAGGACAGCCAGAGTCGGTACTGGTTCTTCCATCTGATTCACATCACCACTCTGAAGGCATTGCACTTTGTTGGGGGAACTGCTTGTACCAGTAACGTTTGAGGTAGAAAATATATCTAAAGACACTTGGCTCGTATACGTTGAAGCATCGATGGACTGAACTTCATCTGGAGTTATGCTTGTACTTTCAGCAGAGGTCGCTGACATTGCTGGCTCCAAAGAAGTTATTTCCGGGATGAAGTCACTTGATTGTTCTGGCATGTTAGCTAGATTGTCAGTTTCTGTTTTATCCTCGGTTATGCAAGAACTATCTACTCCATCCATTTCTACCTCCATGGCAGTTGTATGGTTAGGATCTACCTCCATTTTGTCCGTTGTTTCAGGTTCTGTTTGTGGAGACTGCGCATTCTCTATGGTTGGATCAACTTCCTGAGCTTCAAGTGAAACTGCAACCTCTGTAACAATCTCTGGCTCCATTTCAGCTGGCATACTATCAGATTTTGTAAGGAGTTCTGATGTCAGATCTGATGACTCCATCAAACCAGACTGTTGTGCAGAATCTGAGATGTCAGAGATCTCTGGTTGAGCAGCAGCATCATCCATGACGTTAGTGTTGACAGTTTCAGACGGTGTGACCTCAGAAGGCTGAATGATCTCCGCTTCTCGTGCAAACTCGATTGGCTGGATAACCTCAGGTTCTGATGCAACCTCGGACATCTGAATACACTCAGGTTCTGGTACAACCTCGGAAGGCTGAATAAACTCGGGCTCTGATGCATCCTCGAACATCTGAATACATTCAGGTTCTGGTACCCCAGATGGCTGTATGAACTCAGGCTGAATAAACTCAGGTTCTGATGCAACCTTAGATGGCTGAATAACCTCAGGTTCTGGTGCAACCTCTGATGGCTGTATAACCTCAGATGGCTGGGTAACCTCGGGTTCTGTTGCAACCTCGGATGGCTGGACAACCTCAGATGGCTGGATAACCTCAGGTTCGGGTGCATCCTCAGATGGCTGGATAAGCTCAGGTTCTGGTGCAACCTCGGATGGCTGGATAAGCTCAGGTTCAGGTGCAACCTCGGATGGCTGGATAACCTCAGGTTCTGGTGCAGCCTCAGATGGCTGGATAACCTCAGGTTCTGGTGCAACCTCTGATGGCTGTATAACCTCAGATGGCTGGATAACCTCGGGTTCTGTTGCAACCTCGGATGGCTGGATAACCTCGGATGGCTGGATAACCTCAGGTTCGGGTGCATCCTCAGATGGCTGGATAAGCTCAGGTTCTGGTGCAACCTCGGATGGCTGGATAAGCTCAGGTTCTGGTGCAACCTCGGATGGCTGGATAACCTCAGGTTCTGGTGCAGTCTCAGATGACTGGATAAGCTCAGGTTCTGGTGCAGCCTCAGATGGCTGGATTACTTCAGGTTCCAGTGCAACCTTGGATGACTGGATAACCTCAGGTTCTGGTGCAGCCTCAGATGGCTGGATAAGCTCAGGTTCTAGTGCAGCCTCAGATGGCTGGATTACCTCAGGTTCCAGTGCAACCTTGGATGGCTGGATAACCTCAGGTTCCAGTGCAACCTCAGATGGCTGGATAACCTCAGGTTCAGACGACTGAACAACATTCAACTCCTGAGTGACTACAGCTGAGTCTGTGAGATTCGATTCTGATTCTTGAAGGCCTTCCGACTGTTGATCCACCTGCATTTCTAAGTCTTGAGCCTCCTCTGTTGATACCTCAGACTTGTCTACAGATGCTGCAACTGGCTCCACATCCTCATCAGCTGATGCTGGCACTACACTGTCAATTGCTAGCTTGTCAATGTCTGGTGCATCATCTGTGATAGTCTCCTTTGCTGGACTTGCCGTGGTTTCCAGTGAAGATTCCTTTAGGACAGTCTCTCCTGGACAACCAATGGAGGCGGGGACATGGACCTCAGCAGTTATACTGAACACCTCGGAAGGCTGGTCCAAGCTGCTGTTAGTGCTAGCTGAGGAAGTGTCCATCTTAGGCTGCTCAGCTGAGGAAAAAAAAGTGAATATTTTGTTGTATGAACTAGACATAAAAGCCTATAGGCTTTGTGGCATCCCCCAATTTTTCTGTTCTTTTCTAATGGTGAAACTTGACTGTTATTATAATACATATACCAGGATTATTGAACACAGGTGGGAGTGAGAGTTCAAATTATAGCAGTTGCTCACTAGACAAATGTCCATCAGATATTTGTTTTAATCTCAATAGGTATTAAATGTACAGACATGACAGACATTCATAATACAAGCAAAAAGGAAATTATTCTGGGTTCTGGCTAAGTAAAACAATGATAATTTGGTCACTGCATGTGAAATACAGCTAGAAAACAAAACAATGCATGTAGTTTCATCCAGATAAACACAGTGCTGTTTTAACTGAATACAATGAACAATTGACCAGCAACCAAGGCCCAGGCAGACCTTCAAAGCTGTCTTCAGTTTGGGTCATCATTATATAACCACCTATTGTTTTCTTTAGAAAGGGAAGGAGGGCATTGTTCCAACTTGTTGGTGTTAGTATAGTAAACTGGGGTGAGGGGACAGGAGAGGGGGGGGGGGGGGGGGGGGAAGAGGGGCAGTGCATACAAGTCACTGATACATTGCTACATTCATATGCAGATTAGACTGGCTGACAGTGGAGGTGGGGGAGGGAGAGGGGGGGGGGGGGGGGTATTGCCTTATCACAGGCATTACCGAGCAGGGCTCTCATATACTGCACTGGCTGAGAGGGCAGAGCCTAGCCTCATGCTGGACACATGGGACATGCAGGCTGCAGTCAGTGAATACAGTAGCATGGCTCAGTCACAGTATTACATCTGCATGGGGGCAGGCGAGGGAAAAATTTTAAGTCCAAAAAAAAATACACCCAAAAAATTTTTTCCCCCTGGAAATTGCCTGAATCAAATTATGACATTGACAGGAATCGCCCGATTTTTTTTTCCAAAATGGCCGCTGGCGACCATCTTGGATTTCGGGTCTCGACGAAAAACAATAGGGGTTAGGAGCAAAGTATTTCGGATGAGCTGTGAAAATTTCGGAAAGATAGATTAAGGCGTTCAAGAGTTATGATCCGGAAACCGAACGGCGGAAGAAGAAAAAAAAAAAAAAAAAAAAAAAAAAGAAGAAAAAAAAAAAAACAGACAAAAACATAAGGCCTCCCGATTTTCAATCGGGATGCCTAATAATAATGTACATTCCAGAGTCTGAAATGCATGCTACTATTTGATACATTACAGTGTACTCAAACACATATACTTTGTACTTCTAAGCACATTTCAACCAATTGCAAGACAAACATGTTTTTCACACCCATTTGCTGCGGGTCAGTTTCTGACACGACATCCATCAGTTCCTCTTTGTTTTCTGTTGTGAGAGCAACACTTGTCGTCTTGGACGGAGTAGTCTGAGAGGAACTACCTTGTCCAACGGATGAACTTGCTTTCTCTATAGATATGAAACATACAGGTGATATTATACTTGTAGTAAAACCATGGCCATCAGTGTCAATTTTATATCTCACTTGCTCTATACAAAAACTCTAGTGTAAAGCATACAAAGTCATTGAAGTCAGGCAAAGAATGAAATATCCACAATGTGGTTGCCATGGTGAATTCCTACCTTGCTTCTCTTCGTCCACAGCTGCATCGAAGTCAGGAGCAGGTAAAACATCATCCAAATTATCAAAATCAATTATTGGCTTGGGCGGTGTAGGACGAGAGCCTGAGCAACAAAAGGGTGATTTAAATGAAAATTCTGTATGCATGCATGCATTTATTTTTTTAAATTACCGCACTCACCCGCAAAAGTTGTTCTGTATACTATAGTACAACAGGGAAAACTGGTGACTGAGAGAATTTTGGAAGAATTCCTACCAGATTTTGGAGTCTTTCTCTTCATTTCAATCATGGGGCTTTGCATCAGAACTTCAACCCTAATGCGACAGGAAATACATCAAACTATATCATGTATGATCAATAACTTAAAGGATTGAAAAAAGTTCTATTTCAATTTGTGTTTGGATACTGCAAGCATCATCGTACGAAAATATGAACTCTAGTTGGCTGAAGTATTTGCACTTGCGATAAATGAAGTATTGCATTATTGCTAGATGTGATGAATTTATGTACCCTTCTTCTGGAGACAAGCTCTTGAGAACGAGACTGTTCCTGAAGTTTTTGTTGCGAGGCGTCCGTTTCTTGGAGCTGGACAGAACGGCAGCTCGAGGCGCACTGACGACAAAAGACATGAAATCATAGGACTGATACATCATCAATACTAATTAGCAATCACTTTCCATGGCTAATTAAAATATATTGGAATGCAAAAGTTTAAACTTAATAACATGGTAAGACTAGTCGAAGCAAGAAGAGATATGTCATATTTAGATAAAACTGAGAGATCTTGAACAATTTAGCTGACACCGAAGTGAACATACGGGTGCAGTGGCGGTGAGAAGACGTGATCCTGTCCTGGATACAAGAAACTGGCCGTGGAGGTCGGGCTCAGCGGCTTCCAGCGAAGCTCTGAGATGTTGCTGGGCGGCTTGAACGTGAAATCAGATGGGGCGAAGTTGAAGTCTCCCCTCTTGGTCGAGACTCGGTTGTCGCCGTTCAAGCCAACAAAATCGGGTTCCTCTTCCGACGACTTTCCCTCTTGTTTCCCTCGTACATAAGGAGTGGACGTTGTTTGTTTCGGGTTGTCGTCAGAAGACGAACCTTCTCTCCTGCCGTCATCACTGGAGACGGGGTGGATCACTGACATGGACACTTGGGAGGAACTGGTTTCTTCCTCATCTGTGGAACTCACACTGGCTTTGGTTCGACTCCTTGTGCATCGTCCAACGGCTTGTTCTGGTTTTGCTGCAGCTGTTTTGGCTGTTGTTGTGGGCTTTTTGTTGTCCTTCGGGGCAGTCTTGGCATTTGTCCTTGTGGCCTTTCCTCTCGTTACTGTGGGCTGAGGTTTGGAAGCTGCGGGGGTTTTTATTTTGGTTCCATGTTTCGCCTTTTCCATAGCTGTCTTTTTGCCTTTGATTCACAGAAGAGAGTACATCTAGCTACAATGTTTCAGTGTGAATGTCATATCCTTTGCAAATTAACTACTGTATCCAGTTATGACAAAGATCATTAAATAACAGTAGTCAATACTGCTGGTACTCACTTGCAACAGGTGTTGGTTCCTGTGTCAAACGTGACCTTGTTCTTGGGCCCTTGGCACTTGGCTGATCGGGCTTTGGCTGAAAAAACATGAATCACCGATATCGTAACGATCTCTACCTTCCCAGAGGCCCAAGTACTCTAACTGCCCTGTCGACGACATTCTTCTGAATATAAAAGCAAAGTAGCACACTCTAACACTAACCTGCTGCACTGAGCGGTTGACTGACGGCAAACTCGATGTGGAGCGCTTAGCCGATGAAAGACTTGAATTTGATCGAGTTGAAGTGTTGGAAGTTGAAGCCTGGCGTTTTGATGTACCCGAGGAGCTGTCTGACCTGTTGCCGACACTCGAGGTAGAGCTGGATCGCGTCATTCTTCGTGGAGGTTCGGCAACCGATACGTGAGGTCTGGAGTCAACCTGTGAGGTAATACAACAGGAAAATTGTCATAGTGTAGAGTTGTTGAAATTCCATTGATTACATATCATTATACCAGTACAATGTACTAGTATACCTGTATACTGATGAACAATTATGAGTGGAGTTCCTTGATTTAAATTATATAACACACACAATTTAGACAGTGAGTCTCAACATCACATTCAGGTTTGTGAATAGTGAAAGTAAATAGTTGGAGTATTAAGCTCAGAACGGCCTAGCTCATTCAACAAATCTAACGAGAATGTTGGAAAACATCGCTCAGCCTAAAAAATGGGCAAAACCAGGGAGCTTGGAACTTTTCATTGTCCCGGAAAAATCAAACCGCGATATCTATTACCTTTGGCAATGGCTTGACTTTTGTATCAACGACGACAGACACCTTGAAGGTTTTCTTCTTCTGCTGTGACTCAAGCTTCCGCTTAAGATCTCGTTCTTCTTTCCATTTCTGCAGTGCAGCTCTCCTGTCATGATTACCTGCATCTGAAATTCATTTATATCAACACAACATGATAAATACATGTATACATTTGTGCTTCAACAACAAGTTAGCAAAGTCAGGATGAATACTTGAGTACATGAGTAAAATACTGCCAATACTCATCAATGGTGTGTGTGCAATGGTTTTTTTTAGCAATTACTCTGTCATTATTTGAAATAATCTGATGGAATTTAGATAGGTATGTTATCTCATTACCGCCTAACTAGGAACGCATTTTCAAGAAGATTGAATGCGAAGCAAAGAAGTTGGCCTATCTCATCCATAGTAAAAATCTGGCGGCATTGGCCATCGATCGCCGTAGCAATTCTATAGGTATCGATTTGATATTTTCCGTTTTAGTTATATATATATAGGCCAAATGGGTTAATTTATTTGTTTACACACCTATCGCTCGCAAAAATTCATAGCCTGTCAGCAGGGTTTTATTAGAAAAATGTGTATTAAATTTAGTGCGTTCATTCTGTTTATTTTCCAACTTGTCAGGATAGCGGAAGCTGTAGTGTGTATGCGCGATACTCAGCTTTGGAGAGGATGTAAACTGATCTTTTTTCCTATTGGATAATTCAATGAAAGCAATTCATATGTTTCTTTACTTCATCACATAATATGATCGATATTCCTTTGAAAACAGATTTTGGTCATGATAATGCCACACAGGTGTCACATTCCAACACAGTTTCAGACACAATCACTTCTTACCCATGATTCTCTGCGAATCTCACATGAGTGTCATGGCAGAATGGCAGCAAAATCAACACAAAGTTGACAGATTTGACAGCTCAAGATATTTTGCTTGTTATTTACTCCAAGTACACAGCAATCAGTTTTGATCAGGAAAATGATAGCAAACCATTCCCTTTTGTGAAATACACAGATATATTCGGAATAAAAAATGCCGTTTATTTGTGAATAATGGCAATGTACACAGCCTGCGTACTGTGCCGAAATTCAACATACCAGTGGCGTTTTCCCTGCCTTTGGGGGATTGGAAGGGGTACACGCGACCCAACCGCCCATTACGTCTCGTATATCATAGGGCAAAGGCGATCACACTGCTGCTAGCCTGCTGCACACGCTATGATATAGTTGTACCTTTAGCTTTATGTGGTTAACATGATTTCATCTAGGTTTGAACTTGTGCAGATCTTTGAACATTATAATTGCTTTATATATATTTGACAGGTCCTGATTATCATGCCTAGTACTAGTATCCAATTTAATAAATGAATAAATGTACATGTGTAACTGTACATCTATCACCAGAGCAATATATATATATATATGTTTATAGGATAGATCTACACTTCAAATATTATAAATTTAGACGTAGGGGGCCTAAACAGAAATTGTCACAGTTACTTCAAAATGTATTAATGCAGTCAAAGGCCATGAAAAAATTCGTCCACGTTGAAGCAGATTACCACCAAGTGCAATCACTGCAGAATACTGGTGATCAAGGGGAAACCATACCATATGCCACAGACAATGAAGTAGATATGTAGGCCCTACGAGCCATCCGTCCTAAATTTGCCGCATTCCCAAATTTGCCAACAGCATTTTCAGGCTATTTTGTGTGCTTCAGACCACTCAGTAATATCGTTAATTGAGATTCTAGTGTCCTATCAGTTTACCAGCAATTTGTTTTCCACAAGGACAGCTTCTGTGCTATGCTGAAAAGCAGTTGGCGAACTTAGGGATGCGGCGCTGTGGAAAAATCTTCAGCAGTTGAAACAGGCGATTAGCGAAGCCACCAGGCGATAGAGATGCGGAAAAACTGTCAATCATCCAGGCATGTCCGCTCAGCCATGTATGCCATGATGTATGCAGGCGACCACACTGCTGCCGATGCGTGAATACATTTACGAGAAGTAAGGGCGGCCGAGTCGCGTCTGGGTTGCGTGTAGACCGATTAGAATACACTTGCCTGTTAGTTTCAGATTTCATGAGATTGCCGTTAACCCCAGCCGGCAAACATAAGGTATAGATCTAGATCTTTGCCAATGGCACTGAACCAAAACAACAAAATTAAAATCTGACAGTTGTCTGTTGTTCAGATAACTGTCAGCGTTTATTTTTGTTGTTTTGGTTCCGGGGGACCGGACAATATAGATTTACCTGTCTTCTTGGATGCTTGTTGTTTAGGAGTGTCTTCTTTGACAGGTGACAGTTGTACAGAGGCTAAGTTTCTGTTGGCGTTGTGTTGATCTTGTCTGAGTTGTTTCCATTCTTGACTGCGTCTGTGCGCGCGAAGTGTTTTCTTGTCTATGGTCGATGACTTCTTCTTAAATGTGTCCAGCCTAGCAGACGAGGCTCTAGTTACCCTTTCCATTGTCACTAGTGAACAGTTTTCCTACACTTTTCTACCGTATTTTTGCTAAACCAGAGAGCACACTCTCTTCTAACTCTACTGCCATGAACTTGGGTTTTGCTTTTTGAAAAACCCTCCAACATTTGTTTTGAAGGCGCTGATTGGCTGTAAACTGTTTCCGGTTGCTACATTCATTCGCTAGACGGATGGCAGTTATCTTGAAACTCGCTAGGTGTCAGCATCGAGTCAAACTAAACCGGGCATATCTCTAGCTATCTCTTGCCGAGGACCTGAAATTTACCGTATAATCGCGCATATAAGGACACTGTCCTTATAGTCGAGCCTGTCCTTATATTCGAATATAAGAACATGTCCCTATATTCGAGAAGGTTTACTTTTTTCGCGCCATAAAACAATATTCGTTTATAAGGACACCCAAGTCCTTATAGGCCTATATTCGAGACACTTGGGTTTTGGCGCCGAAAACGTTAAAGTACTAGGAACATGAAAATATGATGAGTACTCAAATGAGAGACCTGGTTTTGCTGAGTAAAATGCAGTTTACTGCATGCCATTATCTCTATTGGTTAAAAAGTTATGGCCATTTGAATGTCACATTTTGGCAGGTTATGAAATATGCTGGATTGAACACTTCTGGATTTTTCGAGAAGCTAATTAGTATGCAAATGAGGTATTCGTGACGTAGAAGGGGGAATATTTTTAATTAGGCAAGTTTGAGTCTTAATATAATTGATCTGGTCAGAGTTATTGCAAACCTAATCTTCAAACATTGATAGGCATGGTTAATAATCAGTGTTGTTCAAAGTGTTACTGTTGCCATGGTTACTATTCACCAGCTGGAGTCCCTAGCAACCA
The DNA here is from genome assembly GCA_949152475.1 of Terebella lapidaria. Lineage (NCBI taxonomy): Eukaryota > Metazoa > Annelida > Polychaeta > Terebellida > Terebellidae > Terebella > Terebella lapidaria. The sequence continues at coordinate 20,856,779 of OX424557.1, read as the reverse complement.
TTGGTTACTATGGGTCCTTACTGCCAGAGATAGGGGTTTGACAGAATTTGATTATTGCATATTAATTATGCATGTGGAGTCAATCCATTTTCACCTTTGGTTTTGTTTGCTTATCGATATGACTGTGGATTTGGGCCATAGCAACCCTGGTTGCTAGGGGCCTTATATCAATAATGGTGACCTTGGCAACTATTCGGATGTAAAATTCATTGACTATGAATTATGTAGAGCATGTGGAATAAGCTTTGTTGAATAATTTCAATTTCTTAAGACTTTAATATGCCATTAAAACCATCTAATTAAAAAATGTTCCCCCTGTGACGTCATGCATACAAATTTGCATATTAATGAGCTATATGATTTTTCAAATTGTAATTTGGGCAATTTGAACTTTGAAGCACTGTAACTTTTGAAGGAATCGAGATATTCACATGCTGTAAAAGCCGTTCTGATCAGCTCACATGGTGCTTTAAAAAGCTCACATCATATTTTCATGTTCCTAGTACTTTAAGGTGTTCCGAATATGAGGACACCCATTTCACGTGCTATCACGTGCTGCCAGGCTTACGACCACTGTTGGTAAAATATATACACACGAGATTATTGGGGGCTCATTGAAAATAGGCCTCCAATACCTATGTAAGTCAACATATATATAATGTAATTTGACATCAGTGGTGGTTATGACTCGTCTATACTACTTGCACACGAAGGTTAATGTGGCTATTATTTAATTGAGCTTACCATGTTCTTATATGCGGGTTATTGGGGGTGTCCTTATATTCGAATATAAGAACATGTACCTATATTCGAGACACTTTGTTTTTTTGGCGAGAGCCCCAAAACGCAATATTCCGGATATAAGAACATGTCCTTATATGCGCGATTATACGGTATGCTGAAATCGACGCTATATGGATTAATCATTAATCAAAATTAATCATTAACCCAAACCTGCCTAGGCCTATATGAGCGTATAGGCAGTCACATCAGTTGGTTCTTTTGGTGAACTTGAATTTGACCTTTGGGCAAAGTGAATTTCAAAGTGGCAAATTTACTGAAAAATTTCCCTATATTCGAGACACTTTGTTTTTTTGGCGAGAGCCCCAAAACGCAATATTCCGGATATAAGAACATGTCCTTATATGCGCGATTATACGGTATGCTGAAATCGACGCTATATGGATTAATCATTAATCAAAATTAATCATTAACCCAAACCTGCCTAGGCCTATATGAGCGTATAGGCAGTCACATCAGTTGGTTCTTTTGGTGAACTTGAATTTGACCTTTGGGCAAAGTGAATTTCGAAGTGGCAAATTTACTGAAAAATTTCATGTCTAACACTGTACAATACATTATTCCAGTACCCCTCCCTAGCCCTTGGGCTAATATTTCACTCAAGCAACCAATATAGTTCACAGCCTAATTTGAGCGAGCCTCGGCATTTCCTATGCGCGACTCGGTATTTCTTGTGCGCAACTCGGCAAAGTAACGTATTTTGTGCGCGCCTCGGCATTCTCGCTTCCCCGACATGATGATACGGTAGTAGGACCTACTGAAGTCAAGTTTAAACACAAAACTTGAAACGAGCATGATTTTCGCCCATGCCTGCAATATGAGCAAACCCGCAGTGCATTTTGAACCATTTTGATTTGGGTCCAAATATGAAATGAAATTATAACTCTGTTCATAGATCTCTAAATGAAATGACATAGTTGATCAACCTGCATACTTATGTAGTAGTAGTAGTAGTAGTAGTTTATTCGTGCTTTCATAGGAAATGTAACAAATTACATAATATTGAACAGCATATTTGAGGCACAAGTTGTGAAGTGTGAGTCCGAAGACTGTAGACCTAAATTCAGTGCAATGACAAAAAACATTATTATAATAGTAGTTCAATATACTGAAATTAGGCACATCTCAACTTTACTTTTAAAACCAGTGAGGGAATAATAGAACGAAAAAAAAAAAAAAAAAATACATAAATTCGATGAATGAACAGATGACGATGGTGAGGGGTTAATGGAGGGATGATGATGGACATGAAGTGAAAAAAAGGGGACGCATTAAGGAAGAAAACGTAATTAAGTTTGATGCTTAAGAACGTTATCATAGCCGAAGCTAAAGAATGAGATGATACCCATAGCTAAAGAATGAGATGATACCCGATGCTAAAGAATAAGATGATACCCGAAACTAAAGAATGAGATGATGCCCGCTGCTAAAGAATGAGATGATACCCAAAGCTAAAGAATGAGATGATACCCGAAACTACAGAAAGAGATGATGCCCGCTGCTAAAGAATGAGATGATACCCAAAGCTAAAGAATGAGATGATACCCGAAACTAAAGAATGAGATGATGCCCGCTGCTACAGAATATATATATATGCTAAACTGATACAAAAGTAATCACTGTGAGGAGTTTCGTTGCCCTTGAATCGCCGGTCTACCCATTTTGGCCATTTTGATTTTTTTGACGGGTCAGTAAAAATTGTTTTTGTCTCAAATCACGTTACGGTATCACACCTGGGATTCCTCCGATGAACATCCATGTACCCAATCAAATAGTGCCTAAAAAAACCTTGGATTTCAGGCATGTATGCAGTCTTTGTGGATATTGAATATATAACTAGTGGTGTTTTGCAGCTAAAAAGCTTCGAACATTGCACTACATGTCGTTTTGACTACGCCGAACACACATGTTTCGAGGGGACCTCTGCTGTCAGAGGCTCGTCGGTAAAACGGGCGGAAACTGGTGATTTTTTTCATTTAGATTTAGCGAAAAAACGAGCGTGTGACCATATGACGAAACGACATTTTTATTACAGCCCAGTGATGTAGCTGTCAGAAAAAATGAACAATAAGTTTATTTTCTTCCCCTTTGATAGAGATAAGAGGGTCCGAAGTGGGAAAATTTACATTGATTTATATAATATTTTTTTAACCCATGAGCACGATTTGACATTAAGTTATCTTATCAGTTGTAAGATTTTTGTTTCAAAACATGCTAATGGGCTTCTTGACATTGTGTATAAAATTAGGCCAAGGGCCAAAGATAGGTTACCGGACAATATATGTTTAATATTTTAGATGTTAGCCAGGTCACTGGTTAAATTCAAGGTCAAGAGAATATTCAGCATATATCATGTCCACAGTTGAATTCTAAGCTAAATTCCATAATCAGAGAGATATTAGCAATTTTGTCCTGTGGCTTGAAAATGAAGGCAAAGGTCAAATTCAAGGTCATCAGAATATTTGGCGTATAACATTTCCTATATGTCCATCATTGATTCCCACACTATGAAGTCAATAAGCGAGATATTAGCCATTTTGTTATGTCACCTTGAAAATCAGATCAAAGGAAACTTGAAAATAAGGTCATTGGTCAAGTCGAGGTCACGAGAATATTCAGCACATATCATTTGGAGTTTGACCACAAGTGATTCCTAAGCTGTAAAGTTGATAATAAGTGTGATATTAGCCATTTGTGATCTGACCATGAAAATGAGGTCAAAAATCAAGTTCAAGTCATGAGAATATTAAGGATATATTATTTACTGTTCGCAGTTGATGCCTAAGCTGTAGAGTCAATAATAGGCGAGATATTGGCCATTTTCTTCTCTGACCTTGAAAATGAGGTCAAAGGTCGAACTCAAGGTCATCAAAATATTCAGCATATATTATTTCCCATGTGTTCACTATTGATTCTTAATCTGTGAAGTTGATAATAAGTGAGATATTAGCCATTTTGTGCTCTGACCTTGAAAATAAGGTCAATGTCAAATTCGAGGTCATCAAAATATTCAGTGTATAACCTTTTCCTATATGTCCACAATTGGTTCCCAAGCTATAAAGTCAATAGAGAAGCAACAATATTAGCCATTTTGTCATTTGACCTTGAAAATGAGGTCAAAGGTCGAATTCAAGATGATGTCAATATTCAGCATATCATTTTCTATATGTTCACAATTGATTACTGAGCTGTAAAGTTCATGATAAGCAAGATATTAGTCATTTTGTCCTGTGACCTTGAAATTTAGGTCAAAGGTCAATTTCAAGGTCATGACAATAATCTGCATATATCATTTCCTATATGTTCATAATTGATTCCTAAGCTGTAAAGTCGATAAGAAGCGAGATATTAGCCATTTTGTGCTCTTGACCTTGAAAATGAAGTCAGAGGTCAAATTCAAGGTCACGAGAATATTCAGCATATACCATTTCCTAGATGTTCATAATTGATTTCTAAGCTGTAAAGTCGATGAGAAGTGAGATATTAAACCATTACGTGTATGTCCTGTGACCTTGAAAATGGGTCAGAGGTCAAATTCAAGGTCATCAGAATATTCGGCATATATCATTTTCTATATATCCACAATTGATTCCTAAGCTGTAAAGTCGATAATAAGCGAGATATAGACCATTTTGTGCTCTGACCTTGAAACTGAGGTCAGAGGTCAAATTCAAGGTCACGAGAATATTCAGCATATATCATTTCCTATATCACCCCCTGTTCGCGGCACAGCGGTAAATCAATTCTTGACGTTATCGGTTCTAAGTTCTTGACGTTAAGCGCAAAATTCTTGACGTCTTGCGCGAAATTCTTGACGACATAATTTTGTGTAACCACAGAAAGGACAATTGAGTACGTTTAATAATGAAATAAAGCTGATATGAAACAAGTAATATCGTGATAGTTATGCGCACAGTACACAGATACTATATATATCTTTATATGTAGTCCAACTGTGGATTCAAGCACCATTTTAAGTAATATACAATGAGCGTTCGATGGTTAACTCTAAATATTGTTCACCAGTTCTTGACAAAAGCGCAAAAAAAGGTCAATAAGTATATGTAATGATTACTTGATCCATAGTAATTTGTACAATGATGTTACATGCAGAAAAAAACGGTTATTAATAGGGAAACCTACGCATCCCCAATTTTGCACGGCGCTAAATTATTGACGTTATAATTACACAAGTTAATCTTGCTTGACGTTATATCACAGAGAAGTTCGTCATGCTTGACGATATTGGTTTTCATTGATTTAAAGAAAAAACAGGTTTATAAAAGAAAGAAAATTGTAATTATAGTATTAAATGTATCATTGATAATAGTCTAGGGTATATAGTGTTTCATGGGGGAAAAATTGCAACACTAGCAATTCATGTGGAATTGTTTGCATTGAAGGCATCTAAATAACATACTAAAAGTCTAAAGAGATAAAAAATCAGGAACATCCCTAAACATAGGTTGAAACTTTTCTAGTTTTTCACTCTCGAAACGCCACAATTACGTATGTTTGTTGCAATAGAACATTGTGTTTATATCGATTTTGCTGCATATATATCCACCAAAAACTACTCCCATACATGCACATTAACATCTATACATGTACATTAACATATAAGACGGTTACCCATACAGCCTACTTAAAATATGCGTTCCACATAGCGAAATCCCCTATGCGAAAGATTAAGGAATGACCTCACTCTTACGGAGCACCTGATCTCACGCTCAGCTGGATGGGTGTCTGGGATGTTCACATGGCTCTGACTTTGATACTTTAGTATCACTTCGATTTGACCTCGTACACTGATTTTGTAAAATTCATCCATGGATTAGTTCTTGGAATTACGAATTTGTCTGTTTGTCGGAATCCATTCTAATCCCCCGACAAAGTCATGAAATGGCAGAATAGTGTCGAATTCTCTCATTCTCCTACTCATCGGAACAGCACTACCTATAACCAACTCGTATAATCCGTGTCTTTCTCGTTGCTTTTTACCAACTGGGATTGATGGGAACTCGAGCACCGGGTCGGAATGGGTTTCATGCCGGTCGGTTTGCCCTGTCTGGGTCTGGACCCGGAGTCGGGTCCTGATAGGAACCGGGTTTCGATTAGGACAATCAATGCCGATGCTGTCAGCAGTGATTCTCCATATCTTTTACTGCATTCTTGGAGCTTTCAGACTTAAATCCTCTTCCAGACAATGTCTCAGCCTCGAACCTTAACTTCGCTGCCGCCATTGCAACGAAGGATTTAGAACTCTCCTTCGGGCTCTCCTTGGCTTTGGGAACGCTTAGTGGGACTCCCGGCTAAGGCCCTTTCCGTGGGATTTCCGTCTGAGACAACAACACCTTCAGGAGCTACCCCAAAGGTCTCAGGCAGTTGGAGCTGAGCCTCGGCGCTCGTCTAACGTTTCAGCCCCAGACGATGTTCAATTCTATGAGTCAGTAGCTGAAAACTCAGATGACCCATCGTTTGTTGCATGCCAGCCTGCACAAGAGCTGTCTCCGCCCGGTAACTTCCTGCTTTCCGCAGGTTTAACACGGGAAGCCATGTGCAGCTGGTTGTCATCCCTGCTTCGACGCTGCCAGGCTCTCCAGTCTGGGCTCGTTCTCGTGGTTACACGATCCGAGCCAACATTTAGGAACTTTCAAGCTCGTAGTTCCCCTCTGAAATCATTGAGCTCAAAATATATGCCATGCCAAAACTGAACTTACAGGAACATGCGGGTTTTGAAGATTTTTGACATGCTTTGTCGCGCATAAATTAGCATCAAACTCTCTGGCCACAATAACTGGATAAGCTAGTCTTCCCATCTGTGAATATGACAAGGGATTATCAAAGCTCTCCGCTGTGCTGAGCAAGCACCATTCACACAGATGTGGTTGAACGAAGCCTCTTTGTGAATCGAGAATCATTGCATCGTGAGGAGTCATTATTCATCAAAATGGTGGACTTATTCCAAGCTGCTATATCAAACAGATATACTTTCCTGCAAATTCAATAGGCAAGTCTGTACTGTGATTGTCATTGTGTCTTATCAAAAAATTGTAGTGAGTCCATGTATGTGTTTGATTAGTTGAATATGGGTCCAATGGTGCTGGTATCCCTTTCCCTGTGTATAAACATCAATATAGGCACCGAATTCTTGTTTCTATCTGTAACATTTCTGATGCAAACAACAGTTACAGAGACACTGTATTATCAACACTGTATTTCTTGGGTCAGATAATATAGGGGTATACACCAATATTTTGCCTTCATCTGACATAGAAGCTGAAACCTAGCTAAAAACGTGTTTTTTTTCTCGAATTTTCCAGGTTTTTCATGGCAGCCATTTCAGATTTTGAAACAGCCAGCAGTCACAGAAACTCAGCAATACCACCATCTCATTCATTGGGTCAGAAAACATGGGGGTAGACACCTAAATCACCAACGTAGGTGCAGTAGATAGTTCGCTAGTTCAATTTTAAGCTATTTCGCATATAAATGGCGGCCATCTTGGAGTTTTGAGAAAACCCTCATGGGATTGATGGGATTGATTTTTGTGGGTTATCGATATAGTCTCCAGAGTCACTGTGCAAAAATTCAGCTTTGACACCCAAATTTCTACCCCAAACCCTGACAGTAGACTTAATTCTGACATGGCGAAATGGTGAGGAAAATTACTCAAATGGGGGGTCTAAAGAATTGTGATTTTGTCCAACTTCCCATATTTTGAGAATTTTAGACTTTTGATAGGTTGTTCAACATATATTTCTGTAATCAAATCACGAATGATATGTAGTGTTGCAATTTTTTTCTATCTGACCCCATTTGGGCCATGAATGCCCTGGACTATAAGTATTTAATATATGTTGATGTTTAACCTGTCATAAAGCGTCATGTAATTATAGTATTAAATGTATAGTATTAAACGGGACATTCCGGAAATCTCATACAAATGTACTGCTAATATTAATGTCTTAAATTGGAATCAAATTTTAAATCAGCCAAATTTAGCATTCTTGTTTGTCACGCAAACTTGAAAGAACATCACGAGATAGTCGGGAATATACTATATACACGCTGGGAAAGGCGATCTCCAGAATCTGAGGTTGAACGCCGGAATTGGAGGTTGAACGCCTGAATCTGAGGAAATGGCTCAAAGAAAGCAAAACTTTGTGATAGAGAATGATCGGCATGCATACATTGCCGGTTGCCACAGTATCTGGACAAATACCAATGACGTCCTCAGACTGTGTATAGAACTCGCCCACAAAGCTGGCCGCTTTGAGGAAAACAATGATGCGAGATTGACTGGCCCGAGTTTGAATTTTGATTTGGAAACTCAACATAGGCACGTAATACACACTTTCGGACACAAATTTGTACGATTTCTGATTCTATATACAAAAATAAAGCTATCACATAATGAATAATTTTTGTCAATTCTAAAAGTGATTATAGCTTTAACAGCATCAATTTGGTGACAAAATTAGGTTCTGTTTTAAATTAGTTTGCGGCTGGTATGGGACAGTCCCTTATGTATTCTCCCGGCAGTTACTATTATTTATCTTGGACCTCTCCAAGTATAAACAATTTGCGTTATATAACTACGCCAACAAAGTTACCACTAGAAAAATGTGTTGTATTGCAGCGATGGACAGTGATGCATTGGTTTTGAGCATGAATTTAGTAGGATGTTTTTTAACAGAATTGCCGACGGCTACGAAAGTTCAAAAGTTCAAAAACCAGTACTGGCGGTCTGGCAAGGATACGGCACATCTCTTTGGTGGAGATAATTTGGCTGAGGGTGTTCACAATTTGTCGTGTCATTTACTTTGATGTGAAGGATTGTATGACATTCTATATGAACTGTATAGATATTGGTGTGGCGCTTTCGTATGGGAATAAACTGTGTAACCAAGTTTTATGTTTTATATGACATCTTAGAATGTGTCAGGATGTTTATTTCTTGTGTCAGGATGATTATTTCTTGCATGTTGTAATACGTCATAAATATTTCCAAATTTGTTTTTATATATGTAGCATCGTATATTTGTTATCTCGATTATTTGCAAGAGGAAACCACTCTTTCATTCAATTTTACTACTTAATTAAATTGCAATCAGGCGTCAAAAATAACGACAAAAATTTCTAACATGGCTTTCAATAACGTCAAGCATGACGAACTCACGTCAATAATACCGAACTCATCATTGTTGATGGAAAGCGACTGACAGGTATGTTGAATTTAACATCTGGGCTTTGAACCTTTCAATGCTTAATTATAAATGAGCTGCCAATATGCTAAAGTTCATTTTTAGTACATAGCTGATTCATTGTATGGAAATAAAATGCATTTAGTACGTTCGGATAAGTGCAAGGCACGATCTTCAACTTTTTTGACATCTCAGCGCATGACTGGGATGCCATAATGTTTCGTCGAACTCATAAATCGAATATATAGTCACCATCTTACTAACTACCTGAACAAAATTAGATAACTTATGCTGAGATCGTGATAGAACAAAACATAAACAAAGATATCGTCAAGAATTTCGCGCATAACGTCAAGAATTTAAAACCGATAACGTCAAGAATTGATTTACCGCTGTACCGCGAACAGGGGGGTTTATCTGTCCACAACTGATCCCTAGTCTCTAATCTCAATATTGAGTGAGATATTAGGCATAATGTGTCCCATTATTAAGTATAGTAGAATTTAACATGGGAAAGTCCCATTTGGGCCGAGTTTGGGCCAAAATGGCCGACTTCGAGCGATTCAAGGGCAACGAAACTTATACAAATCATAGGGGTATATATGAGGAGTGTTATTAGAAAGAAGTTACTGGACAGATATTGAGAAACGGCCATTGAAGTCCAAAATTGGCCAGTTTCCGTCAAAACTGGCCACCATTTTGAAATGATAGCGAAAATAAAAAAAAAAACTGAACAATACCTCCTTCTTGAAATATTTTTAAGCATTTTTGTGCATAATTTCAGAAAAATTCGCCCGTAAACAAAAAAGATGAAAATGTGGACGATGACGAACGACGACGACGGACGACGGACGCAACGCCATGCTAAGAGGTTATTGAATCTTGGGTCCGGTAACCTAAAAATAGAATGCCTTGAATTACTAGAAAGGCACGAAATCTAGGCTCGAAAAGTCCGAAAACTAAACGTCAAGGCCTAAAGATGCCTTGGAGGCATTTCGGTGTTAAGACTAATTTATAATGTTTATAACATGTTTACCATGGGCTCTACGACACACCGTTTCCAAGATATCGACGAATATGAAAAATGTCGACTTAGACATGTTTGTCTAGTGGTACGAATCCGAAAATAACGTCCGTTTCGCTCTATGACGCACGGAGATATCTATGAAAACGAAAAATGCCGACTCGGCAAAAAAATTTCGGGTCAAGGTCAAAGTTCATCCATAATACCCCTTAGACATGTTTAACTAGGGCGACGGGTCCGAAAATAACGTCGGTTTCGCTCCACGACGCACCGTTTCCGAGATATCGACGAAAACGAAAAATGCCGACTCTGCAAAAAAATTTTGGGTCAAGGTCAAAGTTCATCCCTGAGACATGTTTGTCTAGGGCTACGAGTTCGAGAATAATGTCCACTTCGCTCTATATAGCACCGTTTTCGAGATATCAAGGAAAACGAAAAATGCCGACTCGGCATAAAAATTCAAGGTCAAGGTCAAAGGTCAATATTCTAAGATTTCTAATATCCCTTAGACACATTTGTTTAGGTCGTTGAGTCCGAAAATAATGTCCGTTCCACGCTACGGCGCACCGTTTTCGAGATAACGACGAAAACGAAAAATGCCGACTCGGCAAAAAAATTTGGGTCAAGGTCAAAGTTCGTCCATAATACCCCTCAGCCATGTTTGTCTAGGGCGACGAGTACAAAAATAACGTCCGTTTCACTCTACGACGCACCGTTTCCGAGATATTGCCGAAAACGAAAAATGCTGACCCGGCAAACAAATTTCGGGTCAAGGTCAAAGTTCATCCATAACACCCCTTAGACATGTTCGTCTAGGGCGACGAGTCCGAAGATAACGTCCGTTTCGCTCTACAACGTATTATTTTCGAGATATACAGGAAGCCTCGAGGATGAATCAGCAGAAAATTATTTTGACCTCTAGGTCAAAGGTCGTTTGACGGATCGATCCCAAAATCAATAGGGTTCTTCCCTGGTGGTATATGAACCTTCGTGCAAAGCTCTGCAACTATTGCCTGAATATTTTTCGAGTTATCGTCCGGAAACCAAGTCTTAAAATCAGCCTTGATTTCATCCTCACGAACCTCGGAGCCGTTTCAAAGAGAAATAATACCCCTTAGACATGTTTGTCTAGGGCGACGAGTCCGAAAATAACGTCCATTTCGCTCTACGACGTACCATTTCTGAGATATGCAGGGAGCCTCAAGGATGGATCAGCAAACAATTATTTTTACCTCTAGGTCAAATGTCGTTTGACGGATCGATCCCAAAATCAATAGGGTTTCTTCCATGGTGGTATTATGAACCTCCATGCAGAGTTCTGCAACTATTGCCTGAATATTTTTCGAGTTATCGCCCGCAAACCAAGTCTTGAAATCAGCCTTGATTTCATCCTCACGGACCTCGGAGCCGGCTCAAAAAGAATAGGGATCTCTCACATATCATTTCTAACTAGTGGTGAAAATTTGGCAAGAATCCATCAAGGCAATCTAAAGTTATCGTCCGGAAACGAAAACGGCGGAAGAATAATTTTTCTGCTAAAACCATAAAGACATTTCTGCCGAAATGCCTTAATTCAGTTTTTGGCTGTTTTCTCGAAAACCATCGATCTGATCAGTTTTGGTAGTTTTATTTCAAAGCATGGTAATTGGGGTCTTTGACATCGGGTATAAAGATGGAATGCCTTTAATCGTTCGAAAGGCCCGAAATCTAGGCTCAAAGTCCCAAAATTCAATTTTTGACTGTTTTCTCAAAAAATATCTGATCAATTTTGAGAGTTTTAGTTCAGAACATGGTAATTGGGGTCCTTGACATCGGGTATAACGATGGAATGCCATGAATCGCTCTAAAGGCCCCGAAATATATGCGCAAAAAGGCGAAAAAAGCCAAAAATCCAGTTTTTGGCTGTTTTCCAAAAGATTATCTGATGCAATTTGGGGGTAGTTGACATTGTGTATAAAGATGGAATGCGTTGAATCAATCAATAGGCCCAAAATTTAGGCGCAAAAGGCCCAAAATTCAGTTTTTGGCTGGTTTCTCCAAAACTATCTGATCAGTTTTGAGATTTTTGTTTCAAAAGATGCTAGTTGGGGTCCTCGACATTGTGTATGAAGTAGGTGCTTTGAATTGCTCGAACCCCCCCCCCCCGAAATCTAGGCTAAAAAGGCCCAGAATTCTGTCCGGGGTGAAATGGGATGGTCCGTGGTGATCCGTGTAGGCTCCGGGACCAATCGTACTAACACCGGGGTGGTCTGGGAAGCAATCCGTAGTTATACCGTGTTTATCCGGGGTCATCCTTCTTGGTGCCGTGATTATCCGGGGTGGCCTGCGTTTGATTGCCGTCGGACGACCGTTGACTGAAAAAAAACGTCATTTCATCCCGGATCACCCCGGTTTCAGTTCGTGTTGGTCCGGGAAAGTCCGCCATGATCCGTAGTGGATCCGGGGTTGGTGTGACTCTAGCTTTAGTTTTGTATTACACATGGCTTAGTTTTGTATTACTGGAGTTCTACTGTATAAGGGTTTAGGAACTCAAATATGGCGCATCTTTTGGTGACCTTGAGGTTGATCTCAAACGGCCTTGATAGGCTAAATCTCAAGATGATATTCACAAATAAAACCTTGATTGGTGAATATCAAGGTCATATATCGCCTGCAATATATGCTTAAAACCAAATGTCCGTTAAATTATCTTTGTCATTGGGCTAATTTTAATTTATGTCACATAAAGCAACGATTTTACAACGGTGTATTGGACGTCTATTCCTTGGTTAGTCTATATCGTTAGGGAATCTCTTATGTCGTTGGGGAATCTCGTCACCAATTTTAAGGTTACCGAACCTATGGTCGGAATACCTATTGGCATGGCATTGCGTCCGTCGTCGTCCGTCGAACCTATGGTTCGATAACCTGTCGCGGGTGTCGCCATGACGTTGCGTACGTCGTCCGTCAGTTTCGGCGTCTTCGATTATCCTAAGAGTATCGGAGCAATAGTTCTAGAACTTGCCTTGTCCCTTCATATATCACTAAGGAAGAAATCTACTGATTTGGGGTAAGTATCGATCTATTACCACCACCACCACCAATACAGCCAAATTTTGATGATTCCAAAAACAAACACACAACATTTTGCAATAGAAACAAAGTCAGTCCATGGGGGTCAGTCCATGAAACGACATCTGACCCAATGCCCGAAAACGTTTTTCTGAATGATCCTCGAGGTCGAAATTGCATATCTCAGAGACGGTGCACAGTGGAGCAAAATGGACGTTATTTCTTTACTCGACACACTAAGCAAACACGGATTGCGCATGATTTGGATGCGCTTGACTTTGACGCAATTTATTTTGCTGAGTCGACATTTTTTTCTCGGCCATATCTCGGAAATGGTGCGTCGTAGAGCGAAACGGGTGTTATTTTCTTACTTTCTCACAAACAAGGGGTATTCTAACCGTTAACCTTGACCTGAACTTTTTTTTGCTGAGTTTCATTTTGTGGATATCTCGGAAACGGTGCATCGTAGAGCATTACATACTTTATTTTCGGACTCGTCGCCCAAGACAAACCTGTCGTAAAGGTATTAGGGATGAACTTTAACCTGGACCTTGTTTTCTTCGATATCTCGGTAAAGGTGTGTCATAGAGCTAAACTGACGTTTTTTTCGTACTCGTCACCATAGACAAAATCTCTAAGGGATATTAGGGATGAACTGTTTTTTTTTTTGCCGAGTCATCATTCTTCATTTTCATAGATATCTCGCAAACGGTGCACCGTAGAGTGAAACATACTTTATTTTCAGACTCGTTGTCCTACACAAACATGTCTTAGGGGTGAAGTTGGCCCGCACAATTTATAGGATACCACACCCTTAGTCCGATAACCTATTGCCGTGGCATTGCGTCCGTCGTCCGTCTACATTTTTATTTTTAAAGCTTACTTTCGATTCTTTCTAAAATTTCGCATAAAAATACCTAAAATATTTCAAGAGAGAGAGGTATATATATATTTTTTTTTCATATATTCGCGCATCTTTCGAAATGGCAGCCATTTTCGACGAAAAACGGCCAATTTCTGATTTCGGCGGCCATTTTCTGAAAACATTGTGAGATCGGATTTTGAGGTTTTTGTTCCAAAAGATTCCCCCACATATATATCTGTGATGTGCATAAGTTTTGTTCTCCTTGAATCGCGGGTCTGTGTGTGGCAACCATTTTGATTTCTTTGACGGGACAGTAATGGGACTTTCTCATGTTAAATTCTCCTATATATGGTTTATAATGGGGTACATTATTCCTAATCTCACTTAATATTGAGATTACAGAATAGGAATAAATTGTGGACGTATAGGAAACGATATATACGCTGAATATTCTCCTGACCTTGGACTTGACCTTCGACCTTATTTTCAAGGTCAGAGCACAAAAAGGCTAAAATATCGTTTATTTTCGACTTCACTGCTTAGGAAGAAATTGTTTGACCTCATTTTTAAGGTCAAAGCACAAACTAATATATCACTTATTATCGACTTTCCTGCTAAGGCATCAATTGTGCACATAGAGGAAATGATATATGCTGAATATTCTCATGATCTTGAACGTGACATTTGACCTCATTTTCAAGGTCAGAGCACAAAATGGCTCTCGCTTATTATCGACTTTAGAGCTTGGAAATAAATTGTGAACATCGAGAAATAATATATGCCGAATATTGTCATGACCTTGAATTTGCCCTTTGACCTCATTTTCAAGATTAGAGCACATAAATGGATAATATATCGCTTACTCTACAGCTTAAGAATCAGTCATGCACCTATAGAAAATGATATATATATACATGTATGCCGGATATACTGATGACCTTGAACTTGACCTGTGATTTCATTTTCAAGGCCACATGACAAAATTGCTCATATCTCTCTGATTATTGAATTTGCAGTTAGCAATCAACTGTGGACATGTCATATGCTGAATATCATATATACATGTATGATGAAGATTCTCGTAACCTCGAATTTGCCCAATGACCTTTTTCCAATGTTACTGGACGAAATGTAATATCTAAAATATTACCCATTATGTCCGTTAGCCTGTCTTAGCCTTTGGGTTAATTTGCTTGATGAATCTGAATGTTTAGGTTACCGACCTATGGTCCGATAGTTTATTGCCGTGGCGTTGCGTCCGTCATCTAGCTGTCGTCATCCCTCGTCCACATTTCATTTTCATGGTTTGCAGTCGAATTTTTCTGAAAATTTTCACAAAAATGTCTAAAACTAGACGTCAAGGCCTAAAGGCCTTGGAGGCATTTCAGGGAGATGCATAGAAAAAAAAAATGTTAGTTTTTATACGTTTGTCTAGGGCCACGAGTCCGAAAATCACAGGGCTCTACGATGTACCATTTCTGAGATATCGACGGAAATGAAAAATTTCAGGTCAAGGTAAAAGTTCATTCCTAGTACCCCTCAGGTATGTTTGTCTAGGGCCACGAGTCCGAAAATAACATCCGTTTCCCTCTACGACGCACCGTTTCCAAGATATCGATGAAAACGAAAAATGCCGACTTTCCATAACACCCCTTAGACATGTTTGTCTAGGATGACGAGTCCGAAAGTAACGTCCGTTTCGCTCTACGACACACCGTTTCTGAGATATCGAAAAAATTTCGGGTCAAGGTAAAAGGTCATCCATAATACCCCTTAGACATGTTTGTCCAGGATGACGAGTCCGAAAATAACGTCCGTTTTGCTCTATGGCGCACCGTTTCTGAGATTTTGATGAAAATGAAAAATGTCGACTGTGCAAACAAATTTGAGGTCAAGGTCAAAGGTCATCCATAATACGCCTTAGATATGTTTGTCTAGGGCCACGAGTCCGAGAATAATGTCCGTTTCGTTCTACTATGCACCGTTTCTGAGATATCGATGAAAACAAAAAATGCCGACTCAGCGAAAAAATTCAAGGTCAAGGTCAAAGGTCATCCGTAATACCCCTTAGACATGTTTCTCTTGGCTGACGAGTCCGAAAATAATGTTCGTTTCGCTCTACGACGCACCGTTTCCGAGATACGGACGAAAACGAAAAATGTCGACACAGCGAAAAAGTTTAAGGTCAAGGTCAAAGGTCACCCGTAATTCCCTCTTAGATATGTTTGTCTAGGATGAAGAGTCCGAAAATAACGTCCATTTCGCTCTACGACGCACCGTTTCCGAGATATGGACGAAAACGATAAAAAGCCGACTCAGCGAAAAAATTCAAGGTCAAGGTCAAAGGTCATCCGTAATACCCCTTAGACTTGTTTGTCTAGGCTGACGAGTCCAAAAGATAACGTCCGTTTCGCTCTACAACGCACCGTTTCCGAGATAAGGACGAAAACGAAAAATGCCGACTCAGCGAAAAAATTCAAGGTCAAGGTCATAGGTCATCTGTAATACCCCTTAGACATGTTTGTCTAGGATGACGAGTCCGAAAATAACGTCCGTTTCGCTCTACGACACACCGTTTCCGAGATATGCATGAGTGCCTCAAGGATGACTCAGCTAAAATTATTTTGAGCCCTAGGTCAAAGGTCAAAATCAATAGGCTTCTTTCCTGGTGATATATGAACCTCCATGCAAAGTTCCACAATCATTGCCATAATACTTTTTGAGTTATCGTGCGGAAACCAGAAACATTGATTTCATCCTCACGGACGTCACAGACCTCGGAGCCCGCTCAAAAACGATAGGCTTCTTCTGCACAACATTTCTGACCAGCGTTGAAAATTTGGCGAAGATACATTGAGGCAAACTGAAAAAAGAAAAAAAAATTTTTTTTTTTTGACAAAACCATAAAGGCATTTCTGCTGAAATGCCTTAACTATTTCAAGAGAGAGGTAATTTTTAGGGTTTTTTTTTTTATTTTCGCATCTTTATTTCAAAATGTCGGCCATTTTAGACGAAAAACGGCCAATTTTGGTCATTTGATGGTCATTTTCTCAAAAATTAGTTTTCATATTTTTGCTTCAAAAGATTCCAGTTATATCCCTATGTGATGGGTATAAGTTTAGTTGCCCTTGAATCGCCGTTATCCACGTGGCGGCCATTTTGATTTTTTCACGGGTCGACGAAGTAATTTTTTGTCCCAAATCAAGTCACTATTCGAGTTGAGCCATTTCCAGCATTTTCTCCTTTGAAAACATTTTAGACGTACAAAATTTTTCCGCACTTTCATCATAATGGGACCTACCAAAATTGTAGTGCTTACTCATAGAGTGCTTGAAGATAGGGCTTATATATTGGCACTTTCAAATAGGAAGTCATATAGGATGATTTGTGTGATGACCTTTGATTTGACCTTCGATGAACTTGAAAGGTCAAAACGGCCACTTTTTGTGAAACATAACAAATTTGGAATTTCAACATCATGGAGGCCTCTTGTTTGCTTCATAATAACACAACTATAATCCTAGAAAGCTTGAAAATATGACTTAGATATTGGTGCATTCACAAGGGAAGTGATATAAAATGATTTGTGTGGTGACACATGACTTTGAGAAGGCCTAAACAGCCGTTTCGGGGTAAAAAAAAGTGTCAAATTTGCGCTTTATCCTTTCTCGAAAAAGATCAGTTCAGTTTCTAGATTTTATTTCAGAGCATGCCAATTGGGATCCTTGATGTTGTTATAATTCAAAGATGGGGCGCCTTAAATTCCTCATAAGGCCCAATACATACATGTAGGCGAGATATGATATGCACAAATTTGCCTCTAAGGTGAAAGCACATGTACATAGACTTGTACGCAGGGCTGTAATATGCATAGAGGAATACTCATGTAGAGCATCTTTCGGTGACTTTGAACTTGACCTTCGACGACCTTGAGTGGTAATTGTGACTTATGTAATATAAATTGACCGATGCAGGCAGAATGTTTGTAGGTCAAACTCAGGGTTTTTTTTAGCATACAGGCAGTCATATCATGTGATTATTTTGGTGACTTTGAATTTGACCTTTAGTGAATTATGCTAAAGCGGAAATTCTACTGGGAACATTTTATGTGTAACACTGTATATTACTCACTGCGCATTATTTTATTTTTAGTTTCAGGCTAGGAAAGGGTTTGTCATAGAGCTAAACGGACGTTGTTTTTGAAGTGTTCTATGAGTTTTCCAAACTTGTCGGAAAATCAAAAAGCCGCCACATGTAGATGCAGACCGGTGGTTTAAGAACAACGAAACTTATACATATCACGATGGCACATATATAGGAAGGCATTCTCATCAATTAGAGAAAAGTTACTGAACAGGTTTCGATGAAATGGCTGCCAACGTCCAAAAATCATCATTTTTCGACAAAGAAGGCCGTTTTGTAATCTTTCAAGGTAATTCAAGGTCAAATTCAAGGTTACCACTGAAACCGGAGTACATTTGTATATGATTTCCCATGTGAATGCACCAATATTTGGGCTATACCTTGAGGTGTGCTAGGAGTTACTCGATAGAGCTCCCATTATGAAAGAAAACGTCCAAAATGTTTTTCAGTGGCGAAATTTTATTTTATTTATTTTTGTTGGAGATGGCTCAAGACGAATAGTGACTTGATTTGACCCGTCGAAAAATAAAATGGCCGCCATACGCAGACCGGCGAATCAAGGGCAATGCAACTTACATAAACGTCAGTACTAAGGTACATCACGGAAATCTTTTGAAACAAAAACCTCAAAACTGATCAAACAGAAAGTGGCCACCAAGGTCCTGAATTGGAACGTATTTTGTCAAAAATGCATGGCGTAATTTTGAGTCAAGAATGCGAAAAACAAAGAACTAGAAGCTACCTCCCTCTTTAAAAAGTTCGAGGTATTTTCACTCAGAATTTCGGAAAGATTCCACCGTAAACTTTAAAGATATAAATATAGACGGACGACGACGAACGACGGCGGACACAACGTCATGCCAATATCTTACTTCGGACGTAAGGGCCGGTAAACCTAAAACATTCTAAGGATTCAGGACATTTATACTTCTCAGGATTTGGGAAATAAAGCTGAATAAAAAACATTCTCTTCTAACCGTTATGGGCTTTCGTACAAATACATGGTAAATCTCGATGACTCGTACAGGAGAGCATTGATATCCCTGTTTGGTGGGAAGTTGTGCTTTGTCGACATCACGCGTACTGTATTTATTCATTACTCAGTTTGAGTCGGTACAGTGGCTGGTGTTATCGCTGCGAGCATTGATATTCACAACCCATTGATATTCACAACTTAACAATATTCAAGAGTGGAACATCACCATTATCATGCGACAGAAAAAATCATGCAGATGGAAACGACATTTTCCGAAATTAGGAGGATGAATATAGACTAGATCGGTTCCATGTCGATCTATCATCCGATCGTTCTTCTATTTGCCCACCTTTACTATTTGAAACCGATATTATTGTCATATGATTATTATGACAATCATTATAAGGTAATCAAGCAAGCTCTGCCCTGCGTCTCTGAACGTAAATAATATTGCAATACGATATAATAGTGGGGTATTTGCCCACCATATAGTTTGCTCACTGGTCAAATGCCTCACGGCCAAAAATTTGAAAAAGGACACTTGCTTGGTTTGCCCAATATTATTCATTGTAAACTGCGCAATATTTTTCAGGTGCTTTTGTCAATTGTGGATCGAGCTACTCTGATGTAAATACGAGACGACACGTAGTCGACGCACTGGCCGGAAATTCTCAAGGTCAAATAATAATTTAAATGTCATATGCTACAAAACAGAAGTAGTCCTATATGTTTTCGATAATTAGGCCATCATTTTTTGATCAATTGTTTTACAAACCCGCCGACTAGTCAAAATTGGCCGCTAATAAATAAATTTAGCAGTTCATGTTTTTGTTTTTATTATCCCGCCGACTCGGAACAAAATGCGCCGAAAAAAGGTGTGTTGCATCAAGATTGTATGTGGCTGAGAACTGTTGTATGGGGCGCATTGTATGTCTTCAACAATCGTACGTTGATGGAGCATGAAAAGATGAAAGTATACAGCAGCAGAACTCTCTTAATCACACTGTCAAACTTTGTCACGAAATTTATGTAGTCTAGTAATTAACAAAACAATGACAATAATCCTTTCGTTTATATACATGTTTCATGTGATTTGTTATTTCTGGTCAGGCTTTCTGTTCTACTTTTGTTTTGTTTTGGGTTTTTTGTGTGGATAAAATTGAGTTTTTAACACTTTTATGTGTTTTATATGCCTCAGAATATCATGAGATGTGCATTTCATGCCATTGTTGTTTTCAGAAGTCATGTACATCAAACTTAATGTTGAGTGATATTTTAGAAGCGATATAAAATCATTGCCACCATTTTATGTGTTTCCTGATATGTCTTGGTGGTATCCCACTACAAAATGACAGGAAGGTTTAGTAATATTGTACAAGGAGCGGAAGTACGAGCACTTCAGCATGTACAGTATTGAATTTATTGTCCAAAATTGTTTTTTTTTTTTTTTTACCCGACCGACCACATATTTTCAGCTACATTTATTTTTATTCGCTCCTACCGACCGACTGTAAAGTTTTAGCAAAGTTTTTTTCGTAAAACAATTAAATAAAAAACGATGGCCTTAGTCTCAAAGATATGTGCAAATATGTATTCAGAGCTGAAAATTGGCTGCAAAGTTGTGTTGAACCAAAATCAGTTGGCGGGTCTTGCTAAGATCAACACTGATCCGAAGTTGACTTTGGCTTTGCCATTTCCATATCTTAAGTTTTGTCATACGTGTATCCTTGAACAACTGGATAACAAGATAAAGGGTTTAAATCAGACTATATATAAATGCATATTCATTTTAGAACTAACTACGTGCGAAAGACAGGCATTCTCGCCTACATGCACGATGTGAATATTGGTGGGATATTGAATTGTATTCACAGGATTTGACCGTGAAATAATATTCTGGCAGATCTTGGAAAATATTGTATCTTTTGGTCTGTATGACAAATTTGACTGAATGAAAAATACAAGGAAAACTAGACGTCAAGGCCTAGAGATACCTTGGAGGCATTTCGGTATTAAGACTAATTTATAATATTTTAAATATTAATAACATGTTTACCATGGGCTCTACGACACACCGTTTCCAAGATATCGACGGAAATGAAAAAATGTCGACTCAGCAAAAAATTTTGAGGTCGAGGTGGTTAATCCATAATACCCCTGAGACATGTTTGTCTAGGGCGACGAGTCCAAAAATAAGGTCTGTTTCGTTCTATGCACCGTTTCCAAAATATCGATGAAGACGAAAAATGCCGACTCGGCCAAAAAATTTCAAGTCAAGGTCAAAGTTCATCCATAATACCCCTTAGACATATTTGTCTAGGGCGAGTCCGAAAATAACATCGGTTTAGCTCTTCGTCGCACTGTTTCCAAGATATCGCCGAAAACGAAAAAAACAATTTCAGGTCAAGGTCAAAGTTCATCCATAATATCCCTTAGACATGTTTGTCTAGGATGACGAGTCCGAAAATAACGTCCGTTTCATTCTACAAACGCACAGTTTCCGAGATATCAACGAAAACGAAAAATACTGACTCAGCAAAAAATTTCAGGGTAGAGTCAAGGTCATAGTTTATCCATAATTCCCCTTAGACATGTTTGTCTAGGGCGACGAACCCGAAAATAACATCCCGTTCAGCTCTACGAGGCACCGTTTCCGAGATATCAACGAAAACGGAAAATGCCGACTCGGCAGAAAAATTCAAGGTCAAGGTCAAAGGTCATCCTTAATACCCCTTAGACATGTTCGTCTGGGGCGACGAGTCCGAAAATAACGTCCGTTTCTCTCTACGACGCACCGTTTCAGAGATAGTGCCGGAAACGAACAAAAAATCAGGTCAAGGTCAAAGTTCATCCATAATACCCAAGGTCAAAATTCATCCCTAATACCCCTAAGACATGCTTGTCTAGGGCGACGAGTCCGAAAGTAACGTCCATTTCGCTCTATGCCGACTCAGCAGAAAAATTGAAGGTCAAGGTCAAAGGTCATCCCTAATACCCCTTAGACATGTTTGTCTACAGCGACGAGTCCGGAAATAACGTCCGTTTCGCTCGAGATATGCAGGAAACCTCAAGGATGACTTAGCAAAAACTCTTCCGACCTCTAGGTCGAAGGTCGTTTGGTGGATTGATCCAAAAATCAATAGGGGACTTCCCTGTTGGTATATGAACCTCCATGCAAAGTTCTGCAGTCATTGCATGTATACGTTTTTAGTTATTGTCCAAAATTTGACATGAATTTTATCCTCACGGACTTCACGGACCTCGGATGCGGCAGAAAAACAATAGGGTACTTCCACATAATATGTCTGACCAATGCCGAAAATTTGGGGAAGATATATCAAGGCAAACTAAAGTTATCGGTCGGAAACCGAAACGGCGGGGGGGGGGGGGGGGGGGGTCGGAGGAAAAAAAATCTGCTAAAAAGGCATTTCTTCCGAATTATTCTGCACAGAATAGAAGAACTCGACAGTAGTGTTCGCACGGATGTGTTTGATTACAATTAGGTATTACAATTGATGAAGACTTCTAATTATACATGTACGTCTAAGGGCCGTACTCTTTTCTTCTAATGTAAAAATGTAATAATAGACATAGAGATATTTGAATGTACGTGTTCGACTCTTCCACATTTGGAGGGCCCGTTATATTGTAGCATCAGACACGCGCATTGCATGGATGGGATTGAAGATGTCGACACGTAGGTCTACCGCGCATGATTGGAAGGTCGTGGAAATCGATTTTACATCAATATAAATCATTATCCCAATACATGTATTTGTATGTACATGATACAACATGGCAATATGACTGTTCCGAGTTTTATTAGGGATATTATTTCGTTTCTATAGCGTATTATAATAATGGAGCTGCTGTTTTCTCTCCGAGAATAATATATTTTGTGTCGTTTACCATATATACACTGGGGTCTGGATAATTCGCAAGGGGTGTGGAGAAAAAAAAACACATTTGATATATGGATAGGGATGCATGTCACGAACCGCGGACATATTGTAATAACGCACAATAAGCGTACATAGATCTATCGTAGAAATGGAGATTTAACGTTAGAATAAAAAGAGCAAATCAACTGTACATTTCGGATAAAATATCAATGATAAATGTACATATTCTACCATGCCCACGTGGAATTTGATACTCGCTAAATGTTTTTCTTCACATATGTATGCCCAAGTGACGCGCTTTTTGGATCGACATTTTGCGAAAAAAAATTCTCCGCCGCGTATATATCCATCTGTGTTCGATGTTGCAGCGCGTACGCAAGCTTTAACGCCAAACTATAACCATAAATGTATAACAAATTGCTCTAGAAAGCACCCCCAAGATTATTATGACCGGAATAGCTCAAACACGTATGTGTGCGTCCGTTCACCAACCCAAAACACCATCAATACAGCCATCGCACGGTGATATAACGCCCTACAACTACTGCTACTTGAATACTGCATGGGGCTCAGCTAGGCGCACTCGGTTCAAAATACTGATAAAGAAAACAAACACGGACAGTGTTCAATATTACACGAATAATACAGCATAAAATAGACTTTGCGTCAGACGGACACGTACATTTCAAAAGGATTAGATAGGCGGTGAACGTCTTGGCGATTTGGGGGAATTGGCCGTTTTTCTAACAATACTGCGCCTGCTATTTTTCTCCACTTTCCATTGAATGTTGCTCGCATTGACATGCACTCTCGTCCCACAATGCCCGCAGAGAGGCGCACTGCGCCTGCGCACAACACCGACTTGGCAGCCAAAGCAGCGCTGTAATTATTGTGTTTTGGTGAATATGGACTTTCAGGACCGGAAAATAGCGCAAAATCAGAGCGAAAATTCACGGTGAAAACGGCGACGGATACCGTAGCAAACTAGCAAAATGTCTGGAGAGACGTCTAAAGATTGGATTCTCGAAACAATTGACCAGTTGCGAAAGCGGAAAGCGCGTCCAGATCTGGAGCGAATTTGTCGCATGGTGAGCCGCAAACATGTCTCACTAAGTTTTGAGGAGATTGTGCGCGACCTTGAGTTGATGGTGGCCGAGAAAATCATCGTAAAAGTCGACTATAAGGGGAGCACGAGCTATCGAAATGCTGCAAAATGGAAGAAAAGTCATTCCAGCGGACGGACATTAAATTCGAAAGAGATGGGAAGGCGTTTACAATCGATTGTTTTGGCCATTTGCGAGGAGGGGTCGTGCGGAGACGCACCGAAAACAAGCGTACCGACGGACGGGGAAGCGGACGCGCTTCACGAGGAGCCGGCGGCCGGCAGTAGTGGCCGTGTGGACATGGGGGCTAGCCAGCAGGACATTGAGGAGTGGTTCTTCCAGAACGATCCTGAGTCCGCGGCAAACCTCGGGCCGATCCTCGACAAGCACGTGGACGCCGGACATCTAGTCCGCCTGGACTCTGGACGCTATGTCATCGGGGAAATGCTGCCAGAGACCCCGGCAAAACCTAGCAATCCGAGACCCGCGGGCTCCTCCAGTGATGTTTCCCCCTCGACGTCCGTGGGATCTCCCACAGCTCCCGGGGGTCCACCGAGACACAGCCCGGGCAAAAAGGGAAGACCCCCGACCAAGAGAAAGGTGCTCATATTTTCATTATCACCATCTTCAGACCTATAATGATAACTGCTTGCTTTTTAGAATACGTTTTGAAAACAAGTCATGATTTTTCATCTCGGTTAGAATTACTCGTTCTCATCATAGTTTCTGAGTTAGGCTCGTATAGAGAAACATATGTTAAATTCAACTCTTCAGTTACGTATTTTCCAAAATTGTATTTCCTGGGGGGTTATTTGTTGTATTCTATGTCACGACCCTTTATTACCAAATCCTGACAAACATCCCGCCGTTTTATAAAATCGTTTGTACTAAGGTTCCCGGTCATAAATTTACATGTGAAACATCCTGGTGGATCTGGTACACATAATTCATTTATTAATATTCGTCTAGAACATTTCGACGGCTCACAAATGTGCGTACAGGTCTAAACCACATTTAGAAGCGCAACACCCCCTGTATGAATTCCCAACTGCAACAGAAGAATATCTAGTTTGTCTGGTAGAAATATATCGCTATAGTGATTAGGATATCAAGTGTACATACAAATGTAATATAGAATTGTGGGAGTATTAGCATTCGTTCTAATTCGACTTCAGACATTTTCATACGTCGCATATATGTATATGTACTGTATCAACAGGAGGCCCCGATTTGGTCCCTATGACATAATGTTTACAAAGCTGTACACGTCGTTCAGAAAAGTGTAATACACGAACACGTTCGTGTATCTTGACACGAAAGTGTATCTATAAAACGTGTAGATCTATGTGAAATTCACGTGGGTTTTCGACGCCACAGAAAACTTGGCGCGCATCATGAGGCAATCTGATTTCACCCACGTGCGTGTGCGGCAAAATGTTGCGGTGGTGTCGGTGATACGAAAAAGAAAATAGAGAGTGGGGTGGAGAAAAAGAGCGAAAAAAAAACCGCTCTCTGTACCGCGGCCTCGCTAGCTCGCCTCGGTCTAGATCGAGCCGGACCGAACAAGTTACGAGGGAGGCCCGCGCTCGCTGAGCTCACGCCCAGCCGACCGTCTGCCCGCTCTCTCTCTCTCGCTCGTCCGATTTTGTGCACAGCCGATAATTGATCGAAAAATATAGAAAATTCCCCCCGATCACACCAGATCGCGTCACAGGCGCCCCCGATAATAGATAGGACGTAAGGGAAAGGTAGGCCCAAGTCGTCGAGGGGAGGGGGCGAATAGTTGTCACGGCAGGGCAGCGAAGGATCATGGTGATAGATATATATGCGGCACGGTGCGTGCGTGCGTAGGTTGCTGACGTTTTCAGTACGTACGTGTGTGGATCCCACAAATGTTAGCACACGTTCAG